>VZTH01001467.1:0-16205 GCA_013397815.1 Aleadryas rufinucha
TGATGTTTCTTTTGTTGCTACGTGCTGCAACTCAAGCTATCAGGAAAATGACTTGTGAAAGCTGGCCCAGGTGGTCAGAAGGGAAATGTGTCCAGCACAAGAGGTGTATTTGGACAGTGACACACTTGAGAAAATCTGAATGCTGCATCAGAATAAGGACAGCCCTTGGCCTCAGGGTTCAGCTGGCTGGCATCCAAAGCCTGGTTTGGTATGGCACAGCTCTGTGGTCTAGACTCAGTTTTAATGAGAAAATTGCTTAAATCTCAGGGAGTTCACAAGCTAAAGCTATGCATAAAGAGAAAAGTGAAACAGAAAGAAGGATTTTGTTAGGATGGTAAGAATAGCAACTTGGGGATACAAAAGGAAAAAAAAAATCTGTACCTTAAGGTGTAAAAAATTCCTTGAAAGCGGAGAATCAGAAAGTGGCAACTAGGAAACACTGAGGAGCAGCCTGTTAAGGGGATTAAGATACAGACTTATGAGAAGCAGCTGAGGGAGCTGGGGCTGTTTAGCCTGGAAAAAAGGAGGCTCAGGGGAGACCTTATCACTTTCTACGAATACCTGAAAGGAGGTTGTAGCCAGGTGGGGATCAGTCTCTTCTTCCAAGTAGCAAACAATAGGATGAGAATGGCCTCAAGTTGTACTGGGGGAGGTTTAGATTGGATATTAGGAAAACATTTTTTCACTGAATGGGTGGTCAAACATTGAAATAGGCTGCTGAAGTAAGTTGCAGATACACCATGTCAGGTACTGTTCAACAGGTATGTGGATGTTGCACTGGGGGACATAGTTTAGTGGAGAACACAGGGATAGGCTTGGTGATCTTTAATATCTTTTCCAAAATTAATGATTCTATGATTCTAAGATTCACTGGTGGGATCAGATAGGACCACACAATTGAGATGAACACTGGTATGTGCATAACTTCTTGCAGCACTAGCACATTACCTTCTGAGAGCTCATACTGACAATGAAATATGGTATAATCCTTGTCTCCTTCACCTCTGACTGATTGATGAGGTTTGGGATTGGCAAGTTCACAGTAAATATCACCTCTCTGAAGCTATATGCAGCCATGCATAGGTTAATATGTTCACAATAGTCTGCACTGACAACATAACAAGAGTGGCATGTGGTCCATCCTATACTGGGGCCACTGTCAAAATTTCCATGCCTGATTGTGTTTCTTGAGAGGTCCCTATTCAGGTATGAGCCACAATGGCTGCTGCTAGCTGTTCTGTAAGTCCTAGTGAAACACCATTTAGGAGAGCACCTGCAGCTGTATGACTGCATGGACACTGTGCTGGAGCATGCACAGGGTCCCGCACTCCTCACAGGCTTCACTGGGCTGAGCCCAGAGCGGGCTGACCTTGACACAATGCAAGAGCGCGGCTGGCAAGAAGGACGAGATAGCACCTGCTTCCTCGAGGTTGACCAAGTGATGCAGCCGGCGTGGGAAACATGTGTGGTCAATTACTGTGATGGGTAGAGTGAAAAGGCTGCGGGGGCCTAGCAAACATTTAATCATCATCATCATAATATACCATGTAATGTATATATGTAACACCTGTAAAGTAATTTCCTTTTACCTGCAGTTGTTGACTCTGAATTCTTGGTCATTCGTTGTGTGAACCTCTGTGTGTGAGGAATGGGATTTCTTTGGTGTGCAGAATTTGGGTCAGTTGCTCTTCCTCTACTTCTGACCCTAAATTTGTTGATTCAAATATCTGATGAACTGGGAGAACTGGTCCCAGAGACTGTGAATAACAAGTCACACTGTAATAGGACACAGACATCTGAAGAAATTTTTCACATAAGAGACCATTATTTTGAGTTACATGTAACTTGGATTAGCATCCAAAGAGCTGAGATAGGCAGCCCTGAAATTTTAAATTAAAAGTGGCACTGGCTGCTACCACACCAACAACCCACAGTAGTGAGCTGCCAGGCTCTTGCCAAAAGGGTGAAGGCACCCCCATTCCTATGCCTGCTCCAAATGTACAAAGACTGAATTGACAGTGAGAAAATCACTTTAACACACAACTTGTCTCTGCATAAACATATCTAGGAGCTAGTCATTCACAATTTGGGAGGATTGATCCTATTTTGCTGTTAGTACAAGGTAGAGAGAATACATTATGGGATAATACTTTTGTTGAAATAATTTTGCTTTGAAAACTTCTACTGCCTTGCAACCATTAATAAAAAAGAGCAGTAAGTATAAAGAATTGTGGCCATTAGAAATCAGTGATGCATTCTGTACCAGGAGTCACCAGTTAAATTTCCATTTGAATTCAATGAAAAGGATGGACTGTATCACTGCAGAGTTTAAACTGGAAATAAGCAATTACATGGATTCTCTGATGCATTGAGTTGTGCGTCCTGGCAAATGACTGACCTGGGGTCTGGTGTCATGCTTTCTTCATTGACTGGCCGAATGTCCCTTCATTTTCTTGGCATAAGGTCATAGTACTGCAATTCCCCCTGCACAAGGCTTAGCTCCTGTCTGCTTGCAGCAGCCAGGAGAAGGGAAGGTGTCATGGTCATCTGATGGGGTGGGCTCTGCTGTCCATCCTGGGAGCCACCTTCAGCACCCAGAGTCTTGCCAGCCACTGCTATCCTACCCTTCTTTGAAGGTGATGAGATTTTTGTGATGCCCAGTAGGCTCAGTCAGACAAATTAGGACAACTTTTGAAAGAAAGGCTGTGGAATAATCCTGGTCCAGCTTCAAAGAGATTCTTCCTTTTTTTTTTTTTTTTTTAAATTTTAATGCCTTTTTTTTTTTTTTTTAATTTGTTACTCCACCAATCATTCAGTGGTATTAATATTTGAATACCAGCCAAATGAGTGGTGTTTTCTGAAGCTCAAGGGTAGATATCAAAGACTGCTGAAAGAGGAACTAGACATATATTTTTGCTCTTAACTGTGCTGACTAGAACTAGGACTAGGACCTTAACTCAAAATGTTAGGAGAGCTGTTATGCTTGGAACAGGCTAATCTTCAACAGAGCAAAAGGATAATGTCTAGCTGTTTCTAAATTGCTGAAGATAATTCAGTGCATGCTTTCACACAGTGAAGGCAGAACTGCTTGGCTTACAGAGGAAAATACTAAAAAAAATTTATTTGCTGAAGCACAATGGAATAGTTTTCTGGGGTTTTTTAAGGTTTGAATACAAGCCATCAAGTGGGAAAAATGGGTTGTATCAACTTTGTTGGAAAACAAAGGTGCTTAGAAGCACAAGCTGATTTTTGTGTTCCTTTAAAAGTAATCTCACTCCTGTGTAAATGAGCTGAAGTGATTTCCGAGCAAATTCCTTGCCTCTAGTTTATCATCAGCAGGTCTTTAAAGTTAAAAAAAGATATGCCTGTTCATTTAATCTGACTGACAGACATTTACCACGTATGGCAGCTTTTATACTTTCTTATGCTTCCAGAGCAAGGAGATAATTAGATAAAAGTATTTCTGAAGATTTGTAATACAAAGGAGATTTGAATTTTGCTAATGTCAGTGCAAATCAGAGATCATTCTCTTGGAGCTGACAGAACTGCACACATATAAGGAAAAGAAATGAATTATAATTTCCAGAGAGCACTTCACTGTTTCCATGAACATGTCCTCTCTTGTCTCCCTTATATTTGTTGCATTGTAGCACTCAGTGACAGAATTAGTTTGTCCAGATTTTTCTGTTATGAACAAAGCAATAAAAAAAATGCAGACAAAATTTGAAGGCTAAGATTTATGTGCTGCTAATGTGATGGACAGTGATTGCCTGTTGCTGACCTTGGCCTTTCTGTTATCTTTTATACGGAAGACTGCCTGCAAGAGAGCAAAATAAAAATGTTGTGGTCAGATGTAATTTTTCCTCATCTGCAGCTCCTTAGTTGTGACAAGGACAGTGTAGGAGGAAGGTCCAAAAAAAGCACTACTGGCAAGGAATTGTATTGAAGACTTCAATATTTGGATTACAAGCCCAAATATATAAACATACACACACATTTCCTCTTAATGTCTCTACAATTCATGGCAAAGCATCCACACCGGCTGTGCTTTTGAAAGTAGCTGCCCTTTGATGCTATGTCTTCCCAAGCAGCTCAGCTGAAGTCACAAAGGGAAAAATCCCCTTCATTCCCTAGAAAACAACTCACAATCAACTTCTCCAGGTTCTTCTCACTTACAAAGAAATGGAGACAGAAGGATGACTGGTTTTTACCTCTGCTTGTTCAGCTTTGGAGACTTAAATTGTCTTGTTCAGATTTGAAATTGTGGGTGGGTTTTTTTATTTTGATTAAGCCTTATGTGCTATCTCTGGTAGGAACTTCAAATTTCTTTGGTACTTTTTTCTGAATATTTTAACTTTTGGCGGTAGTACCACGTATATTTCTTTAGGCTCTCTGTTCAAAAACCTGGAGATTACAGATCAAGTAGCAAAGGCTGTTAGACTTGTCCTTCGTATCAGCTCTGTTTTTCTTGTGCATTTATAAATACAGCCATTTCCTTTCTAAATAGGAATGAGCACTTATCAGTGAATATTTATTATGTTAATTAGAATGACTGCCAAGTTCATTTTGACTACAGAAATGCAAACCTTAAAAGAATACCTTTGAGTAATAGTTTATAGTGAATATCACCTGATTTTTTTCTGAATTTGCCGATAGTAAAACAAGTGAAAAAAGTGAAGCATATAAGGCTAAGATAAATCACAGGAAATAAAATTGAAATGGGAGATGCAGGATAAGTTTAGTCCAGTGATGTAACCCTGCTTATCAGAAAGCATAAATTACAATCTAAATGTTAAAGGTTTTCTAATCATATGGAGAACATGCTGGTTATAGGTAGATGAAAAGAGAGTGTCCTTTGACACCATGTACTCATTCCTCACATTGTTTTGATTTTAGAAGTCTGAAGTATAGAACTAAGATACTGGATCATGTATATTTTGTATATTCTGAAACTTTATTATAAACTTTCTCACTTGCAAGAGATAGCTCCCAAAGTTTCATAATGATGAATACATAGTTGTGGCTCTGTTTCCAGTACCTCTATATCTTGGGCAAATAAATCAGTTTACAACATATCTGACTAATAATTAACACATACAGTCTTCCTAGAAAACCTGCAGTTTTCTATTCAGATTTCTTTCTGATTGCTAAGTGGAGGTACTACATCTAGAGTAAATGAACATTTGCTGAGAAAGTGAAGGACAACAAGCCTGAAAAAAGGCTTCTAGAGGCATAAGAATGTGGCACAAAATTCAGATATTGCTCTTATATTGCATTGCAAGTGAAGTGTTGATAGCAGACCAGCTTGATTCCAGAAGAAATTTCCCCCGAGGACTTTACTCTGTAGAAGACAGTGGTTCTGCTAAGTGGAACAGGATTAAAAGGAGTCTGTATCAGGGAAGGTCTTGCAGGATACGAGGCTGTTGCACAGGAAGAGATGATGACTGCAGCTTTACCATTGCCTCCAGGGCAGCTATATGCTACTGTGACCAGTACTGTACCTCAGGCTCTCCTGGGCCTGTAGACTGTTGTGCTGACTACTGGGATGTCTGCAACCACCCTGCGGAGCCCACCAGGTCAGAGGAGCCTTGGCCACCTCCAGCATGGGGTGAGTTGAGAGAAAATGCTCAGGTGGCTTTAGTGCATTACAGTGAAAATATACATAGAATTAGAATTACTGATTAATCTTTAGAGTGTATACCTCCTAAAAATGTGACTAAGGGCATAGTGGACAAAGACACTGAATGTGAAATTGGAGTAAGAATTATACTTGCTGTTATTTCTTTGTCTCTAGGACATTAGCATTGATTTGATTGTATTTCTCTTGGACAGAACCTCTGTTCTACTTGAAACTTCTCAGACAATAACCTCACTGGGTCAAAATAAGTGTAATCTCAACAATTTCAATAGGGTTTCACAGATTAACGTGAGATGAACAGCAAGCTCTAAATATTTGTATCTATCAGTACAAACAAATCATCAACAAAACGGAGGGTTATCTTGAATGATACTGCCCTGAGGTGTTCTGCAGTGGTTTTGATGCAGCGTAGCTTTCCTGTGGGACACTTTTTCTGGCAACAGCTCAGGTGCGGGACTAAATGATGGGATGTGCTTAGAACAAGGAGTAGGTGAAGGGATGCATTTAGAACAAGGATGTGTGGCCTATTTTAGTTTCTTACTAGTTAGTTTGCAGTGGAAGTCCCTCCAGGACAACTCTAAACTAAGTATAATGATTTTTAGTATCAAAGATTGCAAAAAGCGAAAAAAAGATCTGCAAACAGCTGGTCCTCCCTTGGCTTGTGGATAGGCCAAATCTCTGCTGGTGAGCAAAATTTGCTATTGTGGATTTTAAGACTATGTAGCTTCTTACTGACAGTGCACCAAATCTGGCCAGAGATGTAGAGAATGTACCAAAATTTCAAAAGCCTAAAATCAACAAAATACTGCTGTGACTTTTTAAAATTAACTCTCTCTTTGCAATAACCTTGCTGCTTGCAGTTCAGCACTCAGAACACAAGCTCTTCGGGAGGCTGTGCTCTTAGGCTTGCAGCCAAAACCTGATAAGTGAGTGGCAGAAATGCTGCAAAACAAATTTGATTTTCCAAAGTGTTTCTAACCATCTAAAAGAATGTTCTAGGACTCCATGTAAATAAAGATATTTGTTTCATTTTTATTTGTGCAGTGGTGTTTATTATTTTTGACATGGGGTTTTTGTTGCAAGCTCTTCATAACCATGTAGTTGCATTTCTGCTCCAGAGCTGACAGCTGGTGAGTCTGCTTTGGCAAACTGTCTCATGGAATTGGATCACTACAAAACCTGCAGCCGTTTGCCATGTGGTCACTGCCACAAGTCTGCCTCTAAAAGTTAGAAGTGTAACAGAAGGTTTAGATAAGGCAATAGGTGAGGGGTATATTTTTACTGCTTTCTTAATCAAATTTTTTGCATTTGTGTTCACTGTTTTGTAACTCCTAACATACCTGCCAGAGGTAGCAATTATATTTACAGTATTCAAGCACCTTTATTTGTCCTGTAGATGATATACTATTTTTAAATATGTCATCTCACAAAAAATCCTGGTACTCTGGTCTTTAAAGTGACACAAAGTCTGCAATTTTAAAAAATCTCTTTATTGGATATTCATTATATAAGTAATTTAGAGGGTAAAAGGAGAGTAATAAAGCCAAAATAAAGTGGGGGGGAAGTAACAAACAAAACCATCTCTAAAGAATCTTTCTAGAACTGGAATGTCTGAGGAATTGGAATAAAGAAAAGGAGAAACAAGTAGGACTGAGTGCCTCAAGATTAAGCAAATCAGGAAGCATATTTAGAAATGACATAAATATGTTAGCTGACTTTTAGCAACCGAGACTACACTTCTGCCTTAGGCTAAGAATTATTTAAGCACTTGAAGACTGCATGTACTGAAGTACCTTTTACCTGGAAGATCTTGATCTTTTGGTTGCCAGAGGTTTTGCTCTCAGAGCCCCCTGAATCGTATTTCTTTAAATGAATCAATGAACTGAAGTGCTTTACATGGGGTGGAATGTACAGCAATAAAACTGCTCGGTGGTTTATTTATGGATCCCCACATATTCACTGACTTAGGGTACAGCAGAAACAAGCTACTCTGTGACTTTTTCCATGCAGGTGCACCATGCTGGGGGTCAGTACTGATTTAACTATGTGGAACTGCTTTGACTCTGCCTTTATAAACCCAGCCTTCAGTTTATTTCTATGGCTTTCATACGTAGTTTCAGGAGAAACTGCACATTCCTGCCTTAGATACCAAATGGAAGCTCAGGATCTTTTTATTATAGTAGTGTTTTAATTTTTGTTGTTAGAAGAACTGTTTGAGTTTTATCTCAGGACTGTATTTATTATTTATTTTATCTCTCTGTTTCAATTATTCTGATGGTACAAAAAGTCCTGTCAAAATCCACACGCCGGGTCTCAACCTGTTGGCGGTGTAAAAGCGACATCCAGTGAGTTTGATAATTGCTTTTACATGACAGTCATGACCTGACCTACAAGGGAGTAAACCTGAAGAGACAGAAGTACTCATACTCACACCAGTGCTGGAGGCAAATGAAATATGAGCCATTAAGGGTATAAGAATGTTGGACTGCGAAGGAAGTCTCCCTTTATCAAATGCTCTTCTTTCCAATCATGACTTTCACATCATAAAATCCCCTTCACAAGGTCATCAAGCTGCATCTTAAAATTAATTAATTTCCTACTTAATGTATTAATATTCCAACCTAATACATTCAGAGCCAGACAACCTTGCTGTATTCGCATGTGTCTTTTAGCTTAGATGTCTCTGTTGTCTCACTGACGCCTCAGGCAGTACTCCTGGCCCTCAAAATATTAATTTGGCTAGGCTAAAGAAACTGCATGGTGGCAATCTTAAATTCCCTAAGCATACATCATTAGAAAGCTGCTTCTGTACTAGTCCAGGCTTGTATTTTATCTTGGGCACAGGCAGTGAGCCCTGCCAGCAGAGCTCCAATGAGGGTCTGTTCCGTCTCTCAAATGCTGCATCAATACTTCCTTCTCTTAATATTTTTGAAATATCTTGCTTGATCCTCCTTCCAGCTACTGTCTGATGCTGACTTTGTGACATACTATGACAAACTGTGGCACTTTGGTAATTTGCTTGGAGTATTCACTGACAAACACTTCAGCTCTCAGCTGAAGTTGGATTAGAGCAGACACTTTGGGCCTCAGACTGCCTCGGTGGAATTTATTTCACCTGTGCTATCTCCTGTAGCCTAATGAATTACCAAAAGGGAAAGAAAGGCGCTTACAGTTAATACATCACCTCTACTGCACTTCTGCACTTTGTTACGAAATTCTGTAGGGCTTAGAGTGCCTGTTTCTGTCCTGGCACTGAAGGAGATGTGGGCAGCTGAGGCGTACCTATGTGTGTGTGTCTGGGCAGAGAAACTCCAGCCCTGGCCATGAGAGGGGCATGGCCTTCCTCACACTGGTGGTGGGGGGAAAAAGAGTGGTGTCAAGCAAATTTGAAGTCAGCACTGTGTTAAAGCTTCTTGAAAATGGAGGAAAAGGGAGTCCAAACTCTCTCAGCAGGGGAAGAAACCTGATGTCTGCAGGCTCACCTGTCGGAACAGACTGGAAAACACAGACCTGTGTGATAAATATTTGTTACTGACTCAATCCAACACCCTGTGCAGGCATTCTGGATCGTTATTCTACTGAAGCTTTGACAATCAAATGCAGTGATGAAACTATTCATGTGGAAGATATTGAAACACACACAAAATCTTTTCTCAGTAAAATGTTACCAAATAAAAAATGTGAGAGGGATGTATTTTTTTTGAGAACTCGTCACTCAGTTTGGGTTTATAGTGGGTTTTGGAGGATGCATGAAACATATATTTGCCTTGAAATGTAATTGATCTATTTTTCAAAGAGGAATTAATCTGGCAAGGATTACAATGGGTTTGGAATATTCATTAGTTTTTAAAATCCTGTACCTGTAAAAACTTATTTCTATTTTAATTGCCAATTAGAAAATAATTTTTATTACATATATTTTCTTTTTACTACTGGAAAATAACTTTATTTGGAGAATTGTTCTTAATTTTATGTAAGATAGTAATTCTTCAGTGGGTGTTTTGAATATGTTAAACTGCCTTCATTACTTGGAAGAAACTGGAACCATATTGCTGACTTTCAACTAAATAATTCAAACACACTGCATAAAACCAATTAATATAATAGTAGCAAGAGTTGTCAGTAATTCACTTGAAGAATTATTTTATTTTCACACATCTATATGTTATGTTGGCAGGTTGTTATAAAGATGGCCGATATTACGGAGAAGGAACAATAATTAAAGACAACTGCAATTCCTGGTAATGTTTCAGAGAACAGCAAATTGAATTTTATCTAACATATGTAATGGAACAGGAATTAAGGTAGAGAGCACCTTGAAATTCGTACTAAACATGTAATCAAATCAAAATGGCTGCAAAAGTAGTGCTAAGTGTTAAGGTTTCATGGAAGTAGATTATAGTCCACTTAGAAGAATGGCAAGAGGGAAACTGGACTTTCTAATCAAGATATGAATATCATATATCTCCTCCTCACTGGCCTATTTCTGTCCCTGCTCAGTCAAACCTAAATTGAAAGGGTTTCAGTCCAGACCCGGGCATTGACCTGAACGCAGAGCAAACAAATATCGTTAAACTTTATGGGATCCTTCCTCCTTGTTTGTTTGGGTTTTTTTGCATGAGTAATGAGAGCTTACATTAACTTGTAACGAAAGGATATAGAGAGATATATATATATATATACATACACACATATATAAATACATATATATATATACACACACTATATATATGTATTTATGTGGAAAGGGGTGAATTGTTTGAGCATCCCTTTCTCTGCCTAGGGGCAGATGCAGACAGTGCAGGCAGAGGAGCTTTGCTGTCAGCCCTGGCAATTGGCTGCCTGAGCTTTGTGTCTCCAAAAACCAGCCTTACACTGGAGGGACTGGAGTCCCAGGGCAGTCCCAGAGCTCCAGCCACGCCCAAACAGGGCTGGAACTCCCACTGTGCTGACTTTAGCCCAGGAGCAAGGTATCTGGGGCTGCAAAATCCTTTCTGGTTTTCCAGAGTAAAACTTGTTCGAAACATCATGTTTGTTCAGGAATTCAACATCAACATTGCATTCCCTGGTTTGGTCTCACAAAGAGGGAAGTAAATTTTTCAGATATGACCTTTCTAACAAGCTGTAAACCTCCCCACCTTGTTCCAATTCATTAGGTGGTGAAGCAGGAAGAAATGACACTATGTTTTCATAAACACTGTGTGACAATTATATTGTTCACACTTCTTTCCCCCTCCATCTCCATTCTGCCGTTAAAGTGCATATTTTTCCTTTGACAATTCTTTTTTTTTTTTTTTTTTTTGTTTGATGATATTCTTGTCCTTTCAGCAAATGTTTCAACAGTCTCTGGAAATGTTCAACAGACGTGTGCCTTGTTCGCCAAGACTTAATTCAGCGCATCAATTCTGGAGATTATGGGTGAGAACCCTTTTATTTTAGAGTTTTGTTATGCATCACAATATTGCTCATTGTGTGTATGTGCAAATTACAAGGTAAGCAGTCCTCCCCACCCCTTCCTTCTCCAAATATATTACAGCAATTTGACAGTAAGTGTGCATTTGTGAAACTTTCCTAAATCACTGGCAGATTACAAAGCTTTAAACAGAAAGGTACTGAACATCTCATGCTAGTAAGAGTTACTCTAAACATCTAAAATATTCTCCAAATTTAGAACAACTTTTTTTTTTTTTTTCTCAAAACACAGTTTGCATCATCTTCTCTTATTCTTCATTGTGTTTATTACTTGGGATAGATATTGAAAGTAATCTTTTCTCCTCCCTCGAGAGCACTGTTCCATGTTGCAGGACGCTAGGTAGCACTGGAAGAGGAGAAGATGGGCCCAATGGGGACCAAGTTATAAGAACTTTGTTTTGTGTTTTTCTTGCTAACAATCTCATTGCCCTAGCCAGTGCACAGGGATTAGGGACCCCAGTACTGGATCTGTGCCCTGGGAGCCTACTGGCTGTTTAGACAGAGGTACAGGGGCAGCCTCCCTGTGATCCAGGGTACCAAATTCGCCAATGAAGCCTGTCCAGATTTCAAGCTGTCATGAGTGCTGAAACATTTTGTATTTCACAGGAGACATTTAAACCAACTGAATTAGGATAAACAACGAAGCTAGGCCCCTGGAGCCTTAACCTGTCTCTTGTCAGTGGTGAGCAATGAGGTTTGGCACAGGGTGACAGGTGAGATATGACTCAACTTGTCCATGTGCTTGCACTTTTCATTGACTACAGGGAGACCAAGAGCAATGAGGCTTCTTTGGGCAGCATGAAGCCCACTCCCTGTTCTTCATATAAAAGCAAGAAATGAACGGGTAAAGAGAATGCTCGCTCCCCTGTCACTCAGCCCTTATCCAGTAATGAATTTCAGTGTGTTCCAAATGTGTATGGCTTGCAAGGGTGTGGGTTTTTGTTGTGCATATAGTTTGCATGTCAACACTACAGTCTGAGTCGAGTCCACCTGAGAGTAGCAAGGGAATACTTAGACAACCATGGGGACCCCTTCCTCTCACAGTGGCTATTGGTACAAAACTCAGGCAGAAGGTGTCAGCTGGGCTTTCTGCTAGGTTCAACAGTATCTCTCTTCTGGTGCACCAGAGGGTAAAGGTGCACTGTAACTCACTACATGAGTTATATGTAGTAACATATGTAGTAACATAAGTGAGTTAGTTAGTTAGTTGTCTGTGGGAATCTGGGCTGGAGCATGATTTGAGCATAACTTCAAGAGAATGGTAATGTTTTGACTGAGCATCTTGTTTTCCAGTACTGCCCGGAGTATTGCATGCTCACATCCTGCAGGCTGATGCGATGCTGACCCCAAATCACCACTGTTCATATAGTGCTGTGTTGCTCCACCCTGCATTTATCTGCAGTGGAAGAGCCCAGAGTAAATATCTTCTCCTGCATATTGAATACAAGGTTTTGAAATGTAGTTTCAATAATTTATTTCTGGATGTTTTTGCTAGTTGTACTCTTAAATGAACAACGTGTTATTGTGAGAGATATCTCTAACATGGGTCTTGTTTGTTTGGTTTTCGTCTGTGAGGAAGATGGAAAGCTGACAACTACAGTCAGTTCTGGGGAATGACAGTGGAAGAAGGCTTCAAAAAGCGCCTGGGCACCTTCCCTCCATCTCATTCTTTGCTGAATATGAGAGAAGCTCCAGTAAGTGTCATGTACATTTTTAAATTTTTTTTAATAAGTTTATCACATGCAAAAATAAATGTGGAAAATTATAAGGGTATGATTCAGGGTTTTGACACTAAATGTTTCCATGTTGAATATGATGCTCCTGGAACAGTTCTACAAGTCATAGAATGTCTGTCCCTATTGACAGAAATCAAACAAGGAAGAGCAAAAGAAAGTCCTAATCACTGTGAAGCTCTGCAGCAATATTAACTTATCATTGTAGTTCACTTCTTTAAGAGGGCTCCATACTAATCTCTCCATTTGCTAATCACTGCACACATAGCTCTAACCACAGAAAAATAATGTTCATTAAGGCTAACAGCTGAGACTTGACAGCAATCTTTGACAGAAGCTGTGAAAGCTTTTTTTGGGTTTTGAAAAAATGGACAGCAAAATGGGAATCATGGAAAAATGAAATGATTATTACCAGCTTTCTAAACCTCTTGTCCATGGCAATTTTCATGACAGCTAAATTAAATTTCCTATCATTTATTTATGCTGAAATTAGTTCTGCAGCAAAGCAAATATACTTTAAGTTATGTACGTAGGTTAAGCAATTTAAGAAAAAATACAAGTTATTGAATCCAGAGTGATTTTTCCAATGCTTTGGATCAGTTACTTAGTTTCTTTCTTAGAGGACACAATTTATGGAAATCACAGACCAAAAAAACCCTCACCTAACAAGCTCAACACACAGTGAAATTAGAAGCATTGCAAGTATAAATCTATGTGTCCAAGATCTGCAAAAGCATTAAGTATAACAGGTATTTATCTTTGGCTTCTATATAGTTCAGGCAGGTGATGACATTTGATTATCTGTTAGAAGTCAATTGCTGATGCTTGTTTATGTGTTGTGGTGTTTCCTACAATCGAAAGAAAACTTTCCAAACAGTATTAAAGGTGGTAATATAAAGAGCAGTTCTTTAATGAAAGTTTTCAGGTGCACAAAGTATCTATGTGCATACCCAATATGGAATGTCCACAAATTTTATAAGTTTAATTAATTAGTATTCTATCAATTACATCCAAGAGGAGACCGGTTGCCTTGGTAACCCACCCTTGCGCCTGCCCCTTGGAGTCTCTCCAAGGGCTTCTTTACCCTATATTTTGTTATGTCTCCCGGATGCTGGTGCAAAATGGGGTGTCCACGTTAGAAATGCTTTTCTTGAAAATAAGACTAAGCAGCATTTTGAGAAGGTGGCATAAATGTGTGAGAAAGAGTACTATTCTAAAGTGTGAGAAAGCATGAAAAATTATACAGCTATATATCAAAAATCTACAAAGCTGCAAATACATAAAAAATTACAAAAAAAGCTAAAAATCTTTAGGCATCAGTGGCAGAAGGATTTCCACATGATGGAAAGCCCTGTGCTGACAGCAGCTCAGAGCTGCCACTTGAATGGGTTTTGGGGAAAGAGGGGATGGCCTCTGCAATAATTTTAGCATTCCTAATCCTTTTGCTTGATTCAGATTCATTCTTTGTTAGACACAATGCCAGCTCCCTGCAGCAGCATGGCGAGGCATTGGGCTGGGGCCCAGATTGGCCAGCTCAATCAAAATTACACTGTGAAGAGTTGCCAGAGCAAGAAGTGGGCAGGAATTAAGCTTTGGAGTTTTACCTTGTAGGATTTTCTGGACTACTCTTTACAGCCAAAGATGGATCATTTCACTTGAAGATGGCAGGTCAAAATAAGACAATGGCATAAAAGAATTTATTCCAGTATTTAGTAGACGTCTGCCTTAAGTTACCATTGATCTGCACTGAGGCTCAAAGGAGTTGGATTTATTTGTTGTTATTGGCTTTTCCTTGAGGGATACAATGTGATGCTTATATAGCACAGGCAAATAAAAGATGTCATGTACCCAGCCCAGAGATTGATATCTCCATTACCAGGTATCTAGCTAGGTGAGACAAATCCCACCTAGGAAAACAGGAAAGGGTTTTCAAGAAATTCTTTATGATACTTCCTTTCCTCCATTCAGTTTGGAGTAGCTGTTTACTCAGCAGTCCTGCATTATATCCAGCCTATTGAATCACTGTTATTAAGCTTCCTGCAGCTGCTTTCACTGCTACGCTTCCTACAACGTTTGTTCCACTGATACATTTCTCAGTCATATTTTCTCTGTCTGCTGTCTTAGGAAATCTGTGAGCCGCAACCCAAATCCCTTTGGCACTGCCAGACACCCAAGGAGATTCAATGCATTTTTCTCCAGAAATCCAGCTTTGCACATTTGTTCATTTAGTCATCAGGAGACTTCCTTACATGTTGCTGGAATCACATACTTTCCACAGGATTCTAAGAAATCTTTCTACTTAACGAAAGCTAAAAATATAAAATAATACTCTCCGTATGACTTTCTCAGTTTCTGGAAAATTCTTTCAGCTTGCAGAAAATGGGTCTCAGTTGTACCTTATCTCCTACCTATGGCTTGTCTTCAGAATTATTAGAACTTCCTTGCTTTTAGCCCCATAGTTTGTGTCTTAGCTAGTTGCGACGTAAAAACAATTTTCCCTGAAGTTTCCTATGAAGTTCCAAATTTCCCTGATTTTGTCCCCTTCTGTAGTTTTCCAGAACAATATAATCTCTTTAGTGTCCTTGTGCTGCCTCAGGAAATTACCTGTCATTTGCCACATTTTAATGCTTCACAAAAACACTTAAAAATTACATTTTCCTTCACTAATAGGCAGATCCATATCTACCATCACTGCACCATCCAACAATTTCATAGCATGAATTGGGCTCATCAGGGGATATATCAATTGATTCTTCCAACTGGAAAAACAAAAGTAGCCATGGAGTTAAGTTCCAGGCACTTTTAAAGATAAATATCTTACCAGATTTTCATGGACTATTGCCCCTGTTTCACCTTTCATGAATAATTTTCTGTCACTGATACACAGCAAAGCATACACATGCATTTACAAAGTCCCAAGTGATCAAAAACCAGTGAGTTTTCATGACAGCCTTTCCATTAAGCTTCACCTATAACTAGGTGACAACTCTGAATAGATAAAAGAGATGTGAATAACAAAACTCAGAAATAATGACTTTTCAATATTTTTCAGAGACATTTTCCAAACCTTAATGGCTTAACCTTTAAGTGACTCTGTTGAGTGCTAATTCACTTGCAGGCCAGTGTGCTAGTTACTTACTGAGGATAAACAGGTACTAATTAAATAGTCATGCATTCTGTGGGATTATTGCTGCCTTTCCCATTTTGCAAGTGACAAAACTGCAAGTCCTTTGCCCAAAATCATATATTTAGTGGATCAAAATGCTACAATTAGTGTTCAGGAGTTTTGGTCTTGTACTGACCTGATTAACTGGTAGCAGAAAGAAATCCACAGCTACCATTCATTAAATACTTTTTTTTTT
>VZTH01001467.1:16218-103963 GCA_013397815.1 Aleadryas rufinucha
TTTTTTAAATAAAAACTATTTATTTAGCATGCTTCTGATCTATTACTAAGGGGAAAAAATGATAGCTTCTGGTATGTAAGAGCCTGATGTTCTGATTATTTTCTATTGTCTTTTGGGGAAACTTGAGAAAAATGTTTTTGTGTGGAAGGGGCTTCTTACTCAAAGGCATAGGAAAAAAAGTTGAAAAATGTTAAGCTTTTCTGTGCTAACAATTTTACATGTACAGCACAATCAATTTTCAGCAGTGTCAAAAAGTTTGCTTCTGGAATAGAGGTTTTTTAGTTGTTTCTCTGACTGTCCAACTACAAATAAAACTCCATAGGATTAATTCAAATTAAATAATGTGAGAGAGCTACATTTCATCTTAGGGAAATCACAAACTTCCTGAAGTTTCTCGTAGAACTTTTAAGAGTTCTGCTATTAAAAAAAGACTATACCTGCTCAATAAGGTGGCTCTTTTGTGTGGAAGGGAAGTTTAACATGATGGTACATTAGAATACCTAAAAGATAATGATATGGAGCAAGAACTAAATCTGAACTGAGGACCCTCTGTTACACAGTATGGCTAGGCCAGAGTGTAGACCAACAGCTGAGTGCACCACTAAAACTGTTTGACTCCCGACAAAGCTGAAGCTCCTCCATCTGAGAAGGCATTTTCACTGCAGGGGACAGTGCAACCATTCTTGAAGTTCCACATAGCACAAGAATAGTTGCCACACCTTCAAAACCATTGTGATGCACTTTTGGTGGTATTCTGTCAGCTCAAGTCCTGGCAGGAGGTCCATTGAAATGGTAGGGTCTGCACCCCTCAGCAACAAGATGCTCACCTAAGTGCCATCTTACAAGAAAATGAAATACATAATTCAGTAATAAGGCACCATTTTTTCACTATATATCTAGAAACTCATAAAAACAATGGAAAAGTAGACAAAGTACACCCTCTGCTCCACTTTTTTTCACAGTAAAAACCCTCAGCAGTTGTAGTTCTCTTGCAAATAGAAGGTCATTCATACCCGTTCTGTCTTCACAAAGAAAGTGATGTCCAGAATCTTTTTCCTACATTAAAAAAAACCCCAACCAACCAACCAACCAAACTTTCCCTCAAGGAAAACAAATTCCACATTTGCAAATTCAGTTATCTTTGGCCTTTTTTCTCTTATTGGTCATCTATCTTTTCTGAAGAAGTCATAGCTGAAATTCGAGTGCTCTTTTATATTCTCTTACCTTCCTGCTTTGGCCAGGCTGCTAACTTCACTGCGGAGAGTGCATACAAAGGTTTAAAAATAGTTCACCAGTCATTCTGCTGATTGCCTTGTGCTGTCTGATGCTGATCCATGGAGCATAAATTGAGAAACAGTTGTCTAGACTTAATATTTGTCACAGAGCAGCAGCACTTCTCAATATCAGGGTAGCAATTTTTTCAGACAAAAGCCAAGATTTCTGGCTACAGGTCAGTCCTGCATTTCTAAATGGCAGGGCTGAGGGTTAATGAGGGATTTGCTCTGGGATTTACAATATGAGGCTAGTAAATAGATTGGCAGTAGGTTAGGAATATATAAAGTAATACATTGTCACAGACTGGAGACCTATTTAAAATTTTGCTTTTCTCAACTGCCTCATTTGTAATGAGGCATTGTAATGAGCATTGTAAGCAGCCATTACCCACATAATTGTGCTAACCATTTGCCAGATTTTGCTTTTTTACTGGTTGGTAGTGAACAGTCTCATCATATAAAAGAAATTCTATTTTTCTGGGATTTCTCCTGTATGTTTCATATTCAAAGTAAATCCTGAGCTTGTTCTTACTTGCTAATAATGAACATAATGATGATTTGTCAAGTTACTCTTTAAATTAGTTGCTGCTTCCTGAGTGTCACTTGAAGTTGCAAGTCCCATCTATATAAAACCCTTTGAAAAAGCAGGCTTTTGAAACTGATTAATCAAAATACAGAGATTAATATTTTAGCAAGGTTTTAAAAAATTACTGGCCTTTTATGGGTGGAGGTGAGACTTTCAAAATCATTGAAGTGACCTAACAGCTTGCAGTATTCTTTAACTGATTGAGGACTCACAGCCTGCATCTAACCTGGTAAACCTGGAACCACTGGGTCTGGGAATGCACACAGACTGTATCAATTTGCCTGTGGGGGCTGTATCCCAATCTAATGTCAGATACAGACATGAGGTCCAAGATTCCTTTTTCCCTAGCCACTTTTTCTCAGCTGGGGATTTGCTGTGGCAATCCCAGGTGTGCAAGCTGGATGGAGGCACTGCTGTTTCACAGTGTACACAACCAAGTGATCTTGTTACAGGCAAAGGGCTAAAATTTGGTTCTCCGACGAGTCCTAAAATAGTTTGAAAGAACGGGCCTCAAATGTTTAAGTCATCTTAGCAAAAGGTACGTTTTATGAATATAAATCACATAAACAATTCAGAAAAATATTTTAGCAGGGGTACCCAGAAGCAGAAGATAAGTAAATTGAAGTAAAATAAGAGAATTTAAACAGGATAGAAGCCATTGGTCTTCATGGTTTCAGCCTGCTTATGAGAAAGAAGCATCAGTGAGTGTTTTGCTTAGGAACAGATTATCTTATTTTGTATATTGTATTTCCTTCTGGAAGTGATGTTATCAACAATTTTTTGAAACAGACTGATTGCATGGCCTAATACTGCAATTCTCTGTGGCCATTCCTATTTCCTTGCGTGGCATAATCGATCATTTCATGAAGTTCAACAGTAAAAACAAAAATGGGTGAATGATTTTGGTATGTTGAACACAGAGCAGGTTATTAGCAGTTGTACCAGATGGCTCTTGCACATGCAAATATTTGTTCAAAGCTTGGAAGACTTTGGAGGAGGACATAAATTAAGGCTGAGAGATGAAGGTGCCAGAAATGGCTGGCCAAATTCCTTTAGTGAGCAGACCATGAATTTTCATGAATTCAGTATTAGATTGAAAAGCTGAAGAAAAATCAGTGATTTTTATTCTGAAATGGGAATAAGTGCTTCAGATTGAACAACCTCTATGTAAAAGACAAATCAATGATACACTGTACTGATTCCTCTCCCACAGCGACTAAAATTTCCTACCTACAGCCACGTGTCTGGGAGAACAGGGTAACAGACATCTAACTTCACCACTATTTGTAGCAGAGGGCTTTTCATTCCAAAAATGCCAGCTGGGTCATACGTAGCAAATTTCATAGGGAATTGTTGTTTGAGATAAAAATCAGAGAGAAACTGGTCAGGTTATTCAGGTTGGCAGTCTTGAAGCTCAGCTTTTCAGCTCAGCTATTGGAGTGCCAGAACCCTTCTGCTTTCAGGGGTCTACAGCACCCGGCCATGGGGAAACCACCACAGAGTCGCTTGGGAAGTCACAGGGGCCAATGCTTTAGGTTTCCTCAGTCTAAAAATTAAGAATTTTACCAAAAAATTATGGTAAAATTTATGATAAAAATAAGAAATGAAGCATATACAGATCTTCTACATTTTGTTTTAGGGAAAGTCACTTCCAGAAGAAAAGTTTCCTGCAATTTTTTCAGCCACTTATGAGTGGCCTGGGTGGATTCATGATCCTTTGGATCAACGAAACTGTGGAGCATCCTGGGCTTTTTCAACAGCAAGTAATATTTTTTTTCCTCCCTTTAAAAGTATTGGTGATGTTAGATGTGTAATGAAAATTGTAGTGGTTAGTAACAAAATAATTTCAGCTGGCTTTTCACATTTCATTAGCAAATAAGAACACTTAAAATTGCTACAACTTTCCCTCTATGTTGTCCCAAAGTCTTAAAATGTCAATCTAAGCTTCAGCACTTCGCTTTTGGTAAAATTGTGTAACATAAGATTTTTTTTGTGAGAAAAAGTAAAAAATTAATTAACTGATGCACTTTATCCTAACTAGTAGAGTAACTTCTAAAAAATCCCCGTCCCCTCTGTGCAACTACATGCTTGACTTGAAAGCTTAAAACAGGTAGGCTTTAATTTCTTTATATGTATTTATATATTTCTACACTTAACAGTGTCCAACCCTTGCTACTCAAGTAAATTGAGTAAAATGTTTTCAAAATTTATGAGAAGAAAAACCTAAAACTGCTCAGATATTTGTGAAAGAAACAATCTTTCAAATTCTGTAAGCAATGCCAATACTGCAATCCAACCTCGTGCTACAAATTCTGGTTTTATGAAAAATGGGCACAGTGGTCACTTTCTCCAAAGAAGCTACAAAAATCAATTATGTACGTTTTTCTTGCAATAAATTTCAGTGCATATTTGGATATGTAAGGATAGAGAAAAAAATCATGCGCTCAATCTTTATGGCTTCCTTTGGCCAGCAGGTCCTCGCAGGTTCAGGTTTCTGCAATTGCTTCTTTAAATCACAGCAGTAAGAGAAGGAAAGAAACATTTAGGCCAGCTAATCTCAGCTCCCTGGAAAAACCAGACTGAACACGCTCTTTTTCTGACTTGTCTTACCCACTGCCCATTTAAAGAGAGAAAACCAAGAGAGCTGTTAACAGCTCTTCTGACTGATTACTGCAGAGATGAACAGAGAGCACCAAGGGGAAGACTTTCCAGATACTGTGTCTAAATTTTCCTTTCCATAAACAATTCACATAATTATTTTCAAAGCTATATAGTGTGAGATGCCTTCATATATTTTTTAGGTGCATCTAACATTTTCAGTCTGAATTTACAAGATTAATTGTTGCTCAATGAACAGACAAGCACTGCTGTATAAGTTTTTCTTGTGATGAATAATTTCTGTAAGTATTCTGAAACTTTACAGTAAAAGGCTTTTATACCTATGAAAATAAATTCATTTTTATGGGACACCTCACAAAATATCAAAATATAGTTGCCACCTGACATCAACAAACTTTCTTTCCTGAAGTCCTCCTCAAAGTTCAGCAAAGTTAGTGTTGATTTTGATGGGGATTTGGATTTCAAGAGATTTTTTTTAAAAATTATTTTCAAAGTAAAAAAATTTGGGGCTAAAAGTAGTACAAATAAAATTTAATCACAGATAATGACTGGAAGTGAGGCTTAATGATTGTTTCATTGTCATTCGATTAAGAAAGTAGAAGTACCTTAGTTTCACCCACAACTTAGTTACCCTAGTCTAAACCAGTTCATAAATGTATAAGTACTAAGAATCATGATTGTCTGATTGAATTCAAATAAGGTGCCTATCCCAGAAGAATAATTTTGTGTGATAAGGGAAGGAGGTACAAAGAGTCCTACATTTGCACTTTAATATGAATATCTCCAACTATTCTTCGTAATAAAACCAATATATATTTTCAGTCTTGAATTTTCTTCTTCATAGGACTGTTCTTTTTCTTTTTTTCCCCTCACATAAAGGAAAGAAATGTAGAAAGAAAGCAAAGAGATTTGGAGATTCAGCTGCAGAAAGCTGGGAAGTATTTGCTTCTTCTGCTGAAGACAACCAGATGTGAATGTGCAAAAAACCATTTACAAACATGGTAGAGACAATTATGCAAATGTCTCATCTGATGTTTAGATATGTGGGACTTTATAATAGCCAGTAAATCTAGGGATTTTTCATATTACAGCAAAGTTGCTCATGGTGCTTTGCAATGTCCCAGTCCTCTCTTACAAAAGTCTGGACAGATTATATCAGTATTGTTTAGGGAAGGTATCTGCACAGACAGAAAACATTCAGGTTGTATTTCTGTCCCTCTTTCACAAAAACAAATGCAAAGTTGTGAGTAATTATTTGTTTTTGATAACAGAAAATTTATTTCTAAACAGGTGTTGCTGCAGATAGAATAGCAATTCATTCCAAGGGTGAGATCACAGACAACCTTTCTGCTCAGAACTTGATCTCTTGTGATACCAGGAACCAACATGGATGTAATGGTGGAAGTATTGATGGTGCTTGGAGATATCTGAAAACACATGGGTAAATGTTTTATCTGTCTGCTTAGATAATTTTAAATTGAACCAGTTGCTTAAGTTGTGATAAGACAATACTGTAAATGGACTCAAAAGTTTTGTGTTTCTTGGGATATAGGCTTTCCATTTTAAAAAACCTTGAGTAAGCACCCAGTTGCATGAGACAGCATGGTGAATATTCAAAAGAATCGAACATATTTTCCCTGCAAAGTAAATTGTAATCACCTCATCCCACGGTTGTTCCAGGATGCAACACTCTATTAAGGACTGTAACTAGATCCTTCTTCCTTCAGGTCAGACGAAGCAGAGTTAACAGCTGTCAAATTCCACGTGAACAGCTAGAAACTTTAAAATGGGATATAATCATTTATGGAATCACAAGAGTATTTTGGTTGGAATTTTTGGAGGTGAGCTGGTCCAACATTCTGCTCAAAGCATGACTTTGAAGTTAGATCAGGCTGTTTTGGCCATGTCCCTGGACACATTTTGAGTATCTTCAAGGATGGAAGTTCCAAAACTTTTCTTGCAGCAGGTCAGTTTGTTTGACCATTTTTATGGTCAAACACTTCTTTCTTATATCATAATTTTCCTTGGTAGGGCTTGTGATTGGTACCTTCCAGCTTTTCACTGTACACCTCCAAGAGTTTTGTTCTGTCTCCTCTATACCTCCCCTTATATAGTGGAAGACAGAAATGATATAATATTTTGGCTTTCTCTTCTCTGAACTGAAAAAGTCCAGCTGCCTCAGCTCCAGTCCCCTAAGTGCCTTCCACTGGACTTGCTCAGTTTGTCAGTGTCGTTCCTCAGGAACACATAAGTGAAGATACAACTCCATCTGCTGAGTAGTAATTTGAGGGGAATATTAATTTTTCACAATGTCTTGGCTATGTTCTTGATAACACAGCCCAGTGTTGACTGTCCATATTTGTCAAGAGGGCTCACCGCTCACCTACATTCATCTTTCTGTTTCTCAGGACCTCAAGTCCTCCTCTGTGAAACAACTCTCTACACAGGCAGTGCCCTGCCAGCACCTGGGCAGTTCTGGCTCAGAGGCAGGATTTGCCATCTGTCTTTGTTGAGCTTCAGGATGTTTATGTCAGACTCATTTCTTCAGCCTATTAACACTGCTCTGAATGGCAGCCATGCATGCTAATCACTCCCCAATAGTTTTGCATTCTCCACAAACTTGCTGAGGGTGCCTTACATCTAGCTGTCCGGATTGTTAACAGAGACACAAAAGTGTTGCTCTTGTATTGTCTCCTGGGGAATGCCATTAATAAACAGACACCAGTCACTTTGACCCATCAACCTTTCAGCATGCCAGTCCACAACTGACCTTGTAAGCAACTTAACCTAATCCAATAAACTAGAGGAGCACCACAGGAACCTATGCTGAAAATGTCACTAAAGACGAAATAAGTGATAGCTACTGCTTTCCTTGTTCCCTGTGGAGCCAGTCATTTCATCGTGGTTGGACTGTCTTGTCATAGCATCATTACCTGCCGTGGTAAATCCACACTGCCTGTTCTCTGTCAACTCCTTGAAGTTTGTAGGCCTGGAAATGGCTTCCAGAAGAATTTCCATAACGACATTTTAGATACCATATAATTAAATCCTGCTGGTTTTCACATTACCAGAATTTTTTTGTCCTTTCTGTTCCATACCAAAATCTATTTCCTGTCTTGCTTTCATACAACCTCATCCCTTACTCTGCTATATCTGAAACTGAGAGACAGAGAGATCTCAGGTGTTCTCTCTGTCAACTTTTGATTTTATTTATAAAACAAACAAACAAACCATGGCAAGAGCAAAATAATGTCAGACATGATGTGTCATAGTTGGCATTGTAGCCTGGAGATCCAGCAGAAGACCTGTCATGCTATACAAGTGATAATTCTGCTTTCTTCAAGTGTATCAAACTATTTCTGATCTGACAAGGATTTTGTATTGGTATGGGGAGAGTTTACATCGAGTGTTCCTCGGTCTTTTTCTCTCAGGGTTTCAACACTATACCAGCTTTCATTTAGGTTTTGAGCAGGAGATCCTTTAGCTGAGTGATTCTACCCAGCAAAGGCCCCTCAGCACCTCAGGAGGTAAGGGAAAAGACTTCATGCACTGAGAAATGAAAGTTATAACTTGACATTTTAATTGTAAGCACTTTTAAATTGCAATGCTTTTCTGTAAGTAGAACAGTCTCATTTTACTCAGTAGCCCGTGTTTTTGGGAAAGTAATGGCAACTCTTTCTCTCTGGATTGTTTTCTTACCTGTTAAGAACAGGAGCACAAGAGTTGCTGGTGTAGATAAGGGAAGAAATGAGAACAGTATTTATGAGCATTATGTCCACAATAGCTGGAGCAAGTTATTTTTAGAGGAAAAGCTGTAAAGAATGCAGCAGTGGGACAATCTCCTAGTCTTCTATGCCCTCTGACTGTTATCCCCATATGGGCACAGCTACCATGGGCCCCATAATAATAAGATTCTTCCTATGGCAGAATGTAGTATTATTTTGACCTTAGCTCTATGGCTAGTGATGCGGCCTGTTATGCAGAGACAATTTAAGTGTAAAAGAGTTAGCTTATTTTTGAAAGAAAAACAAGGCAGGCTGAAGCTCTACAGGACTGTTCATTATCAACCTGGCTGTACCCTTGCAGGAGCTTGTTCTGGTGTGAATGCAATAACATTAAGTTTGACCTGACTGAGTAGCAGTGTGACAGTGGTGTGCTGAGCAGGCTTTCTGACAGATGTAAGCCTGGAAGCATAGACCCACATCACCTCAGCTCACACAGCACACCCGTGAACTGTCTTTTCACCTCCAAGCTCCCAAATACTGGCTTATTGCCTCATGATGTTCACCAGCCTCTTGCAGCTGATCATCTGAATAAACAATCTGAAGGGCAGTAGTGAAAACCATCATGAATTTTTGGAAGCTATCTAGATTTCCAGCAAATCTCAACAATCCAAGACTATTTTCTTATTCACTAATTAAGCTTTTTTGCTGCCATGGAGCTAGCTCCAACATGTACATCACTGGACTGTGACAGACCTTTGCCCGCTACCCATTTTTATCCCTGATCATTGATTTGCCATCAAATACCACATATGAAAGTATCCCTACTTACCTACTTTTATAAACATTTCAACAATCTGTTTTTCTTTCCTCAAGTTCAAATGATATTTCAAAACCCATTCCTACATTTCCAGACACAAATAAACACTTTAAGGGAAGTACCCAAATATCTTTAGAACAGATACTGGAAGAACACAAGAACAGCTCTTCTGGGTCTGAGCAATGGTCTATCTAGCCCAAGGTTAAGTCTCTGACAGTAGCCAAGAGCAAATTAAATCAAGAATAACAATAAAAAAAACCCCTTTTTGAGTCACTGGACTGATAATTTAATCAGTTTTATAGATAAACCCCATAATCCATAACCTTTTACCTGTGACAAGGAAAAAAATTGGAAATTTATGGCATACAAGTCAGAAGTGTCTTTTGAATGAGACCTTTTGAATGAGTCAAATAGTCCTTGCTTCCTCACACTTTCAGGTGAGTTATTTTTAGGAATCACTATATCTCAATCATTTTTTTCATTATTTCCATACCATGCAATAGGGAGAAAAATTGATTTTCTGTGGGGCCTTGTAAATTATCACAGCAGGTGTCCAATGCTGTTTAAAGTTTCTAGTGTTTTGATTTCTGGAGTGTGCTTAGCTGAGGTTTTTGACAGATGTTCAGAAAAATCAAGTCCTGACCTAAACTATCCACAGTGAAGTCAGAAAAATATTTCCATAAAGCTCAATGAAGCTAGTCCAGTGCTGAGATCTGAATTTTTAGAATCACTGAACACCCAATTAACAGTGAAATCTGCTATAAGTGGAGCTGAAACACTGTTTAAATATCATTCTTTGTCTTCCTCCATTAATTAAAGAATAAATATGTATTCTATTACCAATTATTATTAATTTTAGGTATTACAGTTACAAGAAATAATTTGGGAGAAATAAATGTTCTTTGAAAGTATCTATTTTAACTAATAAGGAAAACTAAAAGGTTATACTCATCAAGAATGAGGAAGAAACATTTCCTTTTCAGGTAGTATAAAAGTTAGACACTTGAATGCATATAGTGCTTCTAATCACAACAGGGCTTGATCTGATTTGTACCTTGGTATCTTGGCAGTTACAGGGTATGACAAAGATGTTATTGTTATTAGCCAACTTGCAAATGACATAGTCTAATGTTTAGGATTTTTTTTTAATCTCACAATTCAAACATATAGATGAAATAAATCCACAAAAATTTTCATTAGATTGAACACATAAACATGACTGCAAATGGCTTCTGTCAAGAATGTATGGACACACTACAGAGTTTTCCTGGTTGTCTCTGGATCCTGCTTGTTTCTAACATTGTTTTTGTATATATGTATCTATATTTGTGCATACAAACATATTCACATCTATTTCTATTTTTCTTCTATAACTCTTTTGGCAAAGTCTTCTCCTTGAAGCATTTTTAATGTTTACTGTTGTGCTGGTGCTTCAGCACACACAAAATCGTGCTTCAGCAAAAAGCTGCTCAATTATGTTAATCATGTCTGCAGAAACTGTGCTTGGTGAAAAGATTCAAATGTGACTCTTATTTCAGAGTGAGTGATCTTATCTGGATTACCACACAGCTCCAGTGTGCTACTGCAACTTTTATTGCTTCACTTCTGTTGATGCACAAATGAAACCCATCCATGCAGAATCTGTGACAACTCCATTGGGACAGTCCAACTGAGAGAAGGGGAAAAAAAATCCCTATCCCAGGAATTAATTTTTTCTCTGTTGACTCCCTCTGAGGTGTTTCTAAGTACACCTGAGGAATAGATGTCCTGCCATTCTTGATACGACACTGTAATTGCCTGCTCCTGCCCTGCTTATTGTCAATCATACTCTAAGGACTCTATTTGCTCACCTTATCTGCCTTTCAGGCCTGAATGCACTCAGCAAAAATCCTGTGTTTCTTTTGAAAATCTATCATCCATGCTGAATGGAATGATTACGCATATAGAGACAGATACATTTCATAAATAATTTTAGATATGTACAAATATAAACCAAATATTTCCTTCTACCCAGTAGTAGAAACACAGCATAGTAAATTTTAAAATGAGCAGTAACAACCTGTGCATGCTTGGGCTAAATACTTCCCATTCCCCATTAAATATCTATAAATCCAGAATACTGTCAGATTCAGAAGGAATTAGAAGGGGTTGTCAGTGAGCAGAGTGAAGACCTAAGCAATAACAGCCTAACAACCTTTAATGTACAATCCCTTTTCATCTAAGTAGAATTGCTTTTGAGGCTTCTGGGTGTATGTGGTCTAGTTTGAGAAGAAAGAAAAAGACATTCTCAGAGTTTCTGTCAACAAATGCTAATGAGAAAATGTCATTTCTTACTCAAAATAGCTGAAACATATATGACCTCATCTTGTAAAACTCCTGACAACTAAGCATACGCTGGAAAGCCTAGTTATACTCCATATTGCATAGAAATACAGTTTTCAGTTCCTCAGATTCCAGAAGTCCAGTATAATTGATGAGCTACTTAAATACAAGTGCTTTTTATAGGATTGCCTATTTTAAAGTATTCTGCTTCAGCAAAATATTTAATTCTGCTCTTTAAAAGAAACCCTCTCATAGACCTTCATAGCATTAACGCAGAAATGTGTATCTTGTTTCAGAAATGTCTAACAGTGTTTCATGTATTCCATTTCGCAAGCCATTTTTGCTAAATGGAGCCCATTGACAACATTGGTAATTTATTGATCTTTTTCAGCATGAACTTTCATGCATCGTTAATGAGATGAATGTACCAGATGACAAGCGCTAAACACATTTTTTACCCTATCTCTCTTTGGAGAAGGGGGGGAGAGGACTACTGTAATGGAAACTTAATCACAAATATCATGTATATCAGTTGAAGCAAATGCCATCCGGTTGTAGATACAAGTCATTCACACTTCTGAAGAATATTACTAAAAATACAACAGTCACAAAATAGTTAAAAGCTTGAAATAAAATGACAAAAATGTTTGAGCAAGCTTCTTATCAACTTTTTTTTTAAATATCTGAACAGGGTTGTATCGTATGCTTGTTATCCATCATTTTGGAACAAACACCTGGGGCCATCAGTTGAAAATCGCTGTTATGTGTCAAGTGAACATGGAAAAAACTATACAAATGGGCCATGTCCCAATGCTTTTGAAAAATCCAATCGGTTATACCGGTGTGCCTCTCACTACAGGGTATCCTCAAAAGTAAGTTCATAACATTCACCTGTTGTCTCACCAATTTTACTCCTTTGGGGCTTGAATATTATCTGGCATATTAAAATATGTTCACTTAACCTCAATATTAGAGCTGTGAATTTTCCTTTAGGTTGCCTTTGAATTTTCCTAAGAGTCAAAATTCTTTATAATTTCTCAGTTGTACATCATCTCTTTAAAGCTGATACTTTGTGGTCCCATAGAAATTAGAGATAGAAAAGAAAGTATGCACTCATAACAGTGCAGCTGTTCTTAAACATGTTTCTGAAGGTTTTATTAATTTGGTAAACCAAGTATTCTCCAGCAGACATACAAGTACAATGGTATATTTATAATATACACACATGCATACAATGATAAATTAGTATGAATTTTAATTTTATTTAATAGAATGTGTTATCTCCCCTTGCCCTCTCTGTTGCTGCTCCCACCTCCTCTCAGGAAACCGACATAATGAAAGAAATCATGGACAGAGGACCAGTGCAAGGTATGGTAAGTTTAAAGGATGGTAACATTATTGAAATAATTGGACTGTGCAATGACCTTGCATCAAAATATGAGAAAACACAAATTATATGCCACAGCGAAGAAACCAGTCATATGCACTGTAGTTCATCCAGGGACATTTGGTGGGTAAGTAGTGGCCCTAAAGGCAGCATGACTGCATCAGATCCTGTAAAGACTAAAATGACTTTGAGCTGGATTCGTTGAAAATTTGTGCAAAATCTGTGCGCAGAAAATCCGTGCATCTTTTTTCATGACAGTTCTTTGGTTATTTGGTGAAATAGCAATCTGTGGCTGTGCAGGTGGAATTAAGTGCTAGCCAAGTTCTGTTCTATAGGGCTGGGGTTGATTCCCCCGCTGGCTAAGGCCAACGCACCAGGCCTGCTCTTCTCTGAAGGTAATGCTGAACTACATGGGCCTTCCAGCAAATCATTCAGTACTGAAATACCCCAGAATTTCTCATTTCAAAGCCCAAATGCTCTTGTTGAGGCCTATCAGTTTTTAACTTTTCTGCTGATCTCTGCAATGAAGATCCCTGACCTCTTAGTGGTCAGAAATAAAGATACTTCAGCATCGAGTAGGGAACTGCAAAAAAAATTTTTTTACCCTGGTTACTGTGGCCATGAATGGTGCTGGCAACAGCTGAAAATGCAGGTTCCTGCTCACACCCCAGACCAGTGTAACTACAGAGGTTGATAGATGTGGGGTGATGGTGATGGAGAAAGGTCATGGTGCAGGATGTCCACCAGTCTTGGATGGCTGGCTGATGCAAAAACTGAATTTTACTTTAGGGGACTTCCGCATTTCTACTGCCTTTAATTATATAAGGAACTATCATAATCTCAAATTTATTATTCAAATGGTTTTGATTATTAGACAGAACTCATTCTGGTGCATCATGGAGTTGAAATTACTTCTTAAAGCTCTTTATGTGGGCAGCTGCAATTAATCTGAAGCTCAGACTTAACAAGATCAACATCATCAGTCTTTTTTTTGTTCTTTCCAAGATTGTCTGCTCAAGGAAAATATTCTTTCCCATACTGCATTTGATCTAGATGCAAAGACAGTAGTTTGTGCTATTTTTTAGAAAATGATAAAAATTAGGATCCTCAGGATAGAGTTTCAGACCTCAAATATTTCATTCATAGTCTGTGTATACACACATTTTGCTGCATTAATCTGTTAGTACTAAATTTTACACATAAAATAATCAGCATTCAGCCATTTGTTAGGATTTAGCCACTCAACAATTCATATAATTTTTTAAAAATTTTAATGTTTTTTGTGTATCAGGTTAAGGTAATGCTGTATGTAGAAAAATCAAGATCTACATAAGGGCATATAACTGAGTATGCATCACTGAGTAAAATCACTTTATGTTTTTTCTTTTGGCTGTAATATGAATTTTAAGTGAATCACAGTTATGACCCTGTAATTTATCACTGATTCTCTCTTTTATCTCCCCACATTACAAATGAAACCAGGGCAAAAATCTAATTTTAAAACCATGTCATACTTTTCTCTGCAAATGATCTTCAAATACTGAAGGAGATTTTCCATTATTCATTCACTTGTCATTCCTAAGGAACATACAAAATGCTTAGGGACAGTCTTATTTAATGTACTAAGTAATGTTTAGTAGCTGGAAAACATTCAAGATCCTTTCAAGATCATGATGATGAATGGACTTTGATTTTTGGACATATTCAAAGTTAAGAAAAAAATATAGTTTTTTAACTAGTGTGAAGCAGTAGGTGTAGAAATGTAACTGAAAATTTTATGTTATACAGCTTTGAACTTTGAATGACAATTTCTCTCTGACCTATGTAATTGTCTTACATCTTACAGAAACTGAGCAATTAGCATTTTTGGATTCAAATGATGAAATACCAGATTTTTAAGAAATCCATTTTCAAGTAAACACAGTGAAATTTCACCAATTCTTTGAAAACATTCAAATGGACAATCTAATATTGCCCATTCATATATTTTTTTTTAATGGACTTTAGCAAATACTCTGATGGTTATAATGCCTATGTAGGAAAATTTTTCTCTCTGACACATTAGTCAGCCTGGATTAAAAGAAAGGCTCATACATTGTTGGCAATACATCAGAGTTTTGACCCCATAAAACTTACAATTTCAGCTGTTATGATCTTGGGAAAAATTCTTACATTTTGCTAACACAAGAAAATGATCTGTAGAAAGCGCTTGGCTATATTGATGTGCTAAACTTTGTTTCCTTTTGTAGCTACTAGTTTTATTTCTTGTGTCTTTGTATGATTAAAAAGAGTCAAAAATTACTATTTAAGGATTTTATGCAGGGGAATCCATAGTGGAATCAATCTTTTAATCTGCTGCATCTATATGCATAGATCTGACAAGCTCAGCATGACTGAAGTAGCTCATGCATGAGCTACAGTCAATCTTAAGAAAATCGCTGTCTTTTCTGATTCATTTATAATTAATCCATTCATTTTGGGAAATGCAAAATCCCTCCTATGTGAGAGGGAACAAAATTAGGTGGTGGACTGTGATCATCCTCTCCTGTCCAAGTCACAGTCCTCATCAGGACAAAGTCACTGAATAAATAAAAATATCTCAGTGTTAGATCTAGAGTTATCATCATCCTTTTCCATCCTATACTTCATGCACCCAGACCACTCTAACTCCAAAGACTGCATAATTCTTTAGCTCCTGACTGCAAGGTATATACATATATATAGGTACATATATTTACATATATATACAAATATATGTATGCACACACACACACACGTGCGTGTGTGCACAGTGTATATATAATATATAATCATGGATAAAATTCTCTCACATAAACTAAAGTTATTTTGGAAACATACTTCAAAAATTTCTACTTCATTTCAAAGGAAAAAAAATTAGGTATGATATCTCTTCACAGACAAGAACATGTCTCATTTAGGTCACAAGTTAAATTCTTCTCTGTACTTACAGTTGAAGGCAGCAACATTGGAAGAAACAGATGACTGAGTCTATTAATGCATGGCTCCATGGCTGGTGTCACAGCTAAAATGTTGGGGTTTTTTGACAATGGCCTAAGGAGTGGCCTAAGCGTCAGGCATGCTGGCATCAGATGGGACTCACCTTTCTTAGAGAGGAAGGAGAGTCTTTGCTCAGGCACAGCAAGTCTTTGTTGGCACAATATCAGCCTTGTCTGTGGCAAGGTGTGGGATGAGATGCAAAGTTAGAGGGACAGGGTGCTAATGAGTGTCCTCTGCCAGTGACTCTGAAATGTGCTGGCCACTCTGGAACACACCTGAAGTCATACAGAGTTGAGCCCAATACTCTTGAGGGAACAGAAGCCAATAGGGAAACATCATTCCATTCCTGGAAGTGTTCAAAGCTAGATTGGATGGGGCTTTGAGCAGCCTGGTCTAATGGAAGGGGATATCCCTGCCCACAGCAGGTGGTTGGAACTAGATGATCTTTAAAATTCCTTCCAATCCAAGCCATTCTATGAATCTGTTATTTAGAGTTGCTGATAAAGAACAAATTATTTTCTGAAACTGAACATATGGACCTTGATTTCAAGAACAATATGACTCAGAAATGAAACTACCTTCCCCTGTCTCAGCCTGATGACAGATGAGATCTTTGAACCTCAGTTCTCCCATGGGAGATGTGAATTTTGCGGTATTTGCATTCAACCTCATTTCTTTCCCTCCCTTTAACCAAGGTATCAAAACAAGATCCATGGAAGCCTCTACAGTAATTTTTTGAATGACTTATCCCCTTCTCTTCCCCTGTGATACCCTCACCTGGAATAAGGCTAGCAGGAGTGTTCTTCACCCTTTCTGTTCCTTTGTATCACTTTCAAGCTCTCCCTCCACAGGCTCCTCTGCAGCTCAGAAACCTCTACAGGTGATATTGTACCTAGTGGTACAGGGACATCCGCAGAAGTTAAACATCTTGCTCTGTACACTGGTGATCCTGGGGACAGAGGGAGGGGGGGAACCTTTGCAAAGAGCTCTAGTGGAGTCCTGAGCTTGTATCTAGAAACAACAAATAAAGTTTGTGTACTTTTCCACTTCGTGTTTGGCTGTCACTGTGTGAGCTCCGGTTTGGCAGGCTGCTTGACAGAAACTGTAACATTACTAATTCAAAACATTTAATTTTTTTCTGATTTAACTGATATAGCCATATCCTCAACTTGCCACCTAGGTGGCATCATGGCTGTTTATTTCCTGTGTATCGCTATCAGCTTACATTTTTACATTTTTTTATGTGAGCGACCTCATTAACAAAGTACATTCTTAGCCAGGTTTCCCGGGCAAATGGCCTCATTTCACCATGTTTTGAGAAGTTGTTTCTCATCTTCTAAAATTTGTGACTCTTTTATGTTTTCAGCCAAATGTGATAGAGGTTGTAAAGATAGTTAATTTCCTTCAAGTTTATGAAAATATTCAGGAGGAAAAAGAAATTTCAAAGTGTGCCAAACAGAAAAAATTGGCAGCATGAGCTCAGTTTACTGGATACTGTGGATCTATACCAGGCACATATGTTATAAATGGTGGAACTGCATAAAAAATGGTCACTGAAACTTGTACTTTATGGGATTCCCAAGGTGCAAGACTTTAGGAAATTGGATTTCACTAATTCTCATGTTCCCAGCTGTCTATCAGTTAAAATCATAAGCTAAAAATAAGTTGGAATTAAGCTTATATTTGATGCTTCTAATTCACTGGAATCTAAAGGTAATGTAGACCTGAAAAGTATTTTCATTTCTCTGGATCTGGTAGCCCACCATAAAGCAAACGGTACTAAGGTGGCAGAACTTATGTGGAAAAGAAACCCAGAACTATTTTCGTAATAAACAAATAAATGATACTCCTAAGCAATAATAAATAGGCATAAGATGAAACTTGTAATCTTCATTCTCTTGCACAAAATTTCCAGTTCATCACTCTTTCACCTTACATTTTTATGAAAAAAGGGGTGATTTTTCCCACACTTTTAACTAAAAGTCATGATTTATACATGTACAGAAAATCTAGTTTTCTTTAAGGAGTTTACTGTGTATTTGACAAACTTCAAGTTTCAGAAAAAGGCAAGTTGCTCCACCATATTTCACAGGATACATATTTTCTGTTAAGTAACTTTCTTGAATATGCAGATACTAGTCAGAACTGAGTAGTTTGTACATGAACCTTGAGGAGACTCATTTTATTGAATGGGATTTCAAAATTTACGTAAGCCTTCATGAGGCAATGTATCTTCTTACTGTATTGGAAGAAGTCAATGAGAGGTAGTTGCCATGACATGGGAAACCAAAAAACTTGATAAGAGACCTTTGAGAGAGCGTTATTGAAGTATTTCTGTTGGTTTGCTCACAGCAGGGCAGTTCTGAGAAATTGATGCTTTTAGTGTAATTACAAAGTACACTTAATGCAGTCCAACACACAACAAGAATTTCACTGGTAAGATGCGAGGAGCAAAGAAGAATAGAATAGAATAGAAGTAATGTTTGCTGACGATGGTGATTTTTCCTACTGTTTTTCAGCTATAATGAAAGTATATGAAGATTTTTTCCTTTACAAAGAGGGAATATATCAACACTCCCAGAAAGCAGGATCTAAATGGAAAACTCATTCAGTCAAACTCCTTGGGTGAGTAAAGCACATCCTTTTACCCTTTTTCTCTGCCAGTCATGAGTGTAGTAAAACGTCAATGACCAGTCTGGAACCCAAAGATTTGACTGTCACAGATGGAACACTGCTAGCTCCCAACAAAAGACTGTTGTTTCATTTTTGCCTTGTCTGAGAATTTTAGAGTATCGGAAAGAGGTGTAGATCCATTGTCTTTTAATCTACTCTAATATTTGTTCAAAAACTTCAAATATAATGTTTATAGAATAAGCCACTAAACCCCACATGAATATAGATAAGACCCACATACACACACACGCATATATATATATATGTATACACACACCATATAAAATACTTTGTTGGGTATTCGCAAGTATTCCAAGTACATATCAAGTTGTGAACAAACTTGATATAATTTTCTTCAAACATGCCACCAAAAAGAATGCAAATAGAAACATAAAAATTGCCAGCAACCTCCTCATTAAATGGCATATCTTAATGGTGCAGCAATCTGGGCTCTCTGTGCCCTGAATAGAAATCAACTGCTGCTGGGATGCTGCTGACTGTATTTGGGAAACTGCTTCAGAAGCATGTGTGTAATACACTAGTGGATTTCGTCTCAAATGTGGACCAGGGCCACTATGTTGACAAGTATCTAACAATGCATATGCTTGAATTACTGAACACACCACGAGGTTTTATTCTTTGACATGGAGGGAACATGCAAAGATGAATTTATTAAATCAGTGAGTGGGTACACAGAAAAATGGCTGGAGAATGTCAAGCAAATATTTTATTGGTGGTCTAGAATATAATATTAATAATGATTCAGTGCATGCTAGGAAGATTACTGAGAGTATCTTCAACAAGTAGTTCAAGAACATAAAGTATTGAAAAAAGGTGCTTGTGGTCTCAGTGAAGATGTCTTCATGAAGGGCATGGAAATGCCTATAGTTGTGGAAACTGCTGGCTATGGATTACAAGAGTGTGCTTGATAGTGGCATAGAAGCAAAGAGAAGCAGCAGGCTTATGCAAGATCATCCTCAATACTGCTGCAAGAAGTATTGACTCAGACTAGCAGAGGAAAAGATCCCAAATTATGATCATAGAGAATATTGTGAAGCAATGAAAAAGAGAAACTGGAATTTAGTGTAGAAAAATGGAAGGTGGAATTAGGAAAAGATGTTTATGGAGGACAGACGGTATATATTGGTTTTTGTGTATGTATTTAAGGTATATTTGAGCAGCCATGAGAAATCAATATTAAACAGTAAAATTTGCAGTGAAATTTGAATACTTTACCTCAGGGATGAGCTGCTTGGAGGCTGTGAGTTCAGGTGTTGGGAGGGCTGTGAAGCATGCTTGGTGCAAGCATAGGTGATGACAACTATTCCCTAAGACAAGCTGCTCCACATTTGTGCAGAATAACTCACCCAGATGAGTGACTATGCAAGAATGGCACCAAGGGACAAAGTGATGGCTGAGGAGGGAGAGAGGAGGGGATAACTAATGTGCCAACCATATGTACCAACCAGATGAAGTTCAACAAGGGGAAGGGCCAGATTCTGCACCTGGAATGTGCCAACCCTGGATGTACAGACAGACTGGGGAATGAGATACTGGAAAGCAGTGCCACAGAAATGGACCTAGGGATCGTGGTCCATGGCAAGTTGAATATGAGTCAGCAGTGCCCTGGCAGCCAGGAGCCAACTGTGTCCTGGGGGGCATCAGGCACAGCATCACCAGCTGGGCAAGGGAGGGGATTGTCCCACTCTGCTCTGCACTGGGGTGGCCTCACCTCAGGTTCTTGGGGGAGTTTTGGGCACTGCAATATAAGAAAGATATTAAGCTATTAGAGAGAGTCCAAAGGAAGGCAACAAAGATGGTGAAGGGCCTTGAGGGGAAGCCATATGAGGAGCATCTGAGGTCACTTGGGCTGTTCAGCCTGGAGAAGAGGAGACTGAGGGGAGACCTCACTGCAGTTACAACTTCCTTGTGAGGGGAAGAGGAGGGGCAGGCACTGATCTCTTCTCTGTGGTGACCAGGGACAGGACCCGAGGGAATGGCCTGAATTTGCATTAGGGGAGATTTGGGTTGGATATTAGGAATAGGTTCTTCACCCAGAGGGTGGTTGGACACTGGAACAGGCTCCCCAGGGAAGTGGTCACAGCACCAAGCCTGACAGAGTTCAGGAAGCATTTGGACAGTGCTCTCGGGCACATGGTGTGACTCCTGGGGCGTCCTGTGCAGGGCCAGGAGTTGGACTCCACGATCCTTGTGGGTCCCTTGCAAGTCAGCATATTCTGTGATTCTGTGTTTCTGTGCTGAAGTGGAAGCTGATTTAAATGGGAACTGACAGGCTGTGCAAAGAAAGGATAGCAACCCTTAGGCAAGGGGCCACTGAGCAAAATCTGAGCGCCTTGACTGAGACACAGGATTGTGTTGAATGGTCACTGCTAAACACAGAGTAGGAGGAAAGATGACTGGTCTGATGTACTGAAGAGGGACATAAGAAGTGAAGGAAAAAGAAGAAAACTGAAGATGATGTTATATAGGAAACTTCAGACTTGTTCAGTGTTTAATATGGGGGGAATGCATTTTCTTACTACCATATTTACTTAATTTGAATGTTCCTGAAGTATCCAATGGATCCAACAATATAAAGAATTACCAATCCTTGAATTGTCTAATGCACAAATGTTGTGACCTCCAAGAATATGCCATATAAAAATATTTGCAGACCTGTTTAACTGTAAAAATTGAATTAGATCTTGACAAGCTGGAGACTGTTGGAGCCCTAGGCTAGGTGTTTCTAGCAATGATAAATCCAGCCATAAAATATGATTCTGCATCATGAACTCTAAACCACTGCTTTGTAGAGATTTTAATGTCTTCAAGATTAAGTCATCACTTTTAAATATAATTTATTAGTTTCAATGAATTTGAATGCAAAATATGTGTCATGGGGTATAAGTTCTTTGTCACTCATATATAGCTTGGGAGAAAAGGAAAATTTAGACTCCTTGACCTAAATAAAAAACTCATGGTAATCTCATCATAGTTGTACTTCAAATAAAAATAGTGATGATTATTTCATTTTGCTTAGCTGAGATGACTCCTGGAGAGACAAAAAGGAGCAGAGGCATGCTGATAGATAGGATAAAAAATGCAGTTTTGTGTGGGTTGATGTTTATTGTAGGCTCATTTTTATTAATAACCCCTTCCATAAAAGAGCTTCAATATGTATAAAAGGCAGCCATAATAATGACTGACCCTATTAAGTTGATATTTGTAATATCTCAGAAACATTTTTGAAAGTGCTTTAAATTGCCCGTGAACTGTACAACATATAAGGTGATGGAATCATAAAATGCAAATACGTTTTGGTGAAGCTTGCAGAGCTATTTGTACAAAAGCAGAAATGCACATATAAATTGCCTGATTGATCGTTGGACCAGAAGGATTTTAAATGTTTAGATTGGCTTCCCTTCTTCTGCAACTTGAAATTGCAAGTTACTTTCTATCATTCAAAGACTTACGTATAAAATCAACTCTGACAGGACTGGGAGTCTATGTCCGGTGAGGTACTGTGTAACCTCAGGCTCAGGGAGAGAATATGAAAAGACAGAATAGCATGGAAAGAAGAGAGAAAAATATGGAACAGCCAGGTGGAGGCTGTTGCAGGTAGCAGACTGTTTGGGTTTGGTCACAGTCTCTCTGGACAGCGAAACAGGGTAATCTTTCAGTAATCTGAAGGATGGACTGACCCACTGGTATTTAGAGAGAGCAGGATCTCTCAGGCAGTTTCTGTGTCAGTATTCCAGAGACAGGGAGGTTAGCAGAAAAAATGAGTAATGGAGACTGGGATACATAACAGCTAAGTTTTGATGTAGAAAAGTTAAATTCCTATGCCTCTGCATGTTTCCCTTTATCTTGTATAGCTATTAATCTGCTCTGACTTAAGTATCTAAAGGTGAGCTGAATTGCTTTGCTGGGTCTGATTTCTGCTTGTAGACTATAACAGAATTTGTGGGGTAACATCACACTTAAATAGCTAAAATGAAAAATTCTAGATTAGATTAGAGAAATCCCGCATGCAACGGCATCTTAAAGTTGCTTAGAACCAGAACCGCTGGTGCGTAATATGCATAGTAAGACAGTATTTTCAGAATGTCTTGCATAGGTATGTATATGTGTATGTACATACACACATTCATGGATCTATACATATGCAATTACAGCTCTTAATGACACCAGAACGAAAATAAGTTAAAGAGGCACAATGAAACTGCAAATGGCAAGTTGGAATAAGGAGGACAAACTATTAGTTTGATAATTTTCATTTTTTCATCTGCACTCTGTTATTTTAAGAAGACTGATGGCTGAAAAATGACATACGAAACTGTCATTTTTATCTCAAAGTCTTTTAATAAAACAGACTAAATTCACATCAAAGATTAACTTGGTGGTAGGTTTCTTTCAGATCTGTACATTTAAGCTAGGATTTCTGAACAAACCTGTCATATCTATTCTATACGAGATTCTCTGCAAATTTGTTTGGTTTTGTTTTGTTGTTGTTATTGTTTTTGTTTGTTTGTTGGTTGGTTGGCTGGGCTTTTCAAATTTCTTCTTTCTAGTCTTCTGGCTTTCTTTGTTCCATCCAGGAAAAGAAATATAATGTCTATAGGAACAGAAAACCTGGGACAAATTTGTTGGTATAAAATGCCATAGTCTGTTTAGTAAGGAAAGCACAGTTCAGTAAAGGAAGTACATTGGATGGTAGCTACAAACGCACTACTAAAGCAGAGAAAGAAAACTAGAGGAGATAGAAAAACTCACAACCCGGGTTATCAAACTGTGGCTGGAAGTAACTTCCAAGCCTCTAAGGCACCGCGCCACCTGGCTGTGTGCCAAAGGGTGTTGGCCACCCTCTTAACCTCTAACAGAGATTGCAAAAAACTAACGAGGGAATTCCCAGGAACTCTCACGAGCTCCTTAACAAGCTTTTAACAAACAGAGGAGAGTTTCAACCAGAGTTGAGACCCTCCTAGGCTCTCTAGAGCCTCAAACAAACTATAAGAGATCTCTTATCACCCAGCACGGGTGCTAACAGAATATCACCTTTACTCACGTGTCTCTGTCTCGAATCTGGAGTTTTTTGGGGTCTTGGAGCTCCTCTGCCTCCTGGACTGCAGTCACTGCCCCCTCCGGGTGCCGGCAAGGGAGGGGGGCTGAGCTGGATCTTTCTCAGTCCCAGAGGATTTTCGGAAGACTCCGTGTCCCATCTGGTGGTGCCAAATAACTGATGCCTAAAAACGACAACCTGAAACAGAGACTAGACAGGGGTAGAGGAATAAAGGAGATATTTATTCAAAAGGCCTTCAGAGGTACACCCTGGCAGGCCAAAGGCTACCAAGATGGACGACCAGTCACGAGTTCTTCACACTGTTGTAAGTTTGGTCCATTTGCATATCAGCATAAATTCGCCAATTAAACTTTAGCTAATAATGTAACCGCCCCCCCCAACTTGCCCCCCTTTCTCAAGATGCTGGTTTACACATTTTGGCCTAGGATGGTCTGAGTGTCCTTGAAGAGCAAGCCTGGAGAGGCTTGTTATGTCTATCTTAGCATGAGAGAGCAGCAGCTAACAGGCTGCAAGACAGATCAGTGTTACACACTAGGAATACAGAGAATACAGAATTTGAAAAATATAAAAGCTAAAACCTAAGGCATCATTTCTAGTTCAAACAAATCTCTTTTCAAACTTTGTGAAGTAAAGTATCCATCATGAATGTTTGCAGCTTGTTCGGACAAATCTTCTCTCAGACATTTATTTCTGAATCACTTTAATATCCGTGCCAAACTACAATATATGATCCATACCTCACTAAAAAGCATCTGCTGAAGCCCTGACACTGGAAAATCCAGGAAGGTCTCAAAAGCCCCTGCCTTTGGCTACAGTTAAATCTATGGGTTACCACCTTAAGGCTTGGAGGAAACAACAATATCATTAAAAGCCTTGATAATCTTTCATGAACAAGATGGATTTTCATATGCTTGGAAGGTGCTCTGAATGACAAAAGGCTTTAGTAAGAGGACACTGAGATGTGTGTTTGCTGGAAACACTTTTCCCCTCTATTTTAATTAGCAAGTCACTGAAAGATTTAAATGGAATAATGCAGCAGATTAAATGGCTTAGCCAACTACTAAACTGAAACATCTATGCCCTGAAAAAGCATTGGTTGAATGTTTAACACAAAAAGCCATACTAATGGAGAGAAAATTAATATGTGAGGCAAAGAGCTTGTAGTTTAGTGCTGCGGGGACAGCCAGACAAAGCAACAACATTCTAAGATTTAATACACAATTAAATGACTCACCTATGCAAAGTCCAGACTACTGTCAGTGATATCTGGAGTTTTGGCTTTGGAGACTGTTTTTCTCTATATTTTTCTCTCTACTTGCCCTCACTCGAGCTTACGCTCAGAATAACTACAAACAAGTAACATCTTAAACCACCAAAAGTTGTAACCCAAACTGTTTTGTTCCTGAATAAAGAAACCTGGGCTTGAGTTCCCTTTTTCTTTCATGGGGAAAAAGTAATTGCTTCATCATTGTCAGACAATCGACATCAGGTATTATAGTTAAAAATTAAACAGCAACACTCAAACATATTTTACAGCAAGGAGAAATACATGAGGAGATGTTGGGGAAAATATACAGTGTCTGATGATTCATGCAGTTAAATCCATGAGACTGTCCCCCATACAACTCATTACAGCAGATCTATGGGATCTGTGGGAGTGATTTAACTATTGGCTCACTGACTCAGTTTGACTCACCTCTCATGTTGAAAAGTCTAGGCAAAACTATAATTTCAAATTCCAGCAACCATTATCTAACAAGCTTTCTCTTGTGGTGAACATTAGTCAGTGACCCTAACCTTATTTTTAATACAAGATTAAGAACTAAACTTTTATCTAATTGAGTAGGTAAAATTGCTAATTTTTGAAATGTACTAGGCTTTTGTGATTCAGCACTAAGAATAGGACATGACCCACAAAAGTTAGACCTTTTTTTTCCTCTGGTGGCGCTATGACAGTTATACAACCAAGTCCAGGGAAGAAACTGAGATGAGATGTTTTGGACTGCATATATTTCTCTCCAGCAAGCAGTTTAAACCCTTGGTTAATGCAAAGCATTGACTTCTACTAATAACACCCGATCTGCAGAAATTAGCTCGAGATCTAAGATCTGTCATTCCTCTTTAGTTTTAATGCCTTATTGGTTTTCAGTTCATATCTTCAGTCCTAAGGAGTGAGTTTGTGTAATGTTATTTAGCACATTCTTTAGAAGACTTCACTGTATTTGCTGTTAAGAGCATTCTAGCTGTAAAAGTGAGTGTGAGCACACTTGAACCTAGTTTGTGTTACCTGCCAAAACACCTCAGTTTTGAAGCCACTGCTGATAATCCTTTTTATTGTGTTAGGTTATATTTCCAGGTTTTTTTTTATTTTATTCAATGATTAATTATCAGCTTACTTATTTCCTGATTATTTTCTTTATGCTTTTCTTGTGAAGTCCGCCTTCATTTTAGTGGTACAGTGTATTGAAAAACAAAATAGGAAAAGTTCAAACAAAACCAATTTCCATTCTCTATAACACTACTGAAACAGTCTCTGTATTCTAGTTTCTTAACTGTCAGGCAGAGTTGGATATTCAGGGCCTGCTCCCACAGAATTATTATCAAGGAAAAGTTATTACTGAAAAAGACAGCTAAGGTGCCTCTACTATATAAAATTGGACACAAAGTTATGAAAATCATTTTATATAAGACCACAAGTACTCATCCTTTTATCTGAAAGAGCAACAGAATTCTTTTTACAGAGTCATTTTGAGCAGGTTTCCTTTGAGTAAATGGAAATACATTGCTTAGTTTTTCTTCTGAAGTGGACTGAATGCAGTTTCATGAAATTACTTTTATTTATTCAAGGTTATTTTTGATTGAAGATCGTGATAGTTTCTTTTGGAAAATCTAAGTGGAGTATTTCTTACAGAATATTTTTGCCAGAGAGAAGAAAACTTCCTTTTAAAAGTAATTTTCAGTAATTGATAGAGAGACCTTCTTAATTGTTTCTTAAAATCTCTTATTTTTCTTCTTATAAAATGGAAATAAAAATGGAAAGTTTGGATACAAAATGGTGTCATGATTTAAGCCCAGCTGGCAATTAAGTAGTCTCTCTCTCAGCTCCGTTTTTCCCCCCACATATCCCAGTGGAATGGGGGATAAAATCAAAGTAAAACTGGTAGATTGAGATAAGAACAGTTTAATAATAAAAAATTATGTAAAATACAATAATAATGGCCAGTGATGATAAAAAGGGAAAAAGAAGTGCTGTACAATGCAATTGCTCACCACCTGCTGACCGATACCAGAACCCCTCTTCCAGAACCCGGATTGGACACACTTCTGGGTAACTTCCCCCAATTTATATACTGGGCATGAGTTCTTTTGTGGAATATCCTTTTGGTTACTTCCATCACCTGTCCCAGCTAGGATCCCTCCTATTTTTTTTTGTATTTCTCTTCACTGGCAGAGCATGAAACAAAACGAAAAAACAGTCCTTACTTAGCAAAACCCAAAACATCAGTGTGTTATCAACATCAGTCTCATTCCAAATCCAAATCACAGTACTGTAACAGCTACTGAGAAAAAATTAACTCTATCCTAGCTGAAACTGGGACATAAGGTTGAAAATTTTTCCTAACAACACAAAAGGTAGGGACATTAGTGTTCTAAAGCTTTGCAAAAATAACCCAAAGAAATTCCCTGTCTGTCCAAGTAATAAGATCCAGCATCTCTTTGCTTTTAAAATGGCATTCATTTGGAGTAAATATCAAGCTACAATAATCACAAAAGCAAACAAAGAATGTGATTAGATTATTTTGGTCATCTTCCAGAAAATGCAATATTGTTCTGTAATGGCTGTTGTCCAAGAATGCGTCAACTCACTTTAAAGTCTCTGTCAATTCCACTTGGGAACTAATTCTGCTGGGAGTTTAGTTACTTCATTTAATTCCTTCTGGATTATGCTTTTTTTTTTTAAATGTTGGTTTTGAAGATTTTGAGGGACCAATCAAAACTTTCTCTGGTCTGCTACTCTGCAGGGAAAATTATCTGGAATGCTATCTAGAGAAAGCTAGGTGCAGCCGTCATTGCCACCACTGGTGGTTGAGGTTCAAGTAAGAGATGTGGAAGGGGAACAGTGGGGAGACCACCACAGTATATTGGGAGAGTTTTTCTATCTTCTCTTTACCCACCCTTTGCAAAGAAGAAGCCAGCAAATAAATCTGCCCTGAGCCTTCTCTCCTGAGTGCTGAAAAAGCCGGCTCCCTCAGCCTCTCCTCATACATTATGTGCTCCAGATCCCAAACATCTCAGGGGACTTCTGCTGGTCTTGTTACAGCCTGTTAATGCCTTTCCTGTGTGGGGAAGCTCAAGACTGGGCACTGGACATGGAATGGAAGTCCCAAAAAAAGGACATCAGTCACTTCTCTTGACCTGGTGGCTGCACTCCTCTATATTTTAATTTAGTATACTTTAATTTAGAGTATTTGATGAATATCCATAGTCATTCGTTACTGAGAAAGCAGCTCTTCTTTCTAAACTGTGAATAAAATGCATATGTCAAGTGTCTATGTGTCTGACTATGATGACACAAACCCTGGGAAACTAAATTCCTGTATATGTTATAGTCAAAGAGAAAAAAAGGTTACTTTTCTATCTTGGCTTCTAAGTTTTCTTTCATCTAGAAACATTTCGGAGAATCAATAAATTCCTATCAATGTATGAAACTAGAAGTTGACTCTTTCAGAAAACAACAAATGTTAGAAAAACATTTAATCACAGAAATGTGACCCTGTGGAAACTGGTCATCATCATGCTCAAGCAAGCAGGAGAAATTATGTGTAGTACGAAATGCAGGAACACATAAATATAAATGCAAGGCATTTTTTCTCTGTCTTTAAGACTGATGTAAATAGTGAACTTTCACATTACAGATGATGTACTTTTTTTTAGTAAAATACTCATGGATGAAGAAGTAAATCTGAATCTGATATGAAGTTCAAAAGCCTATGATATATCTTTTTTTTTAAATTTATGATCATGACAGATTGTATCCAAAATATATTTGGCAAAGAAATGGCAATTATCTATAATCCCTGAAAATTCATGTGGTAATGAAAAGAAAAAGCATCATTTGTGCTTACAATTGCAATCCACACTTCCTGTCTCTGCTAGTCACCAACTTGTCTTCCTTTTCTTTTTCCCTTTGGCTGAAAATGCAGGTGTTCCGTGTAAATGATGGTTCACTGTTAACCAAGGGGAGTTGATGCCACTGTCGCTGTTCAAATAAAAGGGTGACAGAAAAATCCCAATTTCGCCATTCACACTGTGGGATTTCTCATCATATTTTTGCTGGTTGCCTTTGAAAATGAATGGAGCACTGCAAATACAGCTCAAACATGCGATGTTGATGGGATATACACCAGTATACACCCTGTCAATGGCATTTGATATATCCTAGGATTAACTTTACACTGGGGAAAACCATCTAAATGTTCACATCTTTGGTTTTCTGTTTATTTGTGCCCTTTTATAGACACCCAAGCATCATGAGCTCTGAATAGTAACTAGACAAGCATTTGTTGTATAAATTCAAAACGAGACAGCTCCAGCTCTTTAAGCTCCAGCTGACAAACCATGTATACTTAGCTACCTAAGGAGTGCAGTGCAACTCTTGCTCACTGAAATACATCCAGGTAATTGGGTTGGAACTTCTTCCCTGTGCATAAAGTGAGGCCTAAAAATCAGAGTACTATGTAGTTCATCTACAGCTATACAACTATGAAAATTTTATCACTTGGCAGGTGGGGAAATGTCTTGTATGATTTCATAGATACATCCACAAAAGGTAGCATGCCCTCAAAGATGACAAAAACATCAAGTACATTTAGAGGTCACCCCTCCACACCATGCAATAAAACAGATTAGGCTGTCAGCAGTTCAATTTGATCTGACAAAAGCTAGGAATATTTTCAACTTTTCCGTATTTTCGAACTCACCAGCTATTTCTATAAAGGTACTGGATGATACTTTTAACAAAAATGTTCCTGGGGATCCTCAGCTGAGTTGAAGAAATGTGTTCATGCTAGTTTCAATACTCCTACACAGTTCAGTTCAGGAGGCAAGCTCTCCAGAAGAGTCATTCTGTCAATGAAAACAGGTTTTTGCAATGAAAATCTAAAACTAGACTTGTATAAAGTTTTTGTAATCACTAATTGCGATTTGACTTGTCGTTATAACCTCATTGGAATCATCAAAGTTTGTTATTCATGCTTTGTTCTAATATTGGTAATTATGACAACTAACTGAGACATGCTTTTATTTTATGATTGTTTGTTTCATAAAAGTACTATTCTTTTCTAAAAGGTGGGGGGCATTACGTGACAAAAATGGGCAGAAACAGAAGTTCTGGGTAAGTGAATACTTAGGACAGTATTTTGAAGCAGAAGAAAAAAGATCTCAACAACACAGATCATCTAAAATCTACTTCTTTACTTTCATTCACTCTCTCTGCATCTATTTTTTTCCTTCACCTTGAAGTGTCCTGCATAATTCTATTCCCTCTGTGGCAACATTTATCATGCTGACCCTCGAACTATAGCATCACCTACCTGAATTTCAAAGGCTGTTTCATCCTATCTATACCTGTGTTTTTTCCTACAATGTCTCTTCTGTCTCAAATCTTATTCAATTTTTCAAATGTTATTAAAAATTTCTACGAAGAGTCAGTTCTTTTTGATGCCTGCAAATGAAAGTCAATAAAATTATTCAGTAGTATTTGTTAAAATATTTGGAAAAGACAAATTTTCTGTTTTAACAGTGTTGGCAATTGTTATCCAGCCATCAGAATAAACTCCCAAAACTAAAACAAATCAAACTACGAACATTTACTTTAAGCCATTTAGAGTAAGTCAAATTTTATCACTTGGATTATGGCTAAGAGCTCATCTCATTATTCCTGTGTTCATCTGAAGGTAGTTTGGTGTTTACATAGCTGATGGCAGGGCTTACGGTAGGTAGTTTCACTGATATCAAAGGCAAAACCTACTGAGACTACTGAGATTTCATCAGAAAATAAATTGCTCAATATGTCAATAGCTACCTGAATAAAACTTCATTTTTTAAAAGTCAGCGCTTTTCTTATATCTTTAGTGTGTCTTTAACAGGTTTGTTGTAATTGGAATTCTGACCACTGTTGTTTCAATAACCACTTTCAGCCAAGAGTTGAATATTTATTTAATGATTTCTGCTTCAATTTATCAAACTGTCTTGTAGAAATACTATTGCACTTTTACTAACCCTGATTTTGGAACTGAAATTTTGATCAAACCAAAAAAGGAACAAATTATTAGAAATCAGAAAAAGATACATGCTAATTCTCAGTACACCCAATCTGAGGGACTCTGTTTCCTAAAAAGGAAATTAACACAAAAGATTCATTTTGCATTTTACACCTTGCATTTTAAAATAATATTTTCAAATTAAGACCGTTAATTTTTTTCTGCTTTGTTTACTTTCAGATTGCTGCAAATTCCTGGGGAAAATCCTGGGGAGAAAATGGTTATTTTAGGATTCTACGTGGACAAAATGAGTGTGATATTGAGAAGCTGATTTTAGCTACTTTGGGACAGCCATAGTTTATCCGTACCATGTTCTGCTTGATGTGTCTATTCTTTCCATTGTTGTATATTGAGTCTTTATGGGGAAATAATAATTGCTTCTCTCTAAGTTACCTTTCTGTTAGACCTCATGAGGTCTTTCTGACTTGAACACACTACAGACATCACAGCATTTTTGGATCTCACCTGGTACAAACACCCCTTTAGACTAAAAGCATATTGTATCCAGGACTACTGAACACCTTGATGTCTCACAGAGCAGGAAGTTCCTTCCTGATTGAACAGTGCCTGAAATAAATGGAGTTACACTGTTAGCATTAATCTCTTTACAATACATACTCAGATTAGAAATTACTTCAGAAATGTTATGTGCTCTTCAAAACAAAATTGGCTCAGACAGCTCATGGTCATACTGGGTAATAAATTCCAAAGAAATGTAAGTAGTTCTGACCCTGTAGCTGAAGAATTATTTCCTATTCACGTTACTTACAACTAAGTAGATAAGTCATATCTATGTATCAATATCTCATATAGGAAGTTACTTTTTTTCTAGTAGATCCCACAAAGTTGATGCATTCAGTGTAATACAAAAATGGCTTGCATTGAAAGATTATTCCCGTTCCTGCAGCCACAACCAAAACTGTACAATTTTAATAATGTTTTAATTAAAATAAAATAAAGAAGAAAATGTAATTTCTCCTCAATTCAGTGTAGATTAGACTAAATCCTGAACTGCTTGCCTTCCACTCCCTGTTTAACCAGAGAGCAGGCATGTGTCAACATGCCCAAAAACCTTTTTCAAATAGAAAATGATGGAAAATATATTCTGTTGTTTGCCTCCACTGACATATCTTCAATCCAGGCACAGTTTCTGGTGTTGGTGATCAGGATCACTGGTGCAAATGAGACACACAGAACTCCTGATGCTTGCATAGCTACTTCTGTCTGAAGAAGCAGCTTTTTGACCTACATCCCCTCCTATAAGCATTGCTGCAAATCTTGACAGGTTTGAGGACTGTTTTGCTTATTTGCTAATTAAAATATAGATATTGCAACTATTGACATAAGAAGAAATTAAATACTTTCTAGCCCTTTCAGTTTCAATGAATCCAAAGGCCAAATGCCAACAGGAATAAAATTATCTATGAAAGAAAACATGCCGTGTTAAATAAGTGGGGGGAAAAAGCTGCCATGAAATTTAAGTGAACAAAGAATTTCCAGGGATACCTTCATGGTATTTAATAGAATATGTCAATTCTTTCTAGAATAAGAACCTGATTTCTAATGTCATCAGCAAGTTCCTTCAAGAATTTTTCATGGTGGTGGTATACAACAGATGCCCATGCCTCTGAAATAACATCTCTTAAACTAAAGTTACGTGACAATTTATGTTGCATCACTACTAAAGGAGCTATTGTTAAAATGTCAGTAGCATACTGCAGCACAACAAGCCTTCTGCGGCCTCTAGTGTCATATAGTAAACTGAATTTAGAACAAAAAAACCTTTATCACTTGAAATTTGTAGCAAACTGTAACACAAGTAATTTTAGAAACTCTAAATGCTCTGAGAGAAATAACTCTTCCAATTTTAGTGAGCTAAGCCAGTACTTGAGAGGAAAGTGTACTGAGTCATCTACACACCTATTTCCCAACCTTTTGGTATATACTGATTCCATAAATGTCAGGATTTCAGAAGAGTATAATTTAACTTTGGAGTGAATGACACTGTAAAAACATGTTCAGTAAACTCTGGGGGGGATTATTTAAGTCAACTTCAAATTAGTTTACACTGCTGTGGCTTTTACTTTTGCCAGTGGCTATTGCTGCTCCTGATTTGCTTATGAGATCTTCCTAAGATCTGGTCTGTAATGTTAAACTTCTCCAGTGATGAGAAAACTCAAAACTACTTTCCTAGATCTTTACCTGATCAAATGGTCATCTTGGCTTGAATAGAACACCATATGCCATTGAAAGAAATCCAACCCTATTGAAGCAATTGAATGGTTTGAAAAGTAGTACTGCTTTACCTACCCTCCAGAATTAACCTTTTGTGACTATTCCTTTTGATTGTTATATATATGGGAAATGCTGATTTTTTATTGTTCCAAGTGTATAAAAATGAGTCTGGCATACTGAAAGTGAGCCAGCATTGTGGATTCACCACCTAGCACCTATCTCTGTGCAGATAAGAAATAAACAAATATCTTGACTTTATGTGCAGATCAGCTTCACACACACAGGTTGAAAGAACCCACATGCTGAGCACATACATCACTTTGAGTGATGTATGTGCTCAGCACCCTCTTCATACTCCCTCAGTATCATAAAGCTGCTATCTGTGGATATGTGACAGTACCTGGAATTTAACAGGCAGACGAATATATCTGCATGTGGAATCCAACTTGCTCTTTGAAAACAGCCTTGATGCTGTGGCAGCTATTCTGATGATATTCAGAGCACAAGTAAAGGATCTTCTGCCAGTGCAGGTCTTCTCACAGTATGGAAGAGACAGTGGGGCCTGGGAGCCACCAGTGGCTCTTCCTTGTACAGACTATCTGAAGACAGACTTTTAAATATCCGGGCTTTGATTTCTTCTAGTTCACTATTTGGTTGGAGTATGAAGAAACTTGTTCTTCATGATGACCCACCTCCCTCATTTCTCTCCTCTTTTTCTGACAATTCCATCACTAATACTCAGCTATGTCTGCTAACTTGGACTAAAAGTGTCATGTAGCCTGGAGCTTTTTCCTGAATGAATATAAAGGAAAAATATGTGGCTGAGTTTAATTTGATAGAGAGCTCACCAGCTTTAAAACATTTGTATTACTGATGGCCTGTGGGAAATTCAGAAAGGGGTTGTACCAGGAAGGGAAAGCAATGCAGGAACAATGTTTATGTTTGTGACATGGAGGAAATTTCCTTTTCCATAAAAATAGGAAGGTGACATTTTTATAGCAAGCAAAAAAATAAGTCTCCACTCAAATTACAATATGTCCTGTTAACAACACGCTATATGAAACTTTGAAAAATTGTTAGTCTCACAGAGAAATGTTAAATCTGGGTCTAGCTAGAGGAATGTATGTCTTGGTACCTGGAACCTGACAGTATGCATTTCTAAGTTCCTATGTATTTAGAAACTGTTTCAGATAGAACTCTGAACAGAAGTAGCTATGAACTTGTGAGAGTTTGAATCTTCTCAATATTAACTGAGCAGAACAGGCTCCATTTGCAATTTATACTGTTCATCCTTCAAGGCTTTCCCACAATCCGGTCCTAAATGTTACTGATAGTATCTAATAGATGAAGATGTGAAATAATTTAAAGTTAAATTAATTTAAAATGTCTAACCAGCTAAAAAAGGAAGCCAGTTATTTTCACACTATTCTTACCTTTTTGCCATCCTATTATTATGGAAACTTCATCTGTTTGCTAAATGACAGCAAATCACACTCCAAAGATTTCCATGGAAAGCACTATCAATAGCTGGTAATATTCTGAGTCATTTTGTTTACATTGTTAAGTAAGTTTACATTGTTTACAAGTGTTTAATTCCTGAAGGCAATTGCTCTGCTGAGCTGACTGAGTCATGGGCAGCTGCCTCTACACCTGGCCCCGGTCAGAGATTTTGAGGGTGGTGAAAGGCACAGGAAACTCCTTTCCATCTTACTAACAATCACTGCACGCAACTTGGCAAGACCAGCTTTTCCCAGCTATTGAAGTTTGCTCATCATCATTAGAAAGTCGGAAAAATTGGTGACATTTGCCAAATAGGGATTTTCATTTCATTTTACTATTTTGGAATCATGCATGTTGAAAATTATTTTACACAACCATGATAAATGCACTGAGGCAAGATATTCCTCTTTATTGTAGTTATCAAAGTAGGGAGCTAGGTGGAAACCTACAGAATTCTAGCTCCCCAACCATCAAAACTTTACACTATTTATATGTTTTAACAAACAAAGGTATCATGTTTCATTGGTTAAAAGTTTCATAGCTTTTTCTCTAATTAGTACTCAATCCCTTATTTGCTAGCTATGTTCCTTGCTTCTCATGTTAATTAGTCCTCATGTGCAGTTCTTCCCTCCATTTGAGTAGGTGGTCAATGGGTTGGTGGTCATGATCTGCCCTGCTCAAGTTACCTTTCCTGCAGTTACTTCTCAGTCCTGCTGACTTCACTCCTGGTGGCTATTGTGTAGACAGCCCATTCATTTTGGGATTATGTTCCCTTTTCTCAAAATGAAGGATTATCTAAGCCTACAAATTTACAATGCATTTGCTTTATCATAGCTTCTTAGCTATAGCTACTGATTAACAACAAAAACAATTGCAGAGTTTGGTTTAAATCTTGTTGTCAATAGGCGTCCCCAGCACAGTGCTGTTTCTACCTGCCTTTAGCTGAGGGATGTAATAAGTGGCTTGGGTTTTGCCTGACTGTCGTTTATTGCCTGTGTCTTTCCCCAGGACGCTGTGGTTAGGAAAAAAAGATTTTATTTTGGTTGGTTGCTTTGTCTTGGATGCCCAGAGTGATATTCCTCAAGGAGAGCTTTTCCTGGCCACACTGAAGTTAGGGAGGCTTCACGCCTTCAAGCTGGCAGCCAGAACTGGCACTCAAAGCTGCAAAGCTTTATGTGTAGCTTAGTACAACGTGTTTTATGGGAACTCAACCTGAAACAAGAGGAAAGAGAGCTCCCAGTGACATAAGGAACTTGCATCTAGAGCAGGGATGAGACAAGACCTGAGAACAACAAGGGAACGGTTTTCCTCTACTTGCAGGGATCATGAAAAATTGCCAGACTAAGAGCAAGCCTGAAGAGAGGAGCTACACTTCTAGGAATCAGAGTAAGAGAGAGATATGTTTGTAAATCTTTTCAGCTTAAGAGATGTGACAGGAGCTTGCACCTGGGTGCTTAATGCTATACCATTTGGAAATTATTTCCTATATGAACTTGCATCTTTGCACCCATTCCTCACTGCAAGGACTAAGCCTTTATCAGGATGGAGGCTGTGTCTCTGCCTGAGTTAACAGCAAATTGTAACACTGCTTTATTCTAAAGTTCTCCTGCATCCCCTCAGTCAAGATACACCTGTATCCAGTTATCGTGTTTATTTCCAGGCAATGTGGAGACTCCCAGCTATTGAAATTTTCTTGTTCCCATGTGCTGTTCAGCAGTCACCCCGAGCCAAGGATGGTGGGCACAGGTCAGTGAGCAAGGGCTGCAGAGCAAGCACCTCTGTCTAAAATAACTTTTAGTTAGGGCATATTACAGAAAGAATGAATGCAATGAAAGGAATAAATTTTCTCTTTTCTTTATAAGTCTAGCTGTCAAATACACACACCATAGTACAGTGAATGTTATTGCTTCATCTATAACAATTTATTGTTGTGTCTGGAAATCTTCATCATGGAGCAGCACTGTGCAAAGCTTTTCCTGGAGAAGGCAGCTGAGGCAGAAGCCTGAGGCAGGAGGTCAGACTCTGCTCACCATTGAAATCTTCTGTGCTCTAAAGTTTTTTGGGCTCTTGAAGCTGTGGGCTGCCTCAGGCTCTGTATGAAATATTTTAGGCTTATCTGGATGTTTCATTCAGCTGTTCCAACAGTGACAGCCACACAAACATGTAGATAGGAGCTCATTAATTTGAACTACTTCCTTAAAATAAGCACAGCTGCAATTCCATTGCAAAACTCTGAAGACTATAATCTTTTATTTCTCACTTCAGCAAAACCAGCATAAAAGAACAAGTATAGTTCATTACATCCATGAAATCATGATACACACCACAATGTTTTATCAAAGAAAAATTTCTAGAAAACTTATGTGTAGAAGACAAATATTTAGCTGTAATGTGCTGTACTGTCATACTGTGAAGGACTCAGCCATTGGTCCAAATTCATCAGCAATATTGCTATTGCGTATAGTGGTAATACTGTTCTCACTCAGAATCACAGAATTAGAAAAGACCTCTAAGGTCATCAAGTCCAACCATTAACCTAACACTGCCAAATGCTTAACATGCACCCTCAAGTGGTACATCTACAGGTGGTTGAAATACTTCCAGGGATAGTGATTCAACCGCTTCCTTGGGCAGCCTGTTCCAGTTCTTGAAAACCCTTTCTGTGAAGAAATTATTCCTAATATCCAATCCAAACCTTCTCTGGCACAACTTGAGGTCATTTCCTCTTGTCCTGTAACTTGGCAGAGAAAACTAACCCCCCACTTTGTGATAAGGTGCCCCTTGAGCCTCCTTTTCTTCAGGCTAAACAACTTCAGTTTCCTCAGCCTTGTAAGACTTGTGCTCCAGCCAAAGAGCTTATCTTCATCAAGAAAATTGGAAGCAGCAAAACTGGACAATCAAGGTTTTAGAAGCTGCACATCTTCTTTTTTATTCTACACAAGAAGCTTTTTAAGAGCACTGTGTACTACTGGCTAGCAGGATCCACAACATGTGAAAAACTGTATTAAAAGTGTGACCTCAATAGAACCCAAATTGCTGAAGTTTGTGAAAGTCTTGACAACAGAGGAAAGGCAAAAAGGGTAGAAGAAGAGGGAAGGGAGAAGTGGTTTAATAATTCTTTCTGGTTTCCACCAGGTATGGAAGAAAAAAACTAATACTTTTGTCTTGAAAAAAAAATTCAGCAAGTTTTGCTGGGCTTCAGCTCAGTCTAAAGCAAAAAATAAGGCCATACATACAGATTTTTCAGCAAGTCTGGGCCGAGCTTTGCCAAAGTCTAAAGGAAGAATATCCTTCAACTGGAATCATCATCTTGTAATAGTTCCACTCCACCCAGTCTGGCATGAAACTCACCCCTGTTTCACTCTGATTTATTTCTTGGAAAACTATACAAAATCAAAATTAACTGTAACAGGAGATTGTCTCAGCTGCACTGAAGGAATGCACCAGATTAAAAGAAAAAAAAAAAAGAAAATATCTTTGATGTCTAGCAAATATAGATCCTACCAAATTTCATACAACACGGCTACAAATAAAAAAATACCAGAGCACCACTAGAGCACCACCAGAGCGGTGGCTGCCCTAATGACATTTTCAAGGTAAATAACTGCATAATGATTCATCCAATAAAAAAAGACAGAGGGAAAAAATACAACTAATTACTCATTTTTCCAACCTCTGTAGAATTTATTGTTCCATTAAACAGGAAACCTTCCTGCTTTGAGTGAAGTTTGGATGAACAGATGGCATTTGACTAATTAGCTACTTTTAATGTGGATTTTCATTCACTGTTCTGATGCTTCTCTGTCCCTCATGGTGTACTGCCTTTAATGTTTGCATTTCTTGTGTTACCTTTGTTATTAATGACATGCTAATGTTTGGGACTCTGAAGGGAATATTTAAATAAGGTTGCAGGCAAGCCATCTGTGTCCACTTCAGAACTTGGGCTCCCATAAATTTCCATGGTGTTTTGGAAAGGCTGCTGGAACTTACTTCGGGAGACCAGAAGAACAAGAAATTTAACGTGATTTCTGTGTACTGAATTTTCTCAATGGACAGACCACCCAAGTGGTAATAGCAGAAAGGGAAAGAATGATAATGGGCAAAACAGCAGCTTTGATTTCAGTCTGATTCTGCTCCACTCTTTCATCAGAGGATCATAGGATGATCAAGGTTGGAAGAGACCTTTAAGATCAAGTACAACTGTCAACCCAGCACCACCACTGTAACCTCTAAATCAATAAACCCTATAATCCAGAGCAAGATCCAGATGCTTCTTAAACACCCCCAGGAATGGTGACTTCATCACTTCCCTGGGCAACATAACAGTGAAAATTTTTTCTCATATCTAATCTGAATTTCCTGTCTCAGTTTAAGGCCATTTCCCCTTGTCCTCTCACTGGAGGCACAGTAGAAGAGAGCAGTCCCCACCTCACCACAACCTCCTTTCAGGCAGCTGTAGAGAGGTTCCCCATGAGCCTCTTCTGACACAGGGGGCTTAAATTTTAGGGTAAATTGCTGATTTTAGGGTAAATTATTTAGTGTGGGTACTGTTAAAATTTTGCAGCTGCTTGCTAAACAATGTATACTGCTCTCTCAGTACTTGTTGCACTTGCCAAGCAAAGGGAGGATGCAGAGCCATTGACAAGAAGAAGGAACCGTGACCAAAGATCCTGCTTTCGGACCTTGAAACCAACTCAAACTGGCTCTGAGGTCTGGACTAAGACCAAGGGACCAAGGAGCACGCTCAAGGAGATAAGGTGAAAAGTTCAACGTGAGGAAGACTAATTATTTCATCTGAGGAAGAATTTTTCTTCATCCCAAGAGACCCCCCACCCACGACCACCAGGGGGCACTGCGCAGGCATAAGAGTATGATACCTAATTATAATATGAAGGGGAGATAGGAAATGAATATGTACAGGTGTATTGTGTAATCCAATGAATACGTAATATGTAACCAGATATATGTTGAGATACAAATACGGTATGCAGGGTTTTTGGAGGGGCTACCCTCCCTGCACCCCAGCTGGAAATAAATAGAGAACATATCTATTTTACAACTTTATAAATTGTGGAGTCTTTATCCACATTTCACCTCTTCTTAAGACTGAAAAAATCTAGCTCCCTCAGCCACTCCTCATAAGACATATTTTCTAGACCTTTCCCTCACAGGTCCAACAGCAGAGGCTTTTCTGTCATGGTCTCACCCTAAAATGAGGTAAATTATTAGTCATTGGAAGATAAAATTTGAGAAACTGAGCATGTAGAAAAAGATGTCTAGAAAAGCCTTTGGTTTAAGCCTGAAAGTACATGCTGATGTTGGTAAAGCAAGGTGATTGAAGAGTTCAAGTTGATGGCCCAGAACAGTGTCATGCATATGTGGCTTTTTACTTACAACTTCCTCTGTGTGAAATGCTCTGAGTTTTTACATGTGTAAGTACAGGTCCAGGGAGAGCTAAAGGATGTTTGAGAAGTGAGCACTGCAGAAAACAAACTGGGATCACACTAATGGGCATGACAATAGCTGCAGCACATACATGCATCTCTGGACGTGTGGATCTGTGTGTTTGGATAAATACAGAGACTTGTTTTCTCCATAGCACTCTCTTGGGTCTAGAGCTCTTCTGCAGAGACCTTCAAATCACAATGATGGGTAATTCAGGTAGTCAGGGTGTTCAGAACTGCACAAATGTCAGGGAAGAGAACAAAGTTTTCTGTCTAAAGGCAGGTTGCTCAGTTAGTCTGAAGACCATGAAGGTATCTGCAGAACAGATGAATTTGCTTTGCTGAGAACACTGACTGACAAGATAGGCCCCTGTAACTCTTTCCTGTACCTTTTTTTAAAATACTCTTTATGAAACAATTAATTTGTAGCCAAAGGGCAAAACCTTTAACTTTTTTATCATGCAGAAAGCTCTGCAAAAGCATCACACCCTTCAGTATCAGGAAGAAAAAAGGACAGACAACAAGGAGGCAATCCTGGTGCAGGTCCCTGAGCCCTGCCAGGCACAGGGCCTGGTAGCACACCCTACCAAAAAGAGTACTAGTGTCAGAAATTGTACTACTTCACACCAAAACTGCTCCTGCAAAAGTCAGCTGAGGAGTAAGAAAGGCCTTGAATGGTCTGTTTCTAAATCAGAACGTAGCATGGAGTGTGAAAGGTGAAACCCGTGAATTTATGTGAAAAACATGGCAACAGAGTTCTGCTCAACAGCAGGGCATCATGTGAGATGAGCTATCTGGGAAGTTTTTGTTCCTGAGGCTGGAACTTTTGTCTTCTGGGTGTGGTCCCTGAAAGCCCCCTGATGTCACCAGGGAGTCATTGTGACACCTGTGACAGCAAGGCTTTTGGATGCACAGGGCAGCCCTGAAGGGCCGCAGTGCCTGGCCTCCTCCATCAAGGACAGACATCCAGTTGTGTGCTTTCTAAGGGCGTGGAGAGGATTTGCTGGACAAGGACACTGGCAGGGCCTGGGGCATGTCTGTGCCTCTTTGGGGAGGAGTGAACACCATCAGCAGGACTGCCACATTTGTTTCATCGAGCTGCCAAGGACAAGGAGCCAAACACCAGGGAGGTCCCACAGAGCTTGGCACCAAACACTGCAGGAGAAGCTAAGGAGGATGGATCACGATGTGGGTCAGGCTCTAAGGTCTGAACAGGATGTCCCAGCTCCAGGGAGGAGTGAACGCCGTCAGCGAGGACGCCGGGTCTCTTTCACGGAACCGCAGTCATCAAGGAGCCGATCCCCACAGAGGTCCTGCAGCACCTGGCACCAAACACTGCGGGAGAAGCTAAGGAGGATGGAACGTGACGAGGGACGAGCTCTAAGACCTGAACGGGACATCCCAAGCTTCTCGGGGTGGAGTGAGAGCCATCACCGGGGACGCCGGATTTCTTTCACTGAGCCACAGGTGGCAAGGAACTGATTCCCGTGGAGGTCCCGCAGCCGTGCCGGGCACAAACCTGGTAGCACACCCTACCAACAAGGGAACTACTGTATGCCCTGTTAGCAGTGTCAGGAATGATACTACTTTAGAGAAAAACAGCCCCTACTAATAATTTCAAAAATAAAGTCAAATCCAATGCTCAAGCCTGGGGCCAAGGATCTATTCTCCATCACAAAATGCCTCTGAAAATCTAAAGACACCTTTGCAAGGCCTTTTTAGGTTAAGAAGATAGCAAGAATGAAACTTGAGCACTGGTTTTGTCATCATGTTCTATTTTACACTGTTCTATAAAATATGGTACTGAACATTTTGTATGGGACTGCCTTTGTTCCCTATATTGGGTTTCCACTGTGTTATCAACTGAAGATGTTACCACTTTTTCTTCTTTCTGCCGTAGTATCAACAACACCAATGGCTTATTAGAAAAATCTCTTGTCCTTCCACAGCTGTTTTCTTATGCTTTACCCCAAGTATCACCCAGAAGAACTTTTCCTGTTTTTACCACTCTTCTCACAAGGTGGCAGTGAAAAGTGAAGTCAATTTACAATTACTCTGTCTCAAAGGCACTGCCTATAATGCCAATCCAAATCTAATGCCTGGTAGCAAGACTCTGAAAGGCTTTCTCTTCTCCTGCTTCCTTAGAGACTTTAAAAATAACTTCCAAAGCCTTCACAGAGAAATTTGCCCCCATGGTATGCCCTGTACAAAGCCTCAGGTTTAATGCCCAGAGTGGCAGTGCAGGCTACAGGCTCTTCCGACCATGGCCAAAGACTACCAAAGTCATCAAAAAACAGTGGTGTGCCAAGAACTGTTACTTTCAAGTAAGACTGGAGCAAAAAGAGGAGTCTTCTCAAAAGACAGAGGCAATATATTGATTACTGGACAAAACCCCCCTGCATTCAATTTTTGTATTTAACTACAGTTGGCCTCCACTTTGTACACTCCTCATGTCAGTACATGGCTAGGACCACCACAGAACAGGGACCTTAAGACATAGCTGTGAAGGAATTCAGATGAAAATAAAGCTGCCAACTTGCTGGCTCACAGCACCAATGTGCAGCAAGTTGCTTTAATTATAAATTGTGACCTGCTAACCAACAGGGAAATAATGGTCACCTGCAACACATGCTATCATAACAGAGCCAATGATTTTACAGATTTTTTCACTCATTGCAGGCCTCATGCTTTTGTTTAGCTTGTTAGTTTTCTATGCAGTCACTAATAAATCCCCTAAAGGGAAAAAAAATAGATGTGGAAACCTCCTGGATGATCAACTTTCATGAGGCAGACTTGACTCTTTATGAGCATATAGAAACATTCAAATCTTTCCATATCAGGCAACCTGGAGGTGCTTTCTTATCTTGCATGAGTGAGTTTTGAGTCACAGAACCACAAAACAAGTAAGGTGGGAAAGCACCTCCAGAAGTCCTGTGGTCCAACCTCCCCAGCTCTGGAAAGCCACTGAGAGATGGTGGCCCAGGACCACAGCCACACAGCTTCTGAGTATCCTCTCCAAGGACAGAGACTCCACAAGTGCTTTGGACAATCTCTGCCAGTGCTTGGTCACTCTAAAAAAGCATTTCTTGATCTTCAGAGGGAAGCTCCCATGCTTCAGCTTGTGCCCATTGTCACTGGGCATCCATAAAAATAGCCTGGATTACTTAGTCTCTGTATCTTCACTTCAGCTATTGATATATGTTGGAAAAGATCCTCTCCAGAGTCTTCTCCAGGCTGAACAGCCCAGAGACAGCAGTCTGAGCCCTTCCCTGTAGGAGTTGCTCTCGTCCTTTCATTGTTTTTGTGGACCTTTGCTGGGGGCTCCCCAGTATGACCATCTCTTCTTGTGCTGGGGAGCCCGGCACCGGCCAGAGTACTCCAGATGTGGCCTCACCCCACTAAGCAGAGGGGGAGGATCACTACCCTCCACAATCTGCAAAGTCTGCTGAGGAGTAAGAAATGCCTTGAGATTGTTTATTTCTAAAACAGAGCAGAGTGCTGGGTATGAATGTGAAACCTGTGAATTTATATAAAAAATAGGGCAAGAAACGTTCTTCACCCATATGTCTTTCTAAATACAAAGTACTGAACACTTGTGGTGTCATAATTTATCCACCAGCTTCTTTTCCCGTCCAGAAATGCAAGCAGAAACCCAGAGATGCAGTGTCAGCATACTGAGCATGCGCAAAAATTATTCTCTGACTAGATTTCGGTGAGACTGATGGTGGGACTGCAGACCTAGCTGAACTGGGAAAAACCATTGCTTTTTCTTTTTTTTTTTTTTGACATCTTTTTCTTCAAGCCCTTGAAGCAATTTTTTTTAGTGCTGCTCAGTACTCATGTTGTTCTGAAAGGATTTAGTCGTATTGCCTTTGGAACATTCAGGATGCTGTCAAGATTTGGCCTTGGAGCAGTGCCAGTCTGGGCAATAGTATTTATCTTTATTCAGTGGGGTCAAGCTCTGTATCAGAAGCAGCTGTAACAACCTCTAAAGTTAGTGTACATCTACACATGTGAAAGCTATCTCGAGAGGAATGCTTTAAAGATTTGTGTAAATGATTATCTGATCAAGGAAGTTAATGACTTTGTCTATTTTTTAAAAAAAAAAAATTCTTCATCTCTTCATTTTACATCTATCAGAGCAGAATTTACCAACTTTCCATATGCATATAGCATCTTTGAAATATGAGGCACCTCCTAAGAAAACAGCACCAATATTTTAACCCCAGACAGCAATTACGGTGCCAGGCAGCTGTTTGCTCACCCTGCCCCTCTCACTCCCCCACTTTGGTGGGACGGGGAGGAGAATCAGAAAAAGGTAAAACCTGTGGGTTGAGATAAGAACAGCTTAATTACTGAAATAATATTAACAACAAAACGAATAATAACAATAATAATAGTGATGATAAGGGAGATAACAAAAAGAGAGAGGAATAAAATCCAATAAGAAGGAAGGATGCACAATGCAACTGCTCTCTACCCACTGGCCAATGCCTATTTAGTCCCCAAGCAGTGATTGGCACCTCCTGACAACTCTCCTCAGTTTATAAACTGAACATGACATTCCATGGTATGGAATAACACCGGCCAGTTTGGATCAGGTATCGTGGTTATGTTCCCCATCAGCTTTTTGCGCAGCTCCTCACTGGCAGAGCACGACACACTGAAGAGTCCTTGACGTTATGACAACACTGTTCAGCAACAATTAAAGCATTAGTGTGTTATCAACATTATCCTCATGACAAATCCCAAACACAGTACTACACCAGCTACCAGGAAGAATATGTCCCAGCTGAAACCAAGACACACAAGCATGGCACAAGTCATGTAAAATTGTAATTGTTGAAAAATGAAACTGTTCCTGACCCTTCTGTGAACAAGTAGGCTTCTCTGAATGTCAATATACCTTCCCTGGGCTGACCTGCTCTCCTGTAATCCACTCCATCCCGCTCAGGGTTAGGGAATTGAACAGAATTGTCAAGAGATGCAGTAAAACTTTGGACCATTCCAAGAGTGAGGTAAGGAAGAAAGCACAATCTCCTTCTGTTAATTTGATTTCCAGGGCTGATATTCACTCTAAATAGGTTGACGCACTGCCTTTGTTCAGAACCGGAGCCAGAACAACTTGACCCTGGCTGTAGTGCCCCTTTGAGTTGTAAGGGCTGGCCCCCTATTTCCATTTGTGTTTTGCACTGACCTAGGCTCAGGTCTGTTGTGTTAAAACACCTTTGGAAGTTGGGGAGTGGTGCATCTGGCAATATAGACAGAGCTAACAGACCCAGAGGCATCCCAAACCATTTTCATATTGATCAGATGTTCTTTATTCAAGTACACTTTCAAATCATCAGCTTTCAACACAGAGAAAGTCATGGTGAGGCACTGATTGTCTCTTTTTTTCCCCCACAATGCTGATTCTCTTGCTCCTATATTGAGAAACAAATGGGCTGTCTGTAGTATAGTTCAGTCATCATTAATATATTCAGTACCAGACATGCAGCTGAGGTTTTTTGAAAGTACTTAAGAAGGTTTCAAGTCAAGTTCTATTGATGCACAGGAAAGTTGGGTGAATTATTTATGAGTACTTATGAAAAGCCCACTTATGGATATTAGAAAACTGATTTGTGTTCATAAAACTCCACTCCATTGCATTTTGCACACACAATGTAACTTAAAAGAGCATCTTAGTGGAGTCTAGCTAGAACCTAAAATCAATATTTCATTTATTTAAAGAGAGCCTTCGTTTTCCAAAAGGCACAAAAAATAGTGTCTAGAATAAGGAATTAAGAGGTTCTGCCTGATAACATCATGCAATCCTTCATCCACTAGAATTGTCAAGTGATATCACTCATTTTCTTTACTTTGCACTTTATACTGTGCTTCCTTTCTATATCAAGAAATTGATGAACAATGTCCAGCTCATAATTAAGCATCTGATTTAAAACTAGATGTACACAATTTTGGGTATGGCTTTACATACAGGTTCTTCTATTAGTGGTAGAAATTTAGCATGGGTTGTTCCATACTTGGCGAGTTCACCTCAGATCTTCTGTGATCCACCAGAACGATTGTCATCTTCTATAGACAGTGGCAGGTAACCATTTAGTTTGTATTCCTGTGTGAAAGGGTATGTAGGACTGGTTAAAATGAAGGATAGTAAAGGAAATTTGTCCACATAATGTGAACGTTATTGTGCATATAAAACTCTTTGTGGGTTATGTGTCATCCCTGTTTACCAGGTGCACACAAGGCACACACTTTTTCTTTATTCCTACTTTGACTTTGCTAGGCATAGTAAATCTATATGTCTTAGATTCTTCCATCTCTTTACTTGTGGTCTTTACTTACTGGATACATACTTCTGGAAATTATGATTGTGCCTTTTAGAAACTCTTGTCCTGAGAAGGAGTGAGATTGATTTTAACACACATGTAGTGCACATTCACCTAAGCTGTGTGAGGCTGAGAGAGAAGATGGACATGCTTGCAGAATCCATAGTGATTCACAAGGTCCTGAGTACGGAATTGTTTATTACATGAGCCTGACAAAAATAAATTGTTTAAGATTATAATTATTCCGGAGAAAAATCTTCTCATGCAGGATTTCAATTTCCAGGAGAAATGAAACTTTACACAAAATGAATTGTATGGAATAAGTTATTAAAAAAAAAATATTTTCTGAGCCTAGAGTAGCATTTTCCCTTTGCAGTTTCTCATGTTGAATCCCATATGTGCGATTCTGACAATGATAACAGGACACAGAGATTTAACTTCCTTTTCTTTTCTCCAACAGATAAAGCTCCTTACCACAGAGAGGCATAGAGGTTCCTTCAAAATGGCTAATATATACTTTTTGAATACCAGCAAACATTGTAATACATTGATGTCTTTCCAGAAAGTACTTGTAGCTACATTTCCATTTCCTTTAGCCTCCACAGGGGCACAGGCATTACATTTCAAGCCATGGTTTCTATTTTTAGAATGACAGTAAGTTTCATTAGCAGTTTCTCCAGGCTGGCTGTCGTTCTGTCTGAGCTGAATGGAACTGAATGAATGAAGTCATTCTATTCAACAGTTTCCTTGCATGTTCGTCGTTTAAAATGGTGCTGGTTTGTTGGGCTTTATTTAGCTTGACTGCAGCTTGCACTCAATATAGCTGCAATGGAAAGACAAGAATGAATGTAATGTTTCAAAGTAAAAGCAACATTCACCCATTGCATTCTTTAGCAGATATGTCTTGCAAAATCCTACAGCTAAATATTTGTAAATCAGATCTCAAAGAATCAAGAGATTAATGTAAATAAGTCATCAATTTTAAAATCTTGGAGATTTTTTTGTCCATTTCAAAGACTTTTGGCTTACATATAGACCATGTACTTCAAACCTTTTCTCTCTAGATAGTGAGCTTTGCAATACCTTTAAAAATGGTAAAAATGATCTAAAACCCTCCCACGGACAGGAATATAAAATTGACTTCAGGAACATAAAATCCTTGCTAAGTCTCCAGGATGTGAACTATGGAATGTAAAACCATGTATCACTCCAGATGTGTGCATTTATTATATACATATTTATTTCTTAGATTCAATAAGGATAGTATTCTGAGTGTTAGTGAATTTGGTATGCTCATTAGGAAATATTGTAGTAGGCTGTGGCAATTATAAGTTGACGTCTATAGTTATTGGCATTTCCAGTTGTTCTATTATTAAAATATTGAATAAATAGATATTTATTTTTTATATTTTTGCCTATTTTGAGTGGTATCACATTCCCCTTTCTTCAAGACAAATTAAAGACAGTGCACCGCTACTAGGAGTTCTTATATGCTTGCACCTAGAGGAAGTCTTCTTACTGGAATAGAAAAGGTCTTTTTTAATCACCACAATCTTATCTTTCTTATAAAAATATAATAATTCTTTCCCATAAGAATATAATAATCAGTTAGATTTGGGATTTTCATTCCCAGCTCACTGTAATAAAATGATCCTGTGACAGCTGGCTTTAGGTGGCAAGCTGAGCTACGTTTCAATTTAGAAGTTAAATGTATAGTCCAATTATCAGTCTGAAGACCTTGGAATTCTTTTCTGTCACTGCTCTTTGTGTCATCCTGCGGAAGGTTCTGCATTTTTCTGCACTAAGGTTTCTCATGTATAAAAAGAAATACATATTCTTCTACCTCTTAGTGCACAGATACATCCCAGGTTATAATCCTTGCTCATAATAGTCATGGTTTATTCAAGAGAGGTCATATAGGTCTGAATGATTCTGCTGTCATCCAATTGAGCATAATTTTTCTCATTATTCTCACTTTGAATAAGTAGGAAAAAATATTGTAACATATAAATCCAACAGCTCTGACATACAGGAAAGAGGTGTTTCTTGTTCAATTTTAATATTAAAGATTTGACACTTCTGTTTCATCTCACATCAAGGTCTTACAATTCACACTTACGAAATATTAATCAGAATGAATGAAAAAAGGGGTCTGCCAAAACGCATTAAGTGACTCATTAAGATGTTGTAGCAGGTTTGGTTCGTTAACCAGGCAGAAACACCAAATTTGTAGTGGTTTCAGTTCACCTTTTTACCTTTTTGTGAGATAGGAAATCTGGAGGAATGCAAAACAGGCTCAAAACTTAAAGAACATGAAAAGGTTTATTAACAGAATTAAAAGAGAAAAGAAAATAATACGAAATCAAAGCAAAATCCCTCTTTTTACTCCCACACCCCCCTCCTCCTTTTCTCTTCCCCAAATTAGCACAAAGGATAACACCACATAATTCCTGGTCAGTATTCACAGTTCTTAAGAATCTCTCCACTAGTTAAGGAGAAAGAGGTTTCCTTTGCTATCCGTGGTTTCCCAAAACCGTATTAGCCACAGTCTGACAGCCCCCGCCTGAGATTAAAGTTGCCACTGGGAAAAAACATCTCTCCCACGAATAGAAAAATCAGTTTCTTTACCATGGGCCACACATGGGGTAGTCTTTTTTAAGGGTGAATAGACCCCAGCCTGAAACAGCAACTTGCCTCTCCACAGAAAATCCCAAAAGTTTCNCCTGTCTCCTCCAGGCTTTAAATATGGAAATTCCGAAAAGCGCCACTGGTCAAACGAGCTGTCCATCAGCTCAGGCTCAACCTACCACAAATGTATTTCCTTTAACTTTCAAAAATCTTAGTTAGGAACATAAATAGAAACATGAGGACATATTTCATGGAACATTTGTATCGGTTCAAATGGATTTTATCTCTCATAAAGGTAGTATTATATGCCTTGGAGGGATATATAGCTATATATATATTTTAGCTATATATTTTTTTATAATTTATTGATTGATATTTTTAGATGTCTAAGTATTCAAAAATCCGAAGTGGATTTCTTAATTCTGATTATTAAATGTATCAAATTGCCAAGTGTCAAGTATATAATCTTCAGAATATCCTGAAGATATTAAAAAGTTTTGATGAGTAAGCCTTCATAAGGTACAGAAACATGAATGCTATTTCAAAATGGAGGAAAAAGTGAAGAAAAGTGTCTGCTGTCCAGTCACTCAGCAGTTTGGCAGAAAATAGATGATTCTGCTGTATCGATATGGGCAAGTACTCTGTCAGTAGTACACCCCTGGAATTCATCTGGCAATTCAAAGAAAAATAATCAGACCTTATAATGAATCTTTAATGTTTACTTTTATTAGGGTTGTCTTTTCTTAAATAATCCTTACTTCTCTAAAACACCATTCTCTTGTTGCAGATTTTACCTTGGTTTCCTAAGGAATGTGTTTGAATCCTTCCTTAATAACTTGTTGCCAGGTGTAGCCTATTTCAATGGTAGAAGATCCACGGAGATATTCATTAAATATGTAGGAACATAACCTAAAGATGCAAGCAGAAGCAGACCTTATTTTTCTTCCTGTTAGGGTTGAAGAACCCCTTATTACACAATGGATAATTCACACTGGGGGGAAACTATTAAAAATGCCTCGAGATCTTTCACTGAGTATTTGCCAAACTTCACACATACTTTAGGAACAATTTAAGAGAACCCACCCTTCCCCCCGCAAGAAAACCCACCAGTAATCCAAAGAAAAAATTAAATGTCCTTAATTCTATTGCTCACACTGAGTCCATCTGCACAGATATTTTTGTGAGTTTCTGATGAAAGAGCATGTGGCCAAGACATTGCTCACTGAGGTTCTACCTGACGTGTTAACATTTCCATTTAAATAATTAGTCACAGCACAGTGATTCTGTGGATAGAAGCCTATTGCTGGTTGAGGCCCAGCCAGCTGCCTTTCTCCCTTATTAGACTGTTTCAATTACTTCCCATCCTACCAGTCAGGCATTTGCAGAAAAATCCCAGAGTCATTCTAGATACCTGAGCAAAGTTGTGTTCAGTAGGCTTCTCTCAAATGTCGTTTTCCTTTTCCAGCCATGTACAGCTTCAGTCAGAGTGTCCCTTTTCCAAACTCTGTTAGTCCCTTTTCATATAGTTACTCTTCTTACTGCACTTTCCCCCCAGCCTTCCTTGGTTCTGAATTCACTACGTAGCTGTTGATCACTCTCTGCTTGGGAAGTCCAGCTGTGCAGTAAAAAAGAGCACCTGTGAATTGAACAGCTGATTGCACTGTGAGCAACAGTATTTCTTAAGGTTTATTCCTGTGTTAGAACCATTAATCTAGTGAGGCAGTTTCTAGGAGACTAATAGCATGCTTTGCTCATGATCTGAGCTGTTTTCCCATCTTTCTTCTAAGGAAAGGGGTTCATAAAATCTGTTCAGATGTGTAGGTGTGAGGTTTCCAAATTGCATAAGGCTGGTCTGTGTTTCTATGTGGGCACAGGTCAGTGTAGCTGATGCACTTTACTAGTGTGCATCAACAGTGCTGCTGCTTCTCCCTAAACAGTTGCCTCAGGTCTGAAAATTATTTAGATTTAGCTCTTTGTAGTTTTTCTAGCATCTGAACATTAGTTAGATTTTATCACATGGATGTGAAAGTACAGGTGTCCCTCTTCCAGGCCGTATCTGGAAGGAGCTTTGAGCATGTTTCAGAAATGTTTGTCTTTTCTCACAGGCATGACCAAGTGATATTACTAGTCACTGCATTTCCTTTTTTCCTGTTCATTGATGTCTGACTTGTACTGTTGCATCTGTTGCAAGTTCCCTAGGGATCCCAAATATCCAAGTTTTATCCCTCTTTTGCAGTTTGCCAGGGAACTCTCCAGGCTAGTGTCAGCAAGCAGAAGACTCCTCTTTTACACAGCACCCATTGGAAAGAGCTCCTAAGCTAACCTGAGCATCCTAGTACACCTTGGCTGCTCTGAAAAGTACTACTGGGTAATGTCAGAACCTTTCCCTTTCAATTATCTCACAATCGGTGTCCTGCAAGCCAGTTTATGGCAAGTATAAAGGATGTAGTTGAAAAAGTAAACACAGGCATCTACCTAGATGGGAGATGGCTCCCATTCCTGAGGCAGGGAGGAAATGGGCTGCTGCATGCTCTGAAGGCTCTGTATGCCTCTACCCACCTCTACAAAGAGCAAAGGGCTGCCCTCTGAGAGGTGCCCAGACAGCCACTGATATTATTGAATGCTTCTACATTGGATTTTGGCCGTAGGGCTGGGGGCTGAACACTCCTAATTGTATTAAAACCACAAAAAAGGAAACTTTAGCTCTCTCTTAGGCTGAGAAATTTGGCTTTAATGCAGATGATATTCCTCTCCTTTCCAATAATGAGTAACATAAAAGATAAATGTTTTAATGGGGCATTCCCCCCCACCTGCTGCTTAGTAACAATTATATTATTTCTTTATAAAGGGTGTATCTGACAATCAATTATATAAAAAATAGTATTTCTGAATATAACTATAATAAAATTAATAAGAGAAGAAAGTATACTAAGAGGAATCACTGGATATATACTGTTTCTTATGGTTCTTCCTAATGCACTGTTCTAAATCCTGCCAGACAAGATGCTGCATTAGGCAATCTGCTGGGTCCATTAAGAACATTAAAAAAATAACATATGGGATTGCTTAGTGATCTTCCATTATGCATTTCCTGTGGCTAAGAGAAGCACATGCATTCATCCTGTGCACTGTTTTCTTTTTATACCTCTGAAGGCTGGACTATTCTTTTGAATAAAACGTGAGAGGGAAAATTTCATTGGCTTGGATTATGCCATTTTCTGCAGCATGAAACATAAGTCAAATTATGTCAATGAATAATAGTCTAAAGGTTTTAAACAAATATGGAACACTATTCTTCCTAATTAAAAAACCAAAACAATGCGAAGCCCTTTGTTTCTGTAATGAAATTGCCATGAGGACAAGCACATTAGAGGTACAGAAACGGAATTCACAGTCAAAAACCAGTAGCTGCCTGCATGCTATTAAGATAACAAAACAATATGTTTCCAGCTGAGTGACCATACTTCTTGTAGAATATAGATCCATTAGGCAAGCAGAATTTACAGCTCATTCCAGCCTACCCGTACTTCCAGTAAAAAAAAAAGCAAAATAGGATGTCAAACCCAGGAAGTCACAGATGGTCTTAATCCAGCACAGGAAGAAGCCCAAGTGGAACTGACAGTAATAGAGAATATCACTTTAGACCTCAAGGATATTTAATTCAAGTAAAAGTATTTTTGAAAACATTTGGAATGACAGTATGATTCATTAGTTACACTGTACAAGCCCTATACTGTTCTGCATGAGAAATGTTATCAAACTTTCAGGGCCACAGACTGGGTTGTGCTAAAAGGACAGAACTGAGCAGTTTGGAATGTATGCTGCAGACCAAGAAATAAAAGCTAAATTTTAAACTGTGCATAAGATATCAGTAAAGCACACACATTTTAGTGGAAAAGTAATGCAGGAAACAAGTATTTCCTCTAGTGACACTGACACAAGTTATCCAATGTGGCTTACTGGTTTTAACCTGTATGCTCTATTTTTTTTTAGAATTTTTCTCAGAATCTCAGGAAATAAGCTGGGAATCAGAAAGTCCATCTCATTTTTACTCCCCAGTTTGAGGCAAGACTGGCTGTATTGCAACTATTCCTGACAGATGTCTGGTAAGTTCTTAAAGCCTGCAGAGGAAGATGTAGCACATTACTGCTAAGCAATTTACTCTGGTACTTACTGTCTTTCCCATTAGGTATTTCTCCACCTGCCTGAGGCGCACTTCCGCTGCTGCAATTCTAGTCCATACTACTTCTTTCATTCTCAGCAGACATGAAAAAGTTTTTTCCCTTTCTTTTTTTCTTTTTTCAGCAGGTTTTTAAGCTTTCAATCATGTTTCCCCACAGATTTCTCCTGAAAAACCAAATCACATTTTTATGTTTCCATATTCACTGTCTAATAATTCTTACGGGCTCATCTTTTTGATTGTGTAACATCCAAATTGGAAATAGTAGTCTCAGGGAGGTCATATCATTGCTGAGAAGAGCAGAATGATTACTTCCTGTGATTCATTTTAAACAATTCTATCTTTCAATATTTCAGTAACATTATTTAACTATGATTAGTTATTTTTTTGTAAACAATAATCATTTATATTCTTATTTGCACTGATACAACATGCCATTGACTGCTATGTATACTGGATTTTGATTGTCACTATTGCCTGTCTAGGAATGGAGGTTTTTTTCGGTTTTTTTTCCTACTGTTAGTTTGTCTCTGTATTTTTGCTTGTTCGTTTGTTTTTGTTTTAATTTTGATTGTTGTTGTTTGCTTTTGTTTCTTTTGTCAAGATCCTTCATTCTAATATTCTACTTACACTAAGCTCACAACCCCACATGGCTTGCACATTTAATGCATAGTATTTTGTTCAGATTCCTAATGAAAATATTTAATAATATGGAACCATAAAATCCCCCTGTAGCAGTTATATCCTTTAACTTTCGATCTATTAAAATTTTTTTCTCCAATTGCTTATCTATTTGGTGGGAATCTAATAAGCAGTGTACTTTTGGAGGAGACCAAGTGAATAACCTGCTGGACAGGGTCAAAAGTCCTGTTCAATTAAAAATATCTGCTTTCACCCAATGCTCAGGTTTGCTGCCCTGCCAAAAAATTTAATTGGTTCATCAGGATTTGTTTTTGACAAAGCCAAATTGATTATTACTTACCAGTTCGGTGTCTTCTAGATGATAACTTTTTCAAGTTGTTTCTTTCTAATATTTCTTTGAAAATTGAAGTTACAATTATTTCAGAAGCTTTTAGGTTTCTCCTAAATTTTTGTCTCTGTTTTTCTCTAGGAATGAAACACTGCATGATGTTATGATTAATGTCTGCCATATTGCCAGTTTTCCAAAGTTGTTCAGAACTGAAGAAAACATTATTCTTTGGGTGGTGTCTTATCTTTCTGGATCTAAATGTATGTCCTGCTTGCCTGTTGTATATCCTTATTCTCTTTCTTCAGTGAATCAGGAGTTAGAAACCTGCCATTAACATCAAAACCTATCTGTCAGATGATTGTGCTAACATTTTTTCCTTTTTGTTCTTTTCTAAAGGCTTCTTTCAGTTGATCTTGTTAATTTAGAAGCCATTGATAGACCATACTTAACAGCAATATTCTTGGTTTTTTCTTTCTATTATTGTGAAGAGATCTAATGAATCTAATTGTCATTATACTTTGGATTTAGAGAAAGTGCATATAACCTTGATATACAAAATTTTGCCTCAAACTTCTGTTCCTTAACAGGTGGCATTACTCACCAGCATTCACATTATAGAAATGATCAACTGAGTGATAGTTTTGGTGCTGCAATAATGTTGCTTACATTCTTATATGTGTTATATATACACATTTTTGTCCTTGTTACTTTGCTATAGTTCTCTTTTCAGTGTAGGTGCATCTAAAATCGTGCTGATACTGCTGCATCTTTTCCTACCTAACCAATTCCCCCATCACTAGAGATTTGTATGTTCATTATGTTGACAAGCTCCTGGTCTTCCTTGAAACTCATTAACCTAATTCAATCATTCAAGTTCTCCCACTCGATCAGTCTAATAGGAGACATCTCTCACACCAGATAATCTTCCCGACATCTTTTCTTGGCAGAAAAAAGGAAGACAAATTGTGTGAAACGTGGGCCAGGATACAGTCTGAGGATTCTCCCTCTGTCAGACAGATGGTGTTTTGACAATACAGCAGTACCCAGCCAATTTGTTTCTTCCTCCTGGAGTCTTTGTAAACTTGGTTGTTGTTTCAGGATCAATACATAGAAAAAATTAAGTGCGTGTCCTCAAAAGTACTGTAAAGGAATTGAGGGCAGCCTAGTAAGCACTCATGTGTAACATCATGAACCACATTGGAAGAATTTCAATGAAAGTGTGTATTGTACATGGGGCTGGAGGGGGAGAATAATTTTTTCTCAGGAAACTATGACTCCAGATCCACAGACAGTGTTAAATTATTTTTTTAGACCAAATAATGTTAGAGACAATAATCTAGGCAGCAGTTCAAATCTCTATGTATAAGATTTAATTTCTGAAAATATAGCAAATCAAATGACAAGAATAACCAACAAATAATAAGTTTAATAACTGAAATGGATAGCCAATTAACTAGGATTTACTCTCAGCTAGAAAACTGGTCTTCCTTATCATTTCTATCAGTTATAACTCATGGCATAAGAGACACCACCTCTTTACAAAGAATATAATTACTCTGCTTTTTTTCAAATTGTAAAAGGTCTGACTATGATAATTTGCATCAAAACTTCCCCAAGCAAAGTGCCTACAACAAATACAATTTATTTTAATTCCGTTTTCTGAGGGATGTTTTAGTCTCTAAACTTATGGAAAATACCTTTAGGACTTCTCTGTAATTTTAAACTATACAAATGCAATTTGATATCGGAGGGATGATTAGTCTTTCTTCATTACAAATGCATTAAAGTAAGTGCAGTGAATTTTGGTTTTGAGAGCAAAATGGTGTAAACAAAATGTAACACAACCTGTGGTGTAACCATATTCAACCCCTCATTGCAAAATAAGATCAAAGGCACAAAATAAGATCAAAGGCATAAAATAAGACAGCAGATCTGATTGCAAATTTTTATATTGCAACCAATAACACAGAATATAATCAAGGAAAATGTATAGAAGAATTAACAAGAGTTGCTGTAATTGATGAAGAATGCAATTTAAAACATCCATTGATGTTATAGCATGGAGAAAATATGCTCCATTATTGGAATAGAGGTCACTGAAGTAATAATTTCAAACAAGCTTATCTATGTATTAAAACCTGTGGGATTTGCCATGCTTTCACTGATGCTAAGGTCAAAGATAAGGACTATGCTCAGCAGGCATACATCAAAGGTACAAATTACTGCAGCCACTTATTGGAGTGATTTCTGAACAGCTACTACCATTGCTGTGGGATAGGTCAAAACAATTATCATTTTGAGCCCCTCAGATGACTGTTATATTGCTAACTATGTCTTATGTATCTAAGTGCCAGACTCAAAAGCATACTTAAGACTTTGAGGAAAAACAAGCAAGGAATATGAATCAGTGAATTAGTGGTTAAATCTCTTAGATGGTAAGGTTGAGTCTTGCATACAGGTCAAGCTCCCAAAGTCATTACTGTTTCTTGTTTCTCATTCCTTGCTAATGTGAAATGTATCCCAAGGAGAGGATCAAGGCTCCTTGTTTCCTGCTTCCTCCCCCTCTTACCACCGCGATCCACTTTTAACTCTCCAGAACAGGATCTGAAGCTGGGAGCAAAGATGTCTGGCTCCAGAAACTTCTTGAGGCTTGCTGCAGGCCACTGAGTGCTCTACCCTTCTTTACCCAGGGACCCCAACAAGAAGAATGAAATATACACATCTTCCTATATAAAGCCTACATGCTTCCACTCCAGGAAAGCCAGGTAACAAGGTATTGTGAAGTGTTAGTGCCTGAATCCTGAGTCTAATAGGGAAATCTGGGTATAGAAGCTGTTCATGCACTGCAGGGAGTTGAAAAACATTGGTTTGTTATAAGCTCTAAAGGCAACATCTCAATTTTACAAGTAATGTTAATCAGGAAACTGTTAGGGGAGAGAGCTGAATTGTTAAAAGTCACTGAAGCATATGTAATTGAATTTAGTTTACTCAATCAATAAGAAGAAATCTAACTAACTGCAGGGCTTTAACACAAGCCCTTGCAATGGTTACAAGCTGTGGCAATTTCTTTGTGTCTTTCCAAACTGTAAAGGCAAACTGAAGACTTTTCTCCGCATCATGGAGAAGAATCAATGAAGCAAGAGACCAAGATCAGTACAGGATTTCAGCTGAATTTGGAGTTAGGCTCCAAAACTGATCCTGTCTTGTCTTTTTTGGCTGCTGCTGGCCACTGAAGGTACCTAGATAAGACAAAACCAGACTTCTTTGGTCAAACCAAACTGCTGAACTTTTTAACCAACAACCACCAGGTCTGTTTCTGGTCATGTGGGTATTGCCTTTGCTGACAGGAGTGAGGGGTTGGGTGTCCAGATCCCACTCCTCACCCTGCTCTGCAGCTGTGAGAAGGGGCTCTCCACCATGGCCCACCAGGTCACCAGCCTCAGCTGCTGCCAGAGCACAACACGTTATAGACATTCATAGGATTGGCATTCAGAACAAACTGAGTGGTATCTCCACTGGGGCAGGGAAAGTTGACTTGACTGTAAGAGAAAGTTGTAACATTTTGAACAGTCATTCAAAAAAGAGCAGCCCCAAAATCCAAACCCAATTCCCTCAATTTTACATATCTTATGTGGTGACTTTTTCACTCACTGGCCAGTGAAGTAGTTTCAAGAGAAGCAGAGAAACATAGCATCTGTCTTTTGCTAAAACCTCATGAAAAAAGATATGGAAAAGAGTGGCAGGTTTCCCCTTTAGTATGTAGATTATAACTTTCCTGCATAAATTCTGGGTTCATTGAGTCTGAGTAAGTAAGTGTGTTGGAGCAGGTCTTTTTTTTTTTTTTTGGTAGCATTTATGTTAGCACAAGCATTCTGCACTAAAGTACAGGAAACCATTTTTCTTATTGTTTGGTTTGGGTTTTTTTGGGGGGGGGCTTTTTCAGTATTTTTTTTTGACTTTTACTTTCTTTTTTTTTTTTTCCATTCAGCTTGTCTGAGAGAGGAGGAACAACCTTGCTAGCACTCCAGATTTTCCTTCATTCTGTAAGGCACAATGAGAGGAGGCTTTGTAAAGCACTTTATTGTCCTGAGTCTCAAGGGAGGCAAATAAAATCTGCTGTCTGTGAACTTCCATTTATATCTATAACATAAGGAAAACCTTAGTATTTCAGAGGCATGATATGTAGCTGGTGAGTTAAAGTTTAATAAAGCTGGTGAGGTATTTATATACGTATTATACATATGTCTGGGGTTGAGGGAAGATAATTGTCAAAAGCAAAGGGAATGGAATGGAATGGAATGGAATGGAATGGAGCAGAGAGGGGTGATATCAGAGGATGACTGATAAAGTCTCAGAGTAATGTAATTTAACAAAATAGATGAAGGAATAGAGACCAACCTACTCAGCTCAGGGAGCTGCTGGCAGCTTGCTTACCTCATGCTGAATGCTGCTCATTGTTTAATCAGTCAAGATATAACTCCCCTGAATGTGTTTGGGGAATTGAGGGAAGAAATATTGAAAATGTATTTTGCTGTATTAATTCTAAGACTCAATTTTGACATTTCTTTACTACTGTCAGATGTGACTTCTATGCGTCAACTCAAAAACAAAACACTGCTATTCAGTCTCAGTGTATTTTTTGACAGACTTACAACCTGAAAAGGGAGTGAAAATAAGGTATCAGTCATAGGACTGGCCAAGCAGCAATTTTCCATTAGCACACAGGCAATGGAGTAGTTCTCCTGTTAGCATGCTCCAGCAGAGTGTTTTAGAGTGTGATCCTGGTGATGACATCAGTTTTAGGAATATGGTTGCACTGGCCAAGTCTCACATGCTGAGCATGCAGCCAAAGCTGCTGGCTCTTCTTAGGTTTGCACTTCCTACTCTGAAACCCTATATACATTTTGCTGCCTCTGCATTGGAGTCCAGTACACAAAAGACTGTGAGGGATATTAGAAAACTCTCTAACAGCAACTGAGCTGGAGAGGGGCTCCCGCTCCTTATGTTCACACTCACAAGGAGGAAAGCAAGTGATCCATCTGTTGTGGGACATAATAGAATGAATGGGGAATGGAAACAGCATTCATTTCAGGCTAAAATTAAAGCTCTGGATAACTTTGTTTCACCTCTGATTAATTTAAAACTTCGATTAACGAGGCCTGGCTTTTCTTTAATAGAGACTAGAATTATATTTTCATTATAACTTATTTATGCTCATAAATAAGCTGACAAGCCAAATGAGTCAATGTGGTTTCTTAAGTGAAAGGTCTTTACAGATCCTGGCAAAATAAATGTTTTCGCAGATTCCAGCCAATGTATTCTCATCCTAGTAAATTCTGATTACTTCACCTTTATGTCCTGTGTGAGTCTACTGACTGCTTTGTCTCACGAATGGAAGAGATATATCTAGTTAAACCATAAATACTATCACCCTGTGTCTCGGTGCTCTTCCTCCTCCTCCAAAAAGAAAAGACCAAAGGCTCCTTCATTTAAAGGCTACAAAGATCTTAGGTGAAATCCCAGTGTTATTGAAGGCAGTGTCAAAACTCCAACTGAGTTCAATGAGGTCAGGATTTCACTGCTTGGTTTTGTAGAGCTGATGAGTAAGAGGACGTGGGATATGGGTATATAAAACTGTCACAAATCACAGAATGTGAATCATGCACTGTAAGAGCAGAGCTTTTATAATACAAGAAATAGGTCATCCTGGGAAAATAAGAGTTGCAAATCTAAAGCTGATAAAAGTGAAGTGTTTTTATCTCACGCATAGTCACTTTTGGAACACCGTGCACAACTTTCTCATTTCTGAGTGAAGTCCTTAGAGTCAACATTAGCCACTGAATAAAATGCGGCTTAAATTAAAAGGTGTTATGTAGTAAAAAATAAGCACTATAAATGTACATGATCAGTAAAAGAAGACAAAAACAAAAACAGATGAGCTCTGGCAAAACACAACACTTAGTCGTAATCACACACTTCTAAAAGCCAGGGAGGTGACGATTATTGAAATACTTTCTCATAAAGTATTCTTATTTGCCATCTTAATTGAAGGATACATCATACAAAAGAGATTCCATAAGTTCTGTTGAAAATAACTGATGTTATGAGAAGAGATGATTCTGTGAAATTAGTCTATGCATTATATGCCCCAGCAATAGATACAAGGGTTTAACACTGAGTAACCTCACGTCTCCCCATGTGGACAGGAACTGCACTCTGTGCCCTGCCACTTACTGTCCCATCTTTGCAGAGTGGCAGCAGCTTAAAGAAAAAAAATTACTTGGGGCAAGCAAAAAGCCAAGTCCTTATCCAAAAACATAGAAAGAAAATGAAAAAGAATAAATGAGACTGGAGTAGGGGGGTGGAGTAGGTGACCAGAGGTCCCTTCTGACCTGAATTATCTTTTGATCCTATGAAAACACAAGAATCTGCAAACTCAAAATGCACAAGATCTCAACCTGTTTTCATTGCAGGAAGGGGTTTCTCTGATGCATTTACTGGCTGCAAGGACCCAACTTGATAATCCTGCTCCTCACATCCTATCTGCAGAACATCCTTAGTCATCTGCTAGCTGGTGCTGTTGCTCTCGCTCAGGTACCTGGCACTTGTGAAAAATTTAGTGGTTGCTCTTCAAGTTATTTGAAAATTAGTGAGATTCTAATTTCCTTGATGCTAATTCATCTATCCATATAAACCTTTTTCTCCTAGGAAATCAACTGAAGCTACAAATCCACAGTTGCAGTATTTTCGAAATGATGTGTCGGAGAAGTATGTTCTTTCCTCTAAGTGGTTTTTCTGTCTGCTGGCTTTTACAGGGACAGTTAATGGCACATGATTTTATATATTCTTTAAAGGCACCTTGTCACAATATCTTGTTGGTCTCCAGACCAGCCATATGTTAATAAATTCACATTGTTAAGAGACAAACACTTGGGTTTTGGACAAAAAATCCCCCCAGAATAAAAATAACAACAGCAACAACATTATCAAAACATTTTCATTAAAAATTTCACCTTTTTTAAAAACTTGAAAATTCCAGCATTTTTCAAAAATCATGAGGCCACATGATGATGTTTCAGTTACCTGAATCAGTGATTGTATTGATTGAATAGTAGCTCACAATTTTCTTTTTCCATTCTTGCTGGATTTGTTCCATTCTATCAGAGGAAGACAAAAAGATGAAGACTTTATCTCTGTTTTATCCACACTTAGAATCTAAGATGTTTTTCCAATCATACAAGTATGCACTCTAGTGCTTGTTCCTGCCTTATAACATTCTACAAAGGAAGTACCAGCACCGGGATTTTACCAAAAGATTTTGGGCCAGGTCCTGGAGTGCAGAGCCTGTAATAGCAGACTTATTATATAACTGGTTCAGCTTTGATTTAGTTCAGAGTGTCTGGCTTTTAATTGCATAGAAATCCATAAGCCAGGAGGAAAGGGAAAAGAATCATTGTGACTCATCTAAAGGCTTAGATAGCAATCATTTTTGTGGATCTTCTCCACATGAAAGTGACCTTTGCAAATGGGAATTGATATAATCCTCTTGCCAAAGTAAGTCCCCCTCTTTTAACCCAGGGAGAACCTTATCAAGTTATGGACAACACCTCCACTGCAGATAAATTCGGTAATGGAAGCTACCAACCATGGCTATTTTACTGTTCAAGAAAGAAGATCCAAGAAGAGCCAACAAGAAAGAGTACATAATAAAAATATCTCATTTGGCTACAGTCTCATTTTGGTATTTCTGCTTTAAGAACTTTGATGGAGAATGCTCCTTTAGGATGGCTCCCTGCTGCAATAGGATTGATTTTGTTTATTTCATAAATTAATGGTGACCATTCTTTTAGTGTGTTATGGATAGGGAAATAGTTTCATGTAAGGATTGGGAAATTTTGCTTAGAATGTTCATGGGTGACTTGAGAGAATTTGGAAAGGGGAGAAGAATACTAATCTTACCTGAACCTATGACATCAAAATAAGTATTAAAGAGACATTATTTTAAACAACTCCATTACTGACATTGCTCAGTAATAGGTCAGCCATTTATATAAAGAAACTAAAATCTGATTAATTTCTTCTCTTTCACAGAACCAAAAATCAGTTTTTGCATGCTTTTCTAATGTAAAACATTGAAAGGAAACTTGGTTTAAGCTAAAATTGATAACGATATTTTTATTCCAGAATATCTGGGGCTATAAGATAACGTCAGATGGGGCAATGCTTTTTTACAAATTTCACTCGAAATCACTTAAGATGTGACTAAAATTTGTCATTTTGACATCTCATAATCTCACAAAAGAAGAAACTCAAACCTTAACCCTATAATTCCTGAATAATTTATTAACATCTCTCTTTAAAGAAAAAAAAGTACATTTCATCATTTGTTGGAGCCTTATAACTTTATCTCCTCACCATCTCTTGAGCTAGATACCTCACATATGTCCAGAGTGGCATTGTCTTGCTGTCTTGAGAGATGTCCTTGCTGTCAGTTCACGACTGACCAAACAGTCCAGAACTGTACAAGTAGCAATTTGCAATGCACCGCAATTTGCTGCGACAGATACAGTAATTTGAATAACCCACTAAATACTCTCGAACAGTAGAGAAAAAGTAAGGCAAAATGAGAGCTACAAAACCTTCTTTCTTGAGTTTTTATAAATACATTTGCAAGTGTTCATGGCCAAGAGTATTAACTCCTCTGAAAAATTTAATTGGAGTAAGACATATCATGAGCCAGAAAATATAATTGTCTAATGTAATCTCAGAAAATAAATAAATAAAATCCCAGTAATACCATCACCATCTAGTCTCTCCCAGAATAGTTCTTAGCATCAAAATTACAAACAACAGTAGATACCATCTGAATTTCAGTATAGAAACAAGCTAATCATAATAACCTAATTTTATCAGAATAAATATTAATATTTTATAAAATAGCCATTTATAATAACCTTGCTGGTAGCAGCTGTCCAAATCAGATGCAAGCAATGTTGGATCTCTCATCTGATAAAAAAGAGGTGGAAATGGTTTTTTTGGGAATTAAAGGTCTGACACTCATACCCCTATAGCCTGATGTAGCAAGGATTGTACTCCCTTTTCTCACCTCATGCAGTCTCATACCAGGCCTGAGCTGACTCAAACAAAACTTGCTGTGCTATTTCCCACTTTTTAAATATTATTCTACTGTGGTTGGAATGTATAAAGCTCAGTATATGCAAGTTTTAAACAAATACAAACTACAAGCAGTTAAGGCAGAACAAAGACAAACTTTCTCTTCACTGTTTTACCTAGGCCTTCATCTTTGCCTTCTGCAAAATTTCTTTGGCATTCAGAAGTCATGGACATGTTCAACAGGCACACAAATGCCAGTGGTCTCTTTTGTTTCTGCCTAAGGTACTGAAGTCACATTTCTTTTAGGAGAGAAAGGACACCTTGAAATTATTTTTTTATCTCACATCTTCTAGATCATTTAGCTTGGTATTAACTAAAGATATTGATAGCATTACCAGCAAGATATTCAGCAGTGTTTAATCAAGATATTAGAATTTCTTTGACATTCATGCAGCAGTAGATTTGCAAAAGCAAGAAACTCACCTGTTCGAAGCTGTATGACAAGTTTGTAGGGGCCCTGGACAGCTCCTGTGCTTGCTCCAAGCCTCCTTGGCATTCACCCCTGTTGTTGCCAGCCATTATCTGTCTCTGAAAGAAGCTAAGTGTACATTATCAGGTCCTAATTTCTATTTGAATGCTTTGTAAAATATGGTATAAAATGAGCAAGCACATCTTTCAGTCAGTGTTTCTATTAACGTTTCTTTTCTTCCAGTGTTACCAACTTTTTTCTACCCATGATTTCTAATAGGAAACTGAAGGGACCCAGATACAGCAATAAACAACAGCCTTAGTGTGATGGTAGCTGCAATCTGTTTTTTATTTTAATTTTTTGCTTTAAATACTTTTTCTATGTATTACTTCCACTGAAACCTGGTCACTTCTCTCTTGCTTTGATGATTTTTTATAGCTTTTTATTAATTTCCTTTTAATTTTTCAGCACTAAACAAGGTGAGATACTGATATCAGCTAAAACTACAGCCACTGAACACATTTCTGATATAACTGCATGTATTTGGTATATACTTTAAAAAATATAAATCTTATTAATTGAAAAAGTAATTATAAAGATCAAATTTCTGTAAGATTCTATTGTCACAGTTACTAAAATGAATAGAAAACTAATAATTTAATATATTTTTTTAATTATGTATTTTATCTTTTTCTGCAAAGAATGAAACTTTTCCCTCTAAGTAGCTCTACCCTCTGAACTAACACCAGACCTTTTTGATATTCTGATGGGCTTTTTGTTTGTTTACTATTTTAGACATTTTCACAGAAAAAAGTGACCCAAAATTTGGTCAAATATTAGTGACCTTGTATGTTTTCACATGTAATATATAAATGCAGGCACAATTGTCACTCACTGATGGGTCCCAAATATCCCTGAAGCTTGGGCAGAGTGTTTATTATCTTTTGTTTTTTCCAGATGAAAATGTTTGCACAGTTCTGTTTTAATGTTTATGACATGCTGGCAGCCATACTGTAACTGATGCCATTAAATATGCAACAGTGTCAGTCTCATTTTTTTCTCTATTATAATTGGATGTATTTTTCATGCAAGTTTGAGGTGAAAAGTTACCTATATCAAAGCCTTCATAAAATGTCTGAATTAAACATCTAAACATTGAAAATTATAAATGCCATCTTCAACTCTGATCCATGTTGAACAGTAGAACTGAAATAATATTACTTCAGGCTCTGGAAATAGCTGGAAGCTTCATGTTTAGACTCCTATTTTCCTGTATCTTTTTGACACTTAGGATTTTGAGGCAGAATATGTTATCTCATAGAGATTAGGTCTTTTAACCCATAGGAAACATTTCATGCAAGAATTGAATCTTGGTCTCTAAATGACCTATGTCAGATATCTGTAAACTCTGTAAACATATTATAAAATCGGAGCATGAGCTTCTGCAGCCTTCACAGGTACATACATAATGTCCAAAATTTGAATAAGTATTTAAAATTTAAATATTTTCATCATCAGAAACGTGCATTTTTGTGGTTGGGTACTAATAATCCAATTTCTCTGTTTTCTTTTTCTCTTTTCCTTCTTTTAAAACTCTGTTTTAGTGCATGTCTTTTATTAAGTATATGCTGAAAGGAAGCCCAGTTCTATAAAAATACCTCCTTCCTGCAGCTGGAGTTCCAAGGCTCCCCATCCTTGTCAGTGAGTACATTGAAGCCCAATCCAGTAGAGATTTAAGCAAGGGAATGAGCATGGGCAAATAGCTGTTTTCTAAGGTCCTGCCGGTCATCACTACCTTAGCAAAACGAATACATTATCTCTTTCCCTTACAGTTGCCCTTTTCCTCATGTGCATTGCATTTCAGATGTTTATACATTTAAAGGCCAAATTGTGCCTTGACACAGAGCTTGCACAGCCGTGACCCGTGAGATGGTGCGTTATGACACATTTACAACTGTTTGCCTCACTCGCTAAAGAATGATGGCAAAAAGAGTCACCCTTTCAAGGAAAAATCTACATTAAAACCCCCCCAAATCTTACAATATGCAGACAACTCACTGCTGGTATTTGGTCACCCATCAGAGGGCATTCAGCTGAAAAGCAGCAGTGCTGACTGACTCTGTGTCTCCTCCAAAGGGCACAGAACCATGGGAAGCAGAGGCAACCTCCCCTGAAAGAAGACTATACTGCAGCATAAAAATCCACTTCCAGGGGCAGAAACAGAAGGGAGGTCAAAGTAATCTATGCTTTTAACTTCAATTTGTTTACAATGATGTGAAGGTCATGATGAGATATTTTCTGAAACTCCCATGGCAGACTGGTAAGCATAATGAAATATCAAAACACCAAACAGGGGACTGAGCAGTAAAAAAAGGGTTATGAGTGCCAGCTTTCCATGTGGAACTGAGATGGGCATGGCCAGGCAGTTGGTGGGAATTATTTATGTCTGCCAGACTGTCCAATAGGTGAGCACTGCACATGAAGAAAAGATGGACAGGCACAAATGAGAGCTTAAATGATGCTCCTGAATAACACACCGGGCACTGATTGCAGGTTACACTCCTTAAACATGCTTCAGAGACAAATGCCTGAGTTTTGCAAACAGGACAGATTTTCAGCTTGTTGAGAATGTTAAGGATTGAAATATATTTATCTTCTTATGCCTAACAGCAAGGACTAAGAAAATAGTATACAACTGGGAAATTTTTATAGTTCTCTATGAAATATCTTACCCATTTATAAAAGCCTTTCTTCCAATTTCTAGACAAAATGAAGCACCACCATATGCTGAAAGTAATTTTTACATGCATTGTGCTCGTCAGTCAAGTCTGGTGTCTCATTGTTACTATTTAAATGTTTTAGTGTTAATGTGCCACTAGGGATACTATGATCACTTTTTAAATTTTCTTCACTGTTCTCAATAGTATCTTTTTTTATATTTTTATTTAAAGTATTTTTTATAATTCAAGATTTCCCATTTGACTAAAACTGATTAAAATTAAAGATATTTCATTAATTTTTTTTTTTTTACTTTATGAATATAGAGCACACTTTAAGGATTGTATTATAGTGACAAAGTTCTAGTCTGTTTTCCACCAAGCATGTGTCTGTCATCAAGCATCTTGGTATTAGAACCACTGCTTTGTACTCTCTTTTGTAACCCTAGAGAAGAGAAAAGTTAAGTCTCAAAAGAATAAGCTAATAATGAATATATGAGAAACAAAGATAATTCAATTTTTCAGGGAAACAGATGCTACCTTGTTAGTCTGATTTCTTACTGTAACAGAAGTAAATGGAAAAAAATTACAAGCAATAAAAATCAGTTTTATCAGATTCTTAAATAGGCCAGGACCTGTCAAATACTCTTTGATGACCGGTGACCTGGAAATCCTATAGCCTGTTTTATCTCCATTGGTTCAGTCTCACAATACTGGAAAGCCAATATCTGTGTCCTAATTCAGCTTCTCTGTATTGCTCCCCTTTGTCCTCCTGGGTCTGCAACAAGCCACTGCATTTTACAGTAATATATAAAAGAAAATCCAGACCCTTAAATATATCTGGTTGCTGTATATTATGTCAAACCAAAGCAGGTGTGTGAGTTGATTTTTTCTAGGCAATTTATTTATAAAACCTGTCAAACATGGAAAAAGAAACTGTTTTGGGTTTTTTGGCTTTTTTAGAGTATTCAAAGAACAAATTTGCACAGAACTGACATTTGGACAATTGGGAAATGAAAAGATAAATAAATTGAATGAAGCATAAAAAACATGTCATGGTTTTAAAATGTCATGATATTGGGAAAAAACTGCAGGTCATTCCAAAGACTGAAATCTCACATTCTTAAAAATAACTAGATTATTTATTTGAGCGGTCAACCTCACTGATGATCTGCACAAAACCTTGGAGTAAAATTTTCATTACACCTTTTATCATCAATTGAATCATTCTTCAGAAAGCTATATTGATTTAATATTTCTTTTGTAAATGACATTGTTCTTAGAGAGAGGCATTGAGATGAAAATATTTATTATTTTATTTTAAAGAATGACACTTTTAAATGGGATTATCCTTTCAAAATCACTTAATTTATTACTATTCTATTTTATCTTTCTGTTTCCTCTTGACAGTATGGAATAGTGCATCCATCAGTAGTAGTTCACAATAGTATAAAAATATTGTTGTTCTTTACCATGTCTTGAATTTTAAAGGGAAGTTGATACTTAAAACTGGTTGAAACTACTGATTTTCTAGAACTTAATGTCTCCTGTCTTGTAATAAAACACTTTGGCTTTTCAAATCCCAAAGAAGATAAACTGAAAATATATCAATTACATGACCAGCAACTTTCAAAACCTTTTTTTTGGGAAGATTTCTTTATTCTTAGAGTGAAAACAATTGAGTGTTTATTTCACTTCCTTCAAGATAACTGGAGTACTATGCCACATACCATTAAGTCCTTGAGTTGTAAGTCTAGTCTCTTTTTCTGTCAATATAGTTTATGGACAGACATGCTTAACTTCAGTCAGTAAGAAAACAAGGCTGAAATTCTCAAAAATGCTTCTATCTCACTACTCACTGAAAAGAGATCTTAGGATAAACAGGCTGCGAATTTAGGGATTTAAAGTGAAATGTTTAATGTGGGCCGAGTAAATACCATCTTCATCCAGTATTGACACATATACAGCCAGAATACTTTAAAAAAATTATAAAATAAAAAAAAATACATGATTCCATAGTGTATTATTGGAGATATAATGATAAATTGGGCTATATTGCTCAGAACAATGATATTAAAAAGGACACATTGTCCAATCATGTCAACCATAGACAGCCCAAGCAGGATTCAGACTAAAATATTCCTCATTACCATTCATTAAATGCTAGGAGATGTTTTATAGGGACAGAGCAGTGGAGTCCTGGAGTAGACTTATTTCTTATTTCTGCTATTTAAGAGCAGCACAATTAAAAAACTGGCACTGCTGATCAGAAAATATAATCACAAACTAAAATCAGTTGGTGCAGTTATTTTAAACACCTTCAGCAATACAGATATCTGCTTTTAAACTGTATGATGGCTTTTGATGTTTCACAGGCACAATACACATTCAGATGCACTGCTAGACACAGTAGACCACTGACAATGCTTTGCGAGGCAAAGGCCACACATCCTCTTTCAGAGCAGAAATAGCCACCAATGTATGTTTCAAAAAGAACTAATTTAATGTTAACATTTTTTATATACTTTTGAGTGAGTGGTTCTTCTCTTCTGGTTTGATGTGGCAATGTAAACAGTGCGAGCTGTCAGAGAGAGGATGTCAAACCAGCTCACACCTTAGTTACTATGCTCTAGAGTCATGAAAACCATCTTTATACTGCATTATGATTTTCACCTGTACCCACCGGATTTCCCTGCTAGCTGTTGCTCAGTAGATGTTTTTTTGAATCATGGTGGTTTATAGGAAAAGATAAGAATGTTTTTTAAAAAATGTAGAAGCATTTATTTCTTCTTAATGTAGCACAATGTTTAAGGAGGCTATTTTGACAGGCACCTGTATTGTTTTGTCAGGAAATACTAAAATCTGTCTAATTATTTAACAGAGCTATCAATGATTCAACAGGTGTGTGCTTTTCATGTTTAAGAATAAAGAAAATCAGTTTATTACCTTTGTAACTTACTATTCTTTATACCAAAACTCATGTGTATTGATTTGTAATTTAGGAAAAGATTTACTCCTTGTCAAGCATCTGAAATACATGCCTTGTAAAGTGTAATATGAAAAGACATCTATTTTTAACATGTTTGAAAAACAGAAATGGTACATTGTAGTATTATTACTTTAAATGTTTGCTATTGTGTAGAGAAGTATTTTGGCCAATACCTAATGGAATTAAATGCTTTTAAATGTGTCTCATGCTGTCATAGCTTCACAGGATTATCTGGACAGCATCTTTTAATTCTTCTGTATAGTCAATATGTCCATTTGTAAACCATTGCATTTTGTAAGCCTTGATAACTGTGAAAATGATCCCCACAGAAATTCTGAGTGCCTTTAAGGGTACACTGGCAAGTCCATTGGCATAAGTATTTCTTGGGAGCCATATTCACTAATATTTCCTTCCATATCTAACATCCTATTGAGAATACAGTGGTTGATGGTTAATGATGATTTTCTGTAGTGATGGCTGGTTTTCAATCATAATCATAACTGTGTCTTTTCTGAGCAGCAAAACAGATAGGTAAAGTCAGAATGTGAATAATATCTCTCAATCCCAATTTGAACAGATGGTCATGGTTTACAGGAGAGGTGTGAGATCAAATGAGGAAACATAAAACAAATAATTAGTATACTCAGTCAAGGCATTGGAAAAAGACTGGCTGTTAGATTGCAAAAGAAAGGAAAAAGAGGATGAGGTTGTTTATCCCAGTTCAGAAATAAACTCAATACTGGGATCAGTACATGTATTATGTCTTAATTAATGGATGGAAGGGTGTCACTGTTGAGGCGGACGTGACACGCACGAATCATGCACACCAACTTCAGGCAAAGGCAAAAGCATTTTTTATTCTACAAAGCACCTTTTTATACGATATCTTGGCATTCATGCTACGTGTTCATAGGCTCAAAAGTTAATACCTTACAAACTATTGGTTGCTTCCACTAACACCTACCCTAAAGTGAAAAACAGCCTCCCGCAAACATCTGTGTGTTATTCTTCTTTTGTTTTGATTTCTTGCTTCTGTTGATGCTAAAATACTCATGGGTACGAACCGAATTCTCAAGGGTACACAATGATTGTGTCGAGGTCGATGTCTGTGAGGCTTGCAGAAAAGTTGTCTGTTCCCATAGAAGAGTTGTCGTCTTGGCGAGTTTGTGGGCAACACCAAGTTAGAGGGAATAGTCCATAAGTGGAGGCTGGGGAAATGGGCTGACTGGGACCTATGTCCTGCAGCTAGGTAGGGATAACCCCCACAGCACAGAAGGCTGGGAAGCAGCTCTGTGGGAAAGGGCTGGAGGTCCTGGTGGGTTGCAAGGAAAGCTTGAGCCAGCAGTGAGCCCTGGCAGCAGATATGGCCAACAGCACTGGGAGCTGCACCCCCAGGTCCACAGGATGATCCTTTCCCTCTGCTCAGCACTAACACCCTATTGTGATTCCTACCACGATTTCTCAGTGATCTTCAGCATTCTGGATTTGCTGCACAAACAAAAACCACCACATTTCTAGCAGACTTCTCTCCATTTATTTAAATACTAAAACTTTGATTTCTTCCTGAATCCTTGTCCAGAATTCTGGATAATGTATATTCCAGATACATTAATTGTTAACAGGTTTCTTTGCCTCTGTATCATTAGAGTGTCACTCTATATTGTGTTCTGAATTGGCTTACATCACCTTCTATTCAATCTCCTCTATTCTGCTGTCTGACAGCTGTCAAGAACTCTTTCTTTTTCAGTGTTTTGATTGTTTCCATTAATTTACTTGCTTTTTGTTTCCTGATTTTACCTCCTACCACCTCTCCTATAAAACACCACCACCTGTTCAGATTGGAAGCAATCTCTCATGAACCACCAACCTTGGGCTCAGTCTGGCTGTTCTAGCAAGAGGTTCATGATAAAGTCTGAAATGTATGAACATGGAGATGAACTTCCCTAGCCAATATATCCCTTAAAAAGTGACAGATGATGCTGCTGATGAAAAGTAAAAACAAAAGGCTAGGAATTTGGATGAGGTTTGAATATCCTCATCTCTCTTTCAGTTACTAACAGTGTCTGAGATGGATTAGGTGCAGCTCTCTTACACTTACTTCAAAGCACAAAGTAAATAATGCCCCATCCTTGGAGGGAAAGGGAAAGATGACAACAGTTCAGGATTTTTTCAGTGACTGTTTAGAAATCTATCTGTTAAAAAATAGTTAATTTTAATATCATTCAGATCAGGTTTCCACAGTTTTAACTGGAAATTACTCCTATGCAAAATCCACAGAGTTAAAGGATCCAATATGAATAAACCAGTATGTGACTTTGTAGCATTGCTATACCTAAAGGCACAATCTAATCCTAAATACTGCCCTAAATACTTTTGCAAGATTTGATTGTTTTCTTGTTCTGAAAGGTATGTGTCCTGTAGAAATTAAACTTCACAGCATAGTGGAGCAAGTGATTGAACAGCAACAGCAACTAAAGTTATGGGAATATTTAAAAAACATCTTTTGAGATTTCCATCTTCCACCTTTTCTTCAGAGAGTCACACAAAGCAGTAACAATTTTTAATTTTCAAATCCTTCTTGATATTGGCCATCTAGTTCAGTGGAAGCTGCATTCCACCTTCATTTTTATGGTTTGTTTACAAGGCAATGATTTGCTCTGCTGTAGTGGATCATGTGGAAAGCTTCCTAGCTAAAACCTCTTTATTATTATTCAGTAATTGATAAGCATTCCAAAAGTACTAGAGACAGTTTTCAAAAAGAGGAACTGTGCCAGAGCTTGTAGTCTTCTGTCTCCAGACGGTCTCTGGACAGAGCTCTGGCAACACACAGCAACCAGAAACTTGGGCTGCCTCTTCTGCCAAGGGCTCCTCCCAGGACTTGATTTATAGGGCTTGTGCCCGCCCTGCAGCCACAGCTGTTTATAGGAGATTGATGAGCCCTTCAGGTAGAGCCAGTCCTAATTAATAGTTGGACCCAGATGGGTCCTGGTCTTGAATAAGAGTTTGGCTAGTGCATACCATCAGGGCGTGACTACAAGGAACCTATTATGAAGTTGTAACATATTAGTAGTCACCTTTGAGTAAAGTACCTTAGAAAAGCTGCCTCAAGATGGAGTGTTTTGGATACACCAGACTGTTTCTGGACAGCTCCAAGATAGGAGATGGGTGACTTTTCCAAAGTGTTTGAACGAGAAGAGCAGGGATATGGATAGCATAGATGCAAAAAAAAAAAAAAAAAAATTGAATGAATCCTGACAGAAAAGTCCAGCAGTGGAAGATGCTACTTACCACTCACTGTAGCTACTTACAACACAGCTGCGCAAGCCATGCCTTCATACCATTCTGTACAAATGTCACATAGTATTACTTGTTGATGTTATTTTGTCGATATTACTCAGCTGTTTATGAACTCTAGAAGTTTGAAAGATGCCTTGAAAGAAACAGCTGCAGTTACTCCTGTGATGGATGGAGCACTTCAGAGACTGCAGGGCCAGGAGAGACCACTGAGATCAGCAGTGCTGACTCCTGAGGCCCTCAGCACATGGCAGGTACCAGCCCATGAGGCAGCCCTAGAACTCAGTGTAACTGCAAAGTAGCCCAAAAAAACCCAACAGACCTCTCCTGATTCATCAACAACAGGAGCAGCGGGTTTGGGTGTATTGAGCATTGTTAATAGCAGTAGGACAGAGACAATAGAGAGAAATAAGAGACGAGGTTTCAGTACATTTTGGCCTTCCTTCTTTAAGGGTCTGAGATCAGCGGTGCCCGGAGGCTGCAGTCAGGGGCATTGGAGTAGTTGTAGCAGTGACATAAAACTGTCCCCAGTCGATACCAAACTGATGACGAGCTTGCCCTGCACCCTCTGCAGGCCGAATCATCCAGCCAGGAGAGCAAAGCTCATACAGAATGGATTAAGTTTATAAGGGATGGTTTTACACCTTGTGGAGAAGGACAACACATCATGTTTCACACACTGCCTGCTACATCATGCAGCTGGAAAATGACAGCTTTTTAGATTTTAAAATGCCCCTTTGAAAAGAGACCAGACTGATATCAATCACAAAAGATAATTTCCCTCATTCTTCAAGTAGACAATGCACATACAAATGCTATAGAGACAGTTCAAATTTAACTGAAGACTTATCCAATTTAGTTTTATATATTACCCATGCAATCATTTTTTAACACCCTTCCAAAGACACGAATTTGCCTGAAGGATAGAAGACCAGTTGAATATTGCTCTGTTTTTCTGCAAAATGGAGTTTTCTGCCTTATTTTTAACACAAACACAAGGCAACCGCTGGTTTGTCTTTGCCCTGTATTTCATTTCTGCACAATTACTTGACAGCAGTGTATCAAGATGAATGCATTATCTCTTGTCTCAACTGCAACATCCAGAAAACTGAAGAGCTAGACTTAAGAATGCATAGTAGATTTTCTTTTGGGGCAGTATAAGGGATTTAAATTACAATGTCCCCCTTAATGAATTTTTGAGGTATGCCAATTTCTTATGTAGTTCTAATGTTTCTCATTTCACTTAAATCTATTAGAAAAAAAAGTGATGTTAATAATGTCTTTTTAACAATAAACTTAATATATATAAAAAAGTCAACCAAAAAAATCTTAGAATATAAAAGTCCATAAATGTCAAAATTTCAGCTGGTTTGGGGGAATACTGAGATAATTTTCCTCTGAAAATACAAAACAATACACATGCAAGTTTTCTCAGTCTCAAATTAATCAGAACATTGTCTGCCTCTTGTTTTCGAAACAATCAATTAACCACCAGACTTCTCTACAAATAATTGATACATATTAAATGTGGTGGTCAGAATACAGATCAGAAGCTTTTATCAAAACTCATGTATAATGTTGCACTGAAAACAGAGCCTTTCTCTTAATAAAGCATTTCAGTCAATATTTGAACATGCAACAATCACAGGAGTCTTGAATACTGATGATCAGAGTATTGATTAAAATTTTTTTGCAAAGTTTATTTCCTACTGAGACAATATTAATTTAATATGCCACAATTCTTGATGGAAACTTTAAAGAAACAAGGGGCCAAATCCAAAGAAAGGCTTTCAGTAATTAAAGTAGAACTTAAGAATATTGTGGGGATTCATGTCTAAAATTATTTTGCTAAATAATAACTCATGAGCTGCTTAATTTAGAATGTATGTTTTTTACACAAAAGTGAATGAAATTCTCCAGTGTTCATAGATTCATACATGCTCAGACCAAGTCTGGCTTAAGAAATCAGTCTCATTAGACTTCATAAACTTAAGGCACCTAAATTCTCAAGGGACGAAATTAATCCAGCACACTCACAGAACCAGTACCTTTCCTGCCCAGCACCACCAGTCTTGTGCTTTGCACACCATAATGTTACACCTTTGGCCAGAGAGGGGCAAGGTGCCCAGCCAGGATTCACCACCTCTTGCACCTGTGGGGCATTTGCTAAAGAAGGAGAAGGTTGGATCTGACTAAAGCAGGAGAAACTGAGGACCTGTTTTCCCCCTCCCATAGAACTAATTACACACTAATTAGAAAGTGGAGCATCTCTGACTAGTTCTTTCAAAGAGTTGTTGATGATACTTATAGTTTTGGCTGGCTTAGGGAATTCTAGAGATCAAGTTCATGTGGATTTTATACAGACAACACTTCACTCTTTGACTGAACTACAGAACTGTACCTGGGCAACAGCTCAGGTACACCACTGAAAAGAATTTCCTAGCTACAGGACTGTCACCACGATCAAGGAAGAGACTTGGACTTGGTCTCCCATACTACCAGCAAGAGATATCACACTGTGTTTGAACAAAGGTGAAGTTTCTGCAGTTAAAATACTTAAAAAACCCAGATCAGTCCCTGGAGCTTAACTAGAAGTGGAAAAAATGAGTGCGAACCAATGGGCTTCCAAACACAATATTTCAAACCTCAGCAGTGGTATGGCTTTTCTTTCCCTCCTTTGTCTCAGGGAAATGAGATCTTATGGCCATACAGATAAGTTGGGGTGAATTTCATGTCTATTATCTTTCTCATGAACTTATGGCCATATGATTTAAAGAGCTATCAATTAGGATTGACTTTAAATTTGGATAAGTAAGCTCCATTTTACACTGTGATATATAGACTGCAGCCAGTATATACCAGACAGTCCTGCTGAAATTAATGCTGAAGCTCCATATCCATCTCACCAGTCACAAAAAGGGCAATGTTTATTATTGTTATTATTATTATTTTTGTAGCTCATGTAATATTTAGTTTTGTGCAATTTAACAAAACAGAGTGGTTTTAAACTCAGCTGGCGAGGACAGATCTACTTAGTAAGAACAGCACATTCTCATGTATAACAGATCTTGAGAAGCTTCTGGTTCATTGCCAACTCCCCACCATTAAATTACAATTGAAATGGGTCAGTTTAAACAAATAAGCAAAACAAAGAAAAAAACCATGCGAAGCCACATACTGTGTGAGAATTGTGCTAACAGGTCATTAATAGCCCAGACTGAACATTTAGTTATTTAGATACAAAATAAAGATCTTAAGCTGTTTCAATTAACATGAAACATCATGGATTTTCAGGATTTGCAGCATGGGAAAAAACTTTTCTCTAGATTTTTCACCTTTCTCTAGATTTTTCACCTTTCTCATTCCTCTCAGCACTGGTCAGTGAACATTCTGCCTTGCACAAAATGACCTTAAAGGTGACCTTACAAGAACATTAAATCAAAAGCTAAAATCCACCTGATATAATTTGGAAGATTTTTTGAAAATAAAGAGGAGCATTCTCTTGTTTCTGTCTCCAAACCACAGTAGAAGCTGACCTTGACAATTACAACCTACAGAATACACTTGTGAAATTGAGTGGTTGGAAGCAATGCAGTACAAGGACATAAAATGAAGACATGCTTTTCTTTACACACAGTGCTATTTGCATCATACCTTTCTTCAGTTTCTTCAAATCATTCATGAACTGTAAGGCAGCAAATTAATAGAACCACTGACACCCTGTCTCTTCCCCTCATAGCAATGCCTGTGAAATGGAAAGAGGATTCAGAGGCAGGCTTGCAACATCCTTTACCTGAAAACTGAACTGATAGCTGATTAATTAGCCATTTAAAAAAGGATTTGGGGAATGAAAACAAAGGCCTTCATAAAACATGAGGGAAAGTATTCTATTCTATCTTATTCTATTCTGTTCTTCCACCTTTCTAAACTGACAGACATGCTTTTAAAAGTAGCAATGAGTATTAAAATTTCTATCTCTGTGAAGAGCAATGATTGTGAGCTGAAAAGTGATGTTATTTGTACTCAAGACTTACGAGCTTTCTGAGAAATGCAGGAGCTTTTACTGACTCACTAATTGTCACTGCATTACCTTAGGAAATTACTGAGATAAAGATTTGATGGAGGTTATGATTCAAAAATGAATGCAGTCAGATTTTCCCAGGTACTTCACAAACGTTAGAGAGAATTTGTTTTTTATTTTTTTCTGCTTTTAGCTGCTGATGAGAGATAATCCTTGGAATGAAGTAGGTGAGAGGGTGGAATAGAACACACATTCAAAGAGATTCAACAGAAACAGTCCTGTCACATCTGCCTCATTATCATCTTTACTTCTGAAGCATCTGATGTCTGATTTATGTTCTAGGTGGAGCACCTCAGTGCTAAATTAAATGGAATTTTAGTGAACACCATAACAGAATTAATGTCTGTGTCAGTTCTTATAGTCATAGCAATCATCTCATAAGTAACTGCCTACAGTTTTGTGTTAACTGGGAGCCTGTCAGTCTTTCATTCAAACAAAAGCAATTAGCTGTTTGCATGCCTTCTGTTTGTAAGCTGTCATATAATGATTCATACCATTGATGTTAATGAAACCTGCCTTGTAAAAATAATTTTGATGGAAGATTCTCAGCTGTCATCCCACACTTTCCATAAATCTCGTGCAGTTTGTGTCATCATGAACATGATGGCCTCAGATATCATGAAGTAAAATGAATTACCAAAAAACCCTCACTACCTAGATTATAAGCAGAGGTTTTACAACCCTAGGTTGTACTACTGTATTCCTTGATCAGCTGCAGGGTTCAGGCACTGAATCAGATCTCAATAATGCTTTTGTTGTGTTAGCAGCCATGTGAAATATCTGAATCTCCATCAAAATTTTTCTGTTTCATTGACATCTGATCAGTGCATCATAGAATGGTTTGGGTTGCAAGAGGCCTGGGAAATCGTCTAGTTTCAACCCTTGTGACACATTGCACATACGTGAGAGGCAGATCCTCCAGCAGCTGGGCTCAGACATGCAGTGTGAACTGGAGCTGCCCCTGTCCCCCCAGCTGGTGACACACAGACACGCAGGCTCCTGAGGCTGCAGCCCTACTCCAGTTGCTGGTACAGACCATTACACTGGTCATGACTTCCCAGGTAAGTAGGAAGAAGTGAGTAAGAAGGCAGGACAGTACATGCAATAACAGGAACATGAAGAAAGTAGCTGAAACACTAGCATCATTTGAATCTCTTTTACAAGAAAAGGTTGTTATTTGACAAGATATCAAGGTTTTCCTGGCTGCCGTGATAGAGTGGTTAATGTATAGAGCCAGAAAACTGAGATCACTGGGAATGGGCAGCAGAAGTGTCCGAGTCACCACAGTGTTTTCTATACCATGCTACGTAACACAACAACGTGGAAAGTACTTGTGGGAAATACTTTTGGTAAATCACAAGAAAAGCCTCAGATGACCACAATCCTGAGAAAAGGCAAGCACATGCCATACAGACAGATGGCTAATCTCCTGGAAGAGTAAGTCCACTGAATCATTAATTTTTCTTACAGTCATATCTGAAAAGTGAAAGTGTCCACGGGGAGGAAAATACGGACTTACTCAGAAGTATAGTCATTGTCTTCAAATATAAAGAAAGCAAGAGATTAAAATTTATGAGAAGCAGGAAAACAATCTGAAAATCTAGGACAAAATTTCTTTATTTAGGCAAACAGGTCTTTCACATCTGACCCTGTCTGCATGACCCACATAAGGCGCAGGAGTGGCAAATAGTATGTTTTCCAAAGAATGCAATTTTAGTCATTCTGGAATTGCTACGTGATATTAGTTACTACTGTTTACATGGGAACTTAAAATACTATTTATCTAGGTTTCTTTCACTTAGATAAGCATTTGTTACACAGATTCATAGTTTTGTGTAAAGCATAACACTCTAGTGAATATATTTTTTTGCATCATTTTACCAACATCTTTTTGTTTTACCAGTATTTTCTTTTCTGTATGTTTGTTTTTTCAAGGGCCATTGCTCTTGACTACAGCAGCCCAGAAGCTTGCCTTGATAGGCATATTAGAACCATGTATTAAGCATAATCAAAGACAGCAAAACCACTTTTTGTTTCTTTTTTTCTGTTTTCTTTTTTAATTGCTAACAGAAATAACTACAAAAGTATCAGTTTCTTGCTTTCAAAGGTATTCAAAATTTAATTTTTAAGTACAAAAGAGAGCTAAAATCAAAATTAATTTATTATGAATATATTACTCATGCTAAGTATGCCTGTGGGATAAATGAATAGTTCAGATTGGGTGTGGACAAATGGCAGGTAAAGTTTATCAGAAGCAAATGGGAAAGTCCATAAGCATTTGAAATTCCCCAGTCCAGGCACAAGTCTCCAATGGTATTTATAGAATTCATGTATCTGCTTGCTACTTGTTGAAAAACTACACTTGAGCATCTGTAGAACCTACTTCTATTCAAGAAAACTTCTGTTTGTGTCCAAAATCTAACCCTAAAGGAAAACAGTTTGGGATTAAGCAAAAAAATGGGGAGCTGCTGGGGAAGCAGAATGTATTCATGCATACTACACAGTTAAAGACTTGTGGAGAATCCAAGTAAATTGTGGTGAACCAGAAAACTCCAAGGCATAATGACTTATAACCAAATTGCCTTCAAAACCTCATGTACTTTTGAGAAAAAACACGAGTGTTACCACGCAGTTGCATAATTTCCATCACATGAGTGTAAAAAGATTGAGAGAAAAGAAGTGTGAGATCATTCAAAAATGGGAGGTCAGAAGTGGTAAATGTGGTAAACTAAATAAGTCTCATTAGGAAATACACATCTTAAAAGCTTTTAATCACTATGGATCACCTCTAATATAAGCTACTAGCAGCAACCTAAGTATCACAGTGTTGTAAAAACTCATCAGGTAGGCATGCAGCAAGGGAAACTGGCTCTGTGAATGACTCCACAATATCAAATAGTACCAATTGACTGCAATCCTGAGAACAGATCTGCAGGTGAGTATTACTGTTCACAAAGCAGGATCTAAGGGGAGTCGTTTTATGAGCTTGTGCAGCTACAAATAGCGGTTCAACCATTCGTGTCAGGGTTCGAAGAGACATTGATAAGTGTGACATTTCTGAGCTTTGGAAATGCCTGCTCTGACTGTATTCTATACCATGAAACAAGACTGTGATGGAAAAACACAGGCTATCAACACAAATAACACATTATTAGGCCATGCTTTATAATTAGGTTTATATCTCCAGTGCAGAGGTGAAAACTCACCTTCTGAGCTCCCCAGGACACCTGCCTGGTCTCAGGTTTTATAGAGACAGTTGCTATTTCCCATCATGTCACTGAGTTTGGACTCTAAGAGGGTATTGTGGGCAGACCCGTCGTGTCTGCAGCATCTTGTTCCCCTACACTCCTCTCTGGGCACATCAGAGTTTTCACCTTTGCACCAGCGCCCTGCTCAGCCTTGTGCTGCATCACTCCTGCAGCTGCTTGACATGCTGCTGCCTTTCTGCTCTCATGTGCTCTGTGTCCCAGGCATGGTGTTGCTCCTGGTGCTCTCTCTGCCTTCTCCAAGGCCTCCCTGGCACTTGAACTGGCTCCAGGCTCTCCAAGTACTCCCGGCACTGTGGCTGGGAGAGCCACACCAGAAGCCACCATGTCTTCCTCTTTCAATCTCCTTTCCCTGCTTTCTGCATATTGCCTGCAACTACCTTTATAGAGACCTGTCCTTCAGAAACGAATAGAATAGAATGTGTATATAAACATATATAGACATATACACATACCTAGCATATATATATGTATATATATAAATACTGTCACATACGTACCTCTATATAGGGATATTAACGATTAAAAGGCATTAAGGCAGAGGTAATTGGGGCAGCCGTTCCTTTGGAAAAGACTACAAAACTGACTGGTTCCCTGCTATGCCCATCAGTTTCCTGTATGAGTTAAACTGGGATATGAGACCACCTATTCTTACACAAAATACAAGAGGAAGCCAGAGAAGAGATATTGCTCAATGAGCTCTGCTTTTAACGAGGATAGGAACTGGCACAAAGCAAAGTTATGTTCCTTGTTTCAAAGCTGTGTTCACTTGGGAAGTCATGGGGAATAAACACATCTGTGCTTAACCTTCTGCAAAGAAACCCACAGAGTACCTTGTCCTTTGCCAAAAACATGTGTAGCAGTTTCCTTGCTGAACTCCCAGTTTTCCCATTTTACTTTCCAAACTCCCCTCCACACTTGTGACTGAAATAGAAGGGAGGTTATTCGGACACAGATGTATCAGGCTTCCAACATCAGTTTTTCTTGGGTGACATTTAAGAAGGTTTTGATTGAATTTTACTGGCTCAAATAATTTCTCCTTGGGGTCTGTCTGTTCCAGCAGCACTGGTATGTGCATAAACAAGAGTTTGTATCCCTTGATAAATTCCTGAATTAGAACAGCGCTTGTGGTCCACTGCAGCAGAAAGAACAGCAGAGAAATACGTTGGTCCAGCAGGCACATACATGCCACATGTTGACTACTAAAGTGGGTGCTTTGTCACAAGTAATGGTTTTCAGTAATGTCCCTTTACTTGCTGTTGTCACTGTCTGCTTTTCTGCTGTGCCTTAGAAAAAATGCTTCATCTGCTGCATTATATTTTGACAGCTCTAATATCTTGAAGGGAGAAAAAGTAGGTAAGAAAAACAGGCCAAAAGTGTTATCAGGCACTGGAACGGGGAAGTTGTTGAGTCACCATCTCTGAAGGTATTTAAAAGACATGTAGCCGTGACACTTAGGGATGTGGTTTAGTGGTGAACTTGGCAGTGCTGGGTTAATGACTGGACTTGATCTTAGACGTCTTTTCCAACCCAAACTATTCTGTGATTCTATTTCTTAACTGCCTGTGAGCTGGGCTTCAGGTAAGTCTTAAAAGACCTTCTTCATTTTCCTTCTTTTATTTGACTAAACTTGACTTCTTGTGGCTTCAGGAAGAAGACAGTTCTCCAGATCTTCCTGCTTTTTTGTCTCTAAGCAGCCAGTTCTCCACCAAGAGTACCTGGCAACTTCTCTGTTTATTCTGTTTATTCTGTTTATTCTGTTTATTCTGTTATCTAAAATAATTAGATCCTTCTGCAATATTGCAGCCAATGTGCCTGAAATTCTGTTTCTCTTGTAGGTATTCAGAATTGATAAAATCTATGTATGATATAGATCTAGAAAGAATTCAGAGTTTCCATATTTTGTATCTGTCTCTTCTGCTCGAGCACTCACCATATGGCCTGTATCAGGAATNGTCCACTAAGTAATACACTGTGAATTTGGTCTTAAGACCAATATTAAAATAGTCACAGAAAAAGCAAATCAGTCAGAAAGCGCACATTTTACAAATAAATCTAATTATGGGCAAGCACACATTTTATGACTAAATCTAATTAGGGGCAACTGTAGTAAATTATCAGCTAATAGGTCAACTGCTGGATTTCAAAATTAATATAATCATCATTGCTACCTTTTACTGTTTTCTCCAGCAAGTGCATAGATAAACTTAGAGGTCTTCATGCCTCCCAAGAAGTATTTCTGTTTGAAGGGAATGGTGTAGGTGAAGGGCGAGGTTCCAAAACAATGCTGGGTTTTAAAATTCAGAGAGGCTTTTAACACATCAGCAGTCTAACTCTTTCATATGTAGCTAGAAAGGTTGTCATTTATGTATTATTAGCTTTGTTTACTAGCACTATGATAAAAATCCTAGATTAGTGTGGTTCTGTTTTATTTAGCTAAGGTAGTCTCTCTACTTTCTTACATTTGTGTTAATTTTAATGCAAAACAACTCAATCAGGGGTGTGTTGTGCTTTAATTTTTTGTCATTAAGGGAGTGGTATAGTATCTAAATTTGATTCCCTTCATTGCTTTGACCTCATCATGTGGAGACTCACTGGAAGATGATGTCTATAGTCACCTTTCTGTTGTCCCATAAAATTAAGAAATTGAATTGAAGATGGACTACCTTGTCTAAATTCCCTCATCAATGTAGAAGATTTTGAAGAGCATCTGGTTTTATAGTGCATTATGGAATAAAAATACAATGGGACAAGCTGAGCCTGTCTAATTTTACAACACAAAAATTTCTTGCAGAATTGTTTCATCTTGGTTATCCATTGTAAAAATTGCCACAAACCCTGGTCTTTCAAAGGCAAAGACTCCTCTAGAGTCTCCTTGTCCACTCCTTGTCCACTCCTTGTCCATCTCAGGGATGGTTTCATTCAGGATACCATCATTGTACCCTCAAATGTGCCTTGGATCTTTCTATAAGATAAACAACTGGCTAAATATTCATTTATTCAGACATGCATTCCAGTTTGTAATAAATTCCAGTTTGTTACCTTAGTAACAAACATGTAAATTCCAGTTTGTTACCTTAGTACAATAAATAAATGGATAATATATGACCACGGGTTATATATATGAAGATATATTAATATAAAATCCATTAAGAAATATTATATTTATTTGTAAATTGCCTTTCAGGAAACTGTTGTTTATTTCTTTTATCCTCATTTACAGAAGTCTTGCCACAATGAAGTGCTGTGAGCTGTGTTGTAAATACAGTTCACTGCCTGCACAGGAAAAAGTATAATTTAAGTGAAAATACTATTTTCCTTGAAGTTTTCTTTTATACTGGATTTCAAATACAGAGCCCAGTAGACTAAATAAATTCACACTGGCTGAACACTACAGTGTTGTTTGTTCAAGCAGTGCTAAGCATGATAAAACACAATTTAGTGCCATCCATACACATACAGAGTACAAATTCCCTTGTTTCTTCAATCTGATACATTTATCATTTAATAAATAAAAATTGATTAACCCATCTGTCACTTGTTTTTCTGAAGACACTGGGGTCTGTTTTGACAGAAAATAGAATAACTTTAAGTATATCAACAATATCTGCTTTCAAGGCTTTTGAGAAACTGACATTAAAAGAACTTTATTCCTAAAACTTGATATGGTCATTAGTGAGAAACATGTTAGCTTTTGAGGAAAACGTCATTTAGATTTACATGTTTTAACAAATCTTATTAAATATGATAATGTTGCAAAAAAATTAAAAGATTTATCATAATGGAGAAGGAATAAAGCAGTAAACCCCCTAGGCAAATTGTTGAGGAATCCATTCAGTGCTGGTATCTCAGTAAGCCGCTGCAGTGGGAGCCACAGGTTGAGCTCTGGGACCCCAAAGCAAGAGGCTGGGAATCACTGACCCTTTGCACAACAAAGGGCCTGGGGACCTGTGGCCTGGCCAGGGGACCGGACACTCAGAGACATGGCAAGAGCCAAGGACTTTCCTGTGTCTGTGAGGCCTGGGAGGGGGTAAATGCCCAGAGTTTCCTTTTTTTGGGATCCCTCCTCAGAGGCAACAGCTTGAGCTGGTTTTGTGTTATTTTGTTATTGCACTAAGACTAAATTATTTTAAGGATTGATTCTGAGACTCTGCTGTGGGAAACCTGGGGTTGAGCCAGCTCAGAAGCCTGGTGTGACTGTGTGAGTGTGGGGGTTTAGCTGTGAAGGGGCCTCAGTCCCAGCTCAGGTGTGTGAGCGTGACTGACAGAGGGGCTCCTGGAGGGACAGACAGGGACATTTCCTTAATGAAATATCCTGCCTTTTAAATAAATTGAATTAATATATTGAACCATGACTCATTTCTGAAATGAACAGATGCCTTTTAGTTACTAACCTCAGAGGGGCAAGGTTTCTGCTGTTTCTGCTGTTGCCAAGTAGTGAGAATCTAGATAGCATAGTCCATCTTCTATTCGATAAAGATTCTGTTTGGAAATATGGGTGAAGAAGTTAAATGGAATAACAGAGTAGGAAGAAAAAGAGAGAGAGAGAAAGATGGAGGAAAATGCAATCTGCAGAACCTATGAACACAGAGTTCCCTTGTACCTGGCTTGCTCTTTGTTTTTCTGTATCAGAGTATATTCCTGTTGCAAGAATGCCCTTCTGGAGTCGCTCTAGAAATGTGTATCTAGGAAAGCTTATCTTTCAACCTTCCAGGCTAAAAGGTAAATATTGAAAAAATTTCACTTTAGTGAATAAAAAGTACAAGTTACAGCAATAACAAAAATAATGATCTTAATCAAAACCATGAAATTGATGCTTGTGTCCCAGCTTTTGTGAATTTAAAATGACACAAAGATATATATGAATAATACCATTGTGTTTATAGAATCATAGAATATCCTGAGATGAAGGGACTCACAAGGGTTATCAAGTCCCCCCAAAAATCTCACCATATGCCTGGGGGCATTGTTCAAACACTTCTTGAACTGTCAGCCTGGATGCTGTCACCACTTCCCTGGGGAGCCTGTTCCAGTGCCCAGCCACCCTCTGGGTGAAGAACCCTTTTCTAATATCCAACCTAAACCTCCCCTGACTAAACTTTGTTACCTCGTGTCCTGTCCCTCACTGGTCACCACAGAGAAGAGATCCATGCCTGCCCCTCCTCTTCCCTTCAGGAGGAATTTGGTGTTCAAGATCTCCAGTATTTATGTGCTTTCATTGGACATTGGTTCAGAAAATGTTACTAATTCTTACTCTAGTTTAGGGGGGAATATTTTAAGCACATTCATGCATAGCTGTATAGGAAAGGAAAATAGTGCATTTTTATTCAGACAGCACATTTTCTATTTAATAAAGAGGTGTCAGATTTTAATACTTGACAATATCTACTTTCTGATCAAAATATTTTGTCACAATTTCTTTGTGCTCTTGAATCTTAATCCTTTGCAGCTTTTTTCTTTTTTGAAAGCTGCAAACATCAAACTGACAATTCAAGCTAGAATGTTAATTTTGTTTCAATATTATTTGTATAAAAATTACAGCAAGCAGATATAAACAAGCAGCAAAATTGTCTGCACTGTGTTTCTTACTTTAAAGGGATCCTTGCACAGTCAAATGAATGATGGCTGTAAAAAAGGAACAACTCAAACCGTAATTTTAAATTCTCATAGAACTGAAGTCTGCATAGAATTTAGGGGTTACCTATATGCAAGGCATAAGTAATAATGTTCATGTAAGTCTCTTAATACTTCCCATTTGTAAAAGTCCGAGCAATCTTACAAACATGTGACTATCGTCCCCTCTGTCTACCCAGATGCGCTCACATTCACTGTGACTATACCACACAGAAGGATCAGGCTGTAATGTTGCCTTTTCCTGGTCTTAAAATCAGAGCCAAACACAGTTAAAAGGGAGAAGGGATTTACCTCTGTATTTATTTAAGGATCCTTAAGGTGCACTCTCCGTGCGGGTGGAATGCGCTGAGAAGCACACACCGAAATGCACACACACCATACATCCCATATACAGTTGTAGGCCTTGGGAATTAGCACATCTATCAAAGATTGCCCAGTGAGAGGCTCGAGTGAACCCCTCATCCCAGGAACCTTCCCCCTGGATGGGCCTATCTTAGTTTACAGAATGTGTTCTGGAGAGGACCTTGGTGCCTGGGGCTTTCTGACCCTTAACTATGAGGCTTCCAGGATGTTTGGGCTCCTGGCTTAATGGAATATTGGGTTAAGGAATCATAAGTATGTGGGCTAAAGGCACTAAGGATACAGAAAACTATATAAAAGGGTATATAAAAGGGGTATAAAAGGGGTATGTGAAAAAGGCAAAAAATCATCACAGCATCAGTAAGATTTGGTGTACTGGGCTGCTACAAAATCTCCCAGTGAGCATTAAAAAAAGGTGCTGAGCTATTTACCAGGATGGCAAGAGTAAACAGTAAACATCCTGTGTGAAATTCTGCTCTCATCAGTGCTGATCGTCAGTTAACTCCCACTGACTTAAATAAGGCTATATTTCACTTCTCCTACACTTAATTTTAAATTAGTCTGCTCAGTGATCTTTTGACTAGTAATTAAGACCTTAAGGGGCCTATTGAGACATTCAAAGTTGCTTTTTCTGTTTGCCTTTTTAAAGTTTTATAGGGCTGTGATTCTTCATCATTATAAACTCTTCTGAATCTTTCCTGGGTAGCAAGCAAGGCAGAAATGTGGGGAAGAGGTTAGACCCTAGGCTTGACTTTATTTCTTTGCTTTTTACTTTAGCCCTCTTCTCTTAAACTACTTAGGAGTGGTGAGTCACAGTTCTGTACATAGCTTTTTTGAAAAAGTTGTTTTTTAAAACTTGAACTTACTGCAGATTTTGGGTCTCATGTAGGAAAATTTTATTTCCTCTGGTGTCCTTGAAATGTACAACATAAGTAATCATATAGCCCTTCTGAACCATTTGAAACTGTCTTTTCTTATTATCTAAAACCAGTGGCATCTTCAACTGGCCATTTTTTATTGAATTATGGCTTAGATGCTTTTTCTCTGAACAGCAGGACAGTCTGCGATCTAATGCCAATCAACATGGTTGGTCCTCAGAAAGCAGCAGCAGAAAAGGAGACTGCAGTTTAACATTTGTTCACTCTGTTTTCCATGCATCTGCAAATTCCTCCTTCTTCCTTTCCTTTTCATGTAATTCTTCTGGACTCTTTGGGGATCTTAGAAGGAAGTTGGACATGAGCCCAACACAGAGAGAAGGTGATTTATGGGAGGGAAGGTTGTCTTCTCTGAGAGTGAAACCTTTTGCTAGGTAAGCTCAGGAGAACTGCTGCAAACAAGAAAAAAAAAGCANTCCTTCTTCCTTTCCTTTTCATGTAATTCTTCTGGACTCTTTGGGGATCTTAGAAGGAAGTTGGACATGAGCCCAACACAGAGAGAAGGTGATTTATGGGAGGGAAGGTTGTCTTCTCTGAGAGTGAAACCTTTTGCTAGGTAAGCTCAGGAGAACTGCTGCAAACAAGAAAAAAAAAGCACATTTGTAGGTGACCTGAAACCTGTGCAGGAAAGAGAGATTGGATTTCTTGTCTGAATAGATAAATAACATAATAACTTCAGTGGGGTTTGGGTTAGCCCTTAGTCAGTATTTAGCTCATTTAATAGGATTGGGAGGGTCTCATAAAAACAATCATAACTAAATTCTAGACAGATCTCTG
>VZTH01001467.1:105025-125735 GCA_013397815.1 Aleadryas rufinucha
GGCCATTTTTTCTTGAATTATTGCTTAGATGCTTTTTCTCTGAACAGCAGGACAGTCTGCGATCTAATGCCAATCAACATGGTTGGTCCTCAGAAAGCAGCAGCAGAAAAGGAGACTGCAGTTTAACATTTGTTCACTCTGTTTTCCATGCATCTGCAAATTCCTCCTTCTTCCTTTCCTTTTCATGTAATTCTTCTGGACTCTTTGGGGATCTTAGAAGGAAGTTGGACATGAGCCCAACACAGAGAGAAGGTGATTTATGGGAGGGAAGGTTGTCTTCTCTGAGAGTGAAACCTTTTGCTAGGTAAGCTCAGGAGAACTGCTGCAAACAAGAAAAAAAAAGCTCATTTGTGACCTGAAACCTGTGCAGGAAAGAGAGATTGGGTTTCTTGTCTGAGTAGATAAATAACATAATAACTTCAGTGGGGTTTGGGTTAGCCCTTAGTCAGTATTTAGCTCATTTAATAGGATTGGGAGGGTCTCATAAAAACAATCATAACTAAATCCTAGACAGATCTCTGCAGTAACTGTAAATACTGATTTCAAAGGGTGTGCAACCAAGAAATTTGTCATTGTTCATGTAATTTTATGAAATCTCTTTATCATAATGCCTTGCACCAAGTAAATGAAATACTCATCTCCCAAACCAGAATATTCTTCAAACATTTCCCACCTTACATTTTTTGTTAAATACTTTCCACTTGTAAAAATGACACAGTGTAAAAAGAAAAGATTTTTCTTCATCTAAATATCTAATCTATACAATTAGATTTTAATGAACAGGAGTTTTCTGGTTTGGTTTGGCTTGATTTTTTTCCTGAAAGAAGAATCAGTAGGTTGTAACGCTGCTATTTCCTAACTGGTTTTGCTCATAAACATTAATTTATTCCTCCTCTCCTGCTTTTTCCAAACCTGCCAGAGATTAAACAGATATACAGGAGATGGCAGAAGCTGCACACAAAATTTGGATGGTGTGCTTGGCATCCTTTAAAACACTTGGTGGAGCAGATGAGAGTTTAAAGAGAGTTAATTAGTACTGGTCAGGGACAGATGCAGAAGAAGTTTGAAAACTGGAAACAGAGGAAATCATTAGGAAACTTGGGTTAAAGAAATGGAACTCCAACACTCAGCCAGGCAAAATTACCGCAGAAGCTGAATTGTAGCACAAAGTATCTGCACAAAGTTTTAATGTTGACATGTAAAAACCCCATATGTTGTCATCGCTCTTTCCAAATTTGTAACAACCTTTTTCAGAACGATGATGCTTTCAACAGAACAGCAATGGAAAAACAAATATCTTGCTTCTTTTGAAGAAAATGAGCTGGCATTGCAGCTGCACCTTTGAGATCAACTTAGTTTGATATTTTGTTCCCTTGCTGCATATTCCTGAAATTGAGACTCTTGCTTTCACTTGGAAACGTCACATAATATCTCTGGGAATTTGTCAATATTGACCATTATTGCCGTTATTTCAAATAGCAGTAGGGGTGTTATTTTAAAAATACTGACAAAATTCCTGATAGCAGAGTAGAGAGTTTAGGATAAAAAATCCATGGGTTTTTTTGACAGATAATGAACCAGAATCCATATATAAACAAACAAACAGAAAATCTAAGGGTATGCAGGAGAAGGCAAGAGGCTTGTACAAGGAGGGAAGCGGGAAGATCCTGCAAAGTCCATGGTGATATTCTAAGCAGATAAGGGATGGCAGTTAACAATAATAAGTTCACATTCAAACCAAACATATCACGCAAAAAAGATCCAGTGAAATAAATCCCTAGCAGATCCATGGTCATAGCCAAAAAAAGAACTATTAAGTTAACTTTTAAAGTAGTTTAAATATCTGTGCTTTATTGCAAGTTAAAACACAAGTGTTTGCGTAAAAAGGCGGTATACTACTAACACTCTTAGCAGTCCTCCAAGGCTCTTGGCAGTGAAGTTCAACATTGCACGTGAAAAACAGATTTCTTGAACACCATAGCCAGCACAGTTTTAGTCAGAAACAACATTTTCTTCCTTTCTTTCGTTATAAAAGAATATAAGGAACTTTTTTTTCCCCCATTATTTCTCTATTATGCATGTTCTGGTTTCATGAGGAAACCGAATTGTCTGTGGATGGCCTTGGTGTGTGCTTCATTCCTTTGTCATCAGTCAGTGAATCAGTAACTAGCAAACATATTTTATCTGAAAAGTCCCAGATTCTTTCAAGTAATATTCCACTAAAAACTTCTGCAAACTAAGCAGCTATGTTACTATTTCACAGAACAGTGGATCATCATTGAAAACACCCTTTGAAGCTCCTGTTGAATTATGTTGGCTCAAATTGGTTTCAAAAGCCATAATATTTTGTTTAAATTACTTTCTCCCTTCAAGTTTGCTTTTTCTCTGCAGATCTTAAAGAGAAGCACCTTCACTTCTGATCTGAAACCTATGCTACTTTCCAACTTTCTCTGTTACCTTCTCTTTTGTGCTGTTAATTGCCATGGAAGTAAAAAAAACAAAACAACCACACACACACACACAAAAAAAAACCCCAAAAAAGCCCCAAACCAAAAAAACCTGATCTCTTGATAGATGTAACTGGGAAGTTCAGTTATCTGGTTTGACACAAGATATCTATGTATGGATAGATATATATATATATATATATACACAGAAGTCTGTGTTAAGTCTGTGTTAAAAGGTTTGGAATTGAAAGCTGTTTAAGAGCTAGTTCTAGATTCTTACAAAATACTTACGAGACTGGGAAATCTTGATGTCAAGTATTTTGACAGGATACTTTGTGAAGCCTTTTAATAAGGAACACAAAACTCCTGCTACTGTATCAAATATACAACAGATTTAAAGACAATGAATGAAGTTTACCCAGAAAAATAAAATGCCTCAAATGTATTTGGGACATACACATGGGAGCATAAAAACCACAAAAAATAAGAGTATGCTTAGGGGGCAGTTTCATGCTTATTCATGTAGTGTTTTCTCTCTGTCCATCCTCTCAGATATGGTAGAACAATAGGCAGCACAAAGTTTGTCGAGTTTCAGAATGTTTAATTTGTCACTAAAAACATTAATACCATCTCAATTTTTGTTGAAGTTGGTGGCTTTCTGTGACTCATTGTGATTGTGTCAAAGCAGAAATAACATGGATTAATCCTTTTGTCTAATTGACAGTCAACAGCTCTTTGCACTACCAGCCACCATAGTCCTTGGCCTTGCTCATAACTTTTTTTCTTGAACACATATCTGTTTCCCAGGCATTGTTTTCAGCAGGTATCTGCAAGGGTTCTGCAGTACCTGAAACTTTGTTTTTTATCTGCTTTTCCTTCAAATACTCATTCTTCTTCAGCTCTATCCCTACTTTTCAGAACGCATGGAAATCGAACATATATCAGGTGATAGCTCTTGTGTGACTAATTTATATCTACTCAATGTTAACATGCAGCTTTAAATTTTTGGGCAGGGGCCTCAGTTTTCATCACAGCCTTTACTGCATGCATTACTTGTCCCAGCTACCTTCCTGTTATTGCTCTATTTACTGGCTCCTCCAGTTGCTCTGCTCATCAGCTCAACTGCAAATAATGCTACCTATGAAATATCATTCCTTATTTGATTAAACATTGTGTAATCAAACCCACAGACTTTGATTATTTGGTCAAAATTTAATAGGAAATGAATAATTTTCATAAAGTGAGTCATATAAATCAGGAAACTAGTTCATGATAAACAGATAGTGAGAAAACAGTATCTGCAAGAAATAAGGAATTTGTTACATACCACATGGGATATTTCAACAATGACTCAGGTCTAGAGGAGAGGAGGGTTCTGAGTGCCCTCTTGGGCATGGGCAGGTCTAAATCTGTTGCTAGGGAAATGGGGTTATACAGAATAAAATACCTCACTTTCTGTTAGAAATGTCTCAGATAAAAAACATCAGAAAGAAAAAATGATGTGTTGATTAACCTTTATTATGTTTCTTCTGATAATGCATTTCTGACACCTCCAACTTTCTTTGAAATGTTGTACGATGTTTTATATTCTCTCCTGAAATGTACTCTGTGAACTTTTGTTGCAAATCTCTTTGTTACTATGGAAGCTGAAGGCTGTTGAAACTCATTCTTCTTCACCTTTCCCTTCTTTTTTTTCTTACCATTTCAGATGTCTTGACCTTAGAGAGGATTGGCTTTACACTTAAAATTACCAATAGATTAATACCAACCAGGTTTTACTAGGTTTTAGTAGTTAGTGAAATATAAAGTACCAGAAAAAAGAGACATTGCTGATTCAGGTCTGTTGACTTCCATTTGGATGGCAAATTCTACAATCAATCCTAAAGAATGAGAATAATCCATGTATTAGTACATACATAAGTCAACAAAAAAAATCTTTTGCCTCTTCCAGCTGCTAACATCCTAAACTCTTCTGTCTGAAATGTAGCACCCCAGAATAGACTAGGAGAGAGACTGTGGGCATATTCTGTTGACTATGGACAGCTAATAACCAGTAGTCTTTCTGACTGCTGAGGCACATGGGAGCTCTCTCAAGTACTTTCAGGTAAAATCTAGGCTGTTAGGGGTTGCAGTTACTCTGGTGTCCAAAACTTCTTCCACAAAGAACTATAAAAATAAATTTTATCTCCCGTATTACTTGAGCCCTTTCAGAAGATCTTTGGAAGTTCAGGTATGATTTATCCGGTTTTAGCAGGACCTCTAATAGTAAGTGCATTGGAATCATAGCCACCAAACTCATGACTCTCCAGCACGGGATGACTTCTGGAGAAAGAACAAATGCCTCATGTCATATGGCAGTGTATTGGGTTTGTGCAGCCAGGTTTGGGTGGTAAGTGGGCTACAGGGCTGGCTTCTGTGAGAAGCTGCCAGAAGCTTCCTCTGTGTCCAGCAGAGCCAATCCCAGCTGGATCCGAGATGGATGTGCTGGCCAAGGCTGGGCCAATCAGAAATGATGGTTATGCCTCTGTGATGACACAGTAAAGAAGAGAAATAAAGTGACTGCGCAGTTGTAATTGCAGCCAGAGAAGAGCAGAGTGAGAATATGTGAGAGGAACAGCTCTGCAGACACCAAGGCCACTGGAGAAGGAGGGAGAGGAGATGCTCCAGGTGCTGGAGCTGAGATTTCCCTGCAGCCCATGGTGCAGACCATGCTGAGGCAGCTGTGCCCCTGCAGCCCATGGAGATCCGTGGGCATGCAGAGATCCACCTGCAGCCCAGGGAGGAGACCCACCCTGAGCAGGTGGATGCCTGAAAGGCGGCTGTGATTCAGCCTGTGCTGGAGCAGGTTTCCTGGTAGGACTAGTGACCCATGCTGGAGCAGGCTGTGCCTAGAGGACTTCACCCTGTGGAGCAGTGACCCATGTTGGAGCAGTTTGTGGAGAGCTGTCTCTCATGGGATGGATTTACATTGGAGAAGTTCATGGAGCGCTATTTCCCATGGGAGGGACCCCACTTTGGAGTAGAGGAGGGACTCCACTCCCTGAGCAGCGGCTGAAACAACCTGTGATGAACTGACCATAACCCCCATTCCCTATTTCCCTGTGCTGCTGGGGGAGGCGGTAGAGATGGGAAGGAGGAAGGAGTGGGGAGAAGGTATTTTTAAGGTCTTATTTTACTTCTCTTTATCCTGCTCTGATTTTGTTAGCAATAAATTCAATTAATATCTCTAATTCGAGTCTGTTTTGTTCATGACAGTATTTGATGAGTGATCTTTCCTAGTCCTTTTGAACCCACGAACCCTTTGTCATACTTTCAGTCTCCTGTCCAGCTGCAGAGGGGAGTGATAGATAGTTATACAAGGCCGAGGAGCACAGCACTCTCTGGTGTTAGGTACTAGCTGTGAAATAAGGATAGCCAAAAATTCAGCATGAGTTTTCCCTTGCAGCTTGGAGTTGAGGCAGGAAAACCAAAAATAACTTACCCAAGATCTTTTCTTTTGTGAAGACAGAAAGGCATATCTATTGTTAAAAGCTTGGATATGACATACAAGCAGATTATAAAAGTACCAAAACAGCATGCAGGTTCAAAATCCTCACCTGCAGGCACCAAGTTTGCTTGTATTTACTAGGGTTTGAATATTCTAGTTTTTGTTTGATTTAAATCGCTTCAGGAAGTACTTCATATACATAAATAACAGTTCAGTATCAAATTTATTACAAATCAGTGAGAGTCATTCTCCTTCTTTCTATCTGAGTATTTTGAATCTTCCCTTTTTTGGTGTATCCATAATAGTATGTTAAAACTTTACGCTGAAGAACAGCATAAGAACACAAGAAATGGTAGCAAAAATAGAAGTACCTCTTCAAATCTGAATTAAGCTCAAACTTCAATTACATGACATATGGAATATTGATTTAATAAATTTAATGTACTAATATACTAATGAAATCTTTCCACTGTATCACTATTAATACATACAGAATAATATTGGCAAAAATAATCTCTGATAATTAACTTTTAATTACTTTATGTGACCTTTTTGTGATAAAAATGTTCTGAGCTAATTTGCATGTGTGTTTAAATATTCAAGGAAAATCTAACTTGATGCATCTAGATTTTAGTACATAGTTTAAAGGCCTTTGTGCAAAATCCTTTGCCTCTGGGGAAAATAACTGACTTGTATTGTTTGATTAACTAACATAAACACAAAGGAATTTTAGCTGCAGAAAGGATAATGCAAGTCACTCGACGCTGAAAGAATAAAATTATTAGCATAAAGCTGTATCCCTCGTACTCACTGTACTCTCTCATGTGGTTTGACCTGCTGCTTTCCTCTGCTCTTTTTAAAAACTGTGCTTTAAAATAGTCTACTTCCAGCCAGATGTAATATTTGAAACCATCACCAGTAAGACACTACAGGTTTAAGTTTTCAAATGTAGAGGTGCTTTTCTTGGTATTGAGCTTATGACAGCTTGTCCAAGTATATTAATGACCATGGGTAACAAAACAAACAACACTTCCCATAAAGAACCTAATTAATGCACAAAACATAACAAATTACGAGAAACCAAAGTGTCAAGTTAAATAGTTTTAACATTAAATTCTTTTTCTACCTTGACTATAGGCTATGTGAGGCACCTAAGCTCCTTCTGTGATCAAGAGAGAGAAAAGAAGATCTGAGAGGTGCACACAGTACATGACATTAATCATCTTCTGGAAGTGTCTTTGAGGTAATGTCACTTAGATTGGAAGTTTAACTATGAGATGGCTGCAAGGAGTTCACATTAATCCCACACTACTAAATAGGCTGTGCACAGGAACTCCCAGGGAGTTTCAGTGACAAGACTTACTCTACTCAAATACAGACTAACCTTACCATGGCTGTTATAATTAGCATAAGAGATGTTCAAAGTGAGGACTGACATCTCAAAGAGATTTGAGCACATAGGAGCCTCACCTGAATGCCAAATAGGTTTGGGTAGAGTAAGCCTTTACCTGTGCAAAGTGCATCCAACAAGGAAGCACTACTGAAGGTACTCACTAGTAGTGCCCAGGGACTCAAACGCATCATTCAAGAGCCTTCAACTGCTGTTGCAGTGAAGTGGTATTTCTCTAAAACAGTGAAGAATGGCTGGCACTTAAATCCTGCCCTAACCTGGGCCTTAGGTCCCTGGGGCAACAGCTGGCCACTGAGACCAGCCCTTTGCACCTGAACCAGAGCTGGACTTGCTGCTGCACATGAATGAAAATTGATACTACTGATTGGAGCTCCATTGGTTTCTCTTTGTGTATCATGTTGCTTCAAGCTTGCTTTTGTATATAGGTCTATGGATATTTTAATAATAAATAGTTCTAATAAGAACTAAATAAGTTCTGATACTGACAAGACTGAATTGAGTTTTTTACTGCCTTATGTTCTCCCTTGTGTTTGCAGATAAAACAGAATTTAATATGAAGTGCTGACCTTAGTCTAAATATCTGAATGAGTAAGAATCAGGAAATAATGCACTTGAATTTAAATATTATACTTACTATTTCTTGGCAGGTCAGTAACCATGAGGTCTGTAATTAACACCTCCTCTCCTTCAGCAGCATGGGACTCTGCTGATTTCTTTCATCAAAAGGTTTGTGTGCTTGTTATTTGGCATTTGCTGTTTTGTGACAACACAGAATAAAAAGTACTCAGAGCATTACTTCTTCCACACCTATTGGTAGAAATGAATATTAAACACGTTGCAAAGTAGCTTCCTTAATTTTTTTAGCTGCCCAAAGTAGTTAAAATGATGCAATTTGAGCTAGTTTCAGCAGTTATTTCTCAGGTTGGTAGTTTTTTTTTTTCAAAGAGACAACCTACTGAAATTGGTGGACATATGAGAAAGAGATCCTTCAGCTTTGGGATGCACAATCTCCATGTATGACACTCTTCATGTCTCTTAATATCCTTAATAAATTCAATAAACATCCAACAGTATTCATCCACTTCAAGTATATGTAATTGAAAATGCAACTTTCTTTACTCCTTTATACAAATTTTGGAACTAAGAAAGACGAATGAGGGGGTCAAAGGAGCTCTTCATAAGTTCAGATTACTCTCTTTAACAATATTGAAAGGTTATGATCAGGTTAGCCATTTAAATTGTTATTGTCCACTTCTACCATCATACCCATGAGAGCAACAGATATCTTAGTTAAAAAATCATCTCAGTTACATGCATAAATGTCATCTTTTCTCACTTTGTTCATCTCTCCTGGAAACAGCTGGTTGATACCTGCTGGCCGTAAGCATAACTCTGATTCTGCTCCTTGAATTTCCACAACCTCTGCTGTAATTCTGCTTTATTGAGTTGTAGCCATTCTGATGAGAAGAGAACTCTCTTCTTAACTGAGCATGGTGCTGCAGAGACAACCCTGTCATGCACATGGTGCAACAGCTCTGGGTTCTTCACTTCAACCCATTCCCAATGGTGAGTAGTGTTGACTACTTAAAAATTGACAGCCATTAAACATTTTTTTACCTTTGATCAAGGACGGAAAAATCATGTCATGGAATGACATGATTGACTAAGTGACCTTATTCGGATATTGAAAATGGAATATGAAAGATACTGTTATTTTCCTCTTCAAAAGGAAATTATATGAAAAGCAGAGCCCATAGGTCTGCTTCTCAGTGGTCTGATTATCAGTGGCCTGGTTGTCATGTGTGTAGTTTTGATCCAAGCTGTAAAGATAAAAAGGGTACTACCAGTCTGGGTGGTTGTCAGGCTGCATAGAAATATTTCATTCTTTACACTAAGATACGTGTCATAGTTGCTACATCATTGTTATATACCCATTATTAACAGAATCTTCTTCTGCTGATCATCAATTTGTGGGTGCAAGCTCCAAGAAAAGCTTGCATTTCCCTTTCTTTTTGCAGTGAATTTTAAATAGGAACACAACATTTATGCAGAAATGACTGTTCATACGATTTTTCTTCACACATATAGGAACATATATGTTCTCAAAAATACCCATCATCTTGGTTGCACCTTGGATTTGTGAAATACTTGGAGATATTATGGCTGAAGGTGGTGTAACTGACTGATATTCAGCCAGTGTAAAGGCAATCCTGACATAAATGAGGCAAAAAGTTACATGTTCTGTACAGACTCTAGTAAGAATCATGTCTTTGCATGGTCTTAAAGAGGAAAAGAGAAAGTGTGGAAGCAGCCCAGGCTTTTGCCTTCCTCTCCTAGGGGGATGATTAGGACAGTTGCAGGACCAAGTGCAGCCTAAGACAGAAAAAACCCCATAACCTTGTTTTTTGGAGGGACAGAATAACCCACTTGCTAGAAGATGCTGTCAGCCATGAAACTGTGGGTTTTTTTCAATTCATACCAATCCTTCTTGTACCTGCCTTAAGAACAGTGGTGTGCATTTTATTTCCACTCAGACAGTACTGATGAATCCCTCTATGCTCTAGTTCTCTTTTCTGTAGTCACAAGACACTTGCACACAGCTTCAGGGACAAGCAACAGGGCCACCTCTCTTTCAGGTTGTTGTAACATTATACTGAGGTCCTGGTTATATTCTTCTCTGCATCTCATCTTATATCCTCAATGATTTTGTAGTCTCGAGGATTCCTTGTCCAGCTTCTTCCAACTTGGTAAAAAGCAAGCAGACCTTCTGCTCCACCAAAAGCTTAATGGGAATCCCTGTGATCACATAGATCTATACAAAAAAATGTGGTCTGACGTGGTCCTTAAGGAAAGTGGAGTAGCATAGCTTACCACAGCTAAACTTCCTTCCCTTATCTAAACAGCCCAGATCTGTCCAGATTATATAATGAAAATATTCCCTGGCTCATTCAGTTCCCCAGATTTTCCTGGGCATTGTCTGGTTGTTGCTACAGCCTAAAAACTAGCCCTGCCTTTGCTGGAGGACTGCTGGGAACAAATTGATATGGGTTATAGGAACAGTGCTGAGCTGGTGTCCCAGACACCTGTTATTTTTAGCAATTTTCACATGCCTTTGAGTCTCCTGCATGTCCTTTGCTCTCTTTTGCCTGCAGGCTGGCCCATACTATTAGGTGCTTCAATGCTTTTGTGAAAGGATATGAGCAGAGGAGATGTATCTCTGACTTTATTTTTTTTAAACTCTAATTTTCTTTTTTTATTCTTCCTATTTATCTTGTAAGCCATTTAGTTTACTCCTGTTGTTTCTCACAAACTAAGATTCATTAGCTGCCCCCAAGATATTGTGACAAATAGTGAACTACCCATCCCTACTCACTTCCTCCAAATCTCTGCTGTTTGTGATTTTCTNTCTCACAAACTAAGATTCATTAGCTGCCCCCAAGATATTGTGACAAATAGTGAACTACCCATCCCTACTCACTTCCTCCAAATCTCTGCTGTTTGTGATTTTCTGGATCTTTATCACAATCTTCTTGTTGCCTTCTGCCAATGAGTTTTAACCTTTTTAGTAACTCTTCAAGGTCTCTCACATCTTCAGATATTATTGCTACCCTTTTGATTTATATTGTTAATATAGATGGTCAGGATTGTACTGATTCTTTAAAATGTGTGGGAACATTCACAAACTGACAGAAAATAATGATGTTTCTGTTTTGCTCTCAGTTCTTAATAGCCCTGAAAATCAGCTTAACTGTTTTTGATATTTATTGAGGACTTCACCATCCTCCACTTGACCTCTAGAATATGATCGCTTTCTAATTATTTCTATTCTGTATTTTTGTACATGGGAGTTGTGAAACAATGTTCTCTTTTGATTTCTTTTTCGATTTCTTCTCTTTTTTATAGTTTTATCGGGATCTTTAGACATCACTTGCTTGGATGCCTCTTGCAGCTGATAGTATTTGGTGTTTCAGGAAAGGTTGTTTATTGTCGTACTTTGAGAAAGAGTCACAGCATGTCCTGAAGGACCCTACCTAGTAAAGAACAAAATTCAGATTTCACTGCCTAGATACCACAATTCTGGGTAATAACATTTGAGCATTATCTGAAATGGTTTAATTATTTGACTTTGTTATCTTTTCAAACCCTCAAGTGGACCAATGAAATTATTTTCAAAGAGAACTGCATGTATTTTCTTGTAGCATCAGTCCATCATATATCAAAGACTGAAACCTAACATGCACTAATTTTCCTTTTTTTAAGTAACTCTCATCTCTTCCTTTCATATTTTAATGTATTGAATTGTAACTTTTTTCTTTCCCTATGTATGCAAATGTCAGACTTCCTGCCAAGAGCTGAAAATATTTCACAGTGGATAGTGATGAAAGAAAAGGCTGCAGCAAATCTTTTGGGTGGCTTACATGTTCACAAAGAACTATACAATATCCAAAGGAGAGAAATTATCCCTTGCATTATATTTATTAGATATGTTTTGGTAACAATTACTCTTAAATCTACCAGTGTATTTTCTTCATTTTTATAAACTCTGTTGATGTGTATATGGTATGTGTCACAATTGATAATTATGAATTTGTGATTAATTTTAATGGTTGTGGTTCAGTTCCTTAACTTTCAGCATTTCTGCAAGAGCAGAATACTGTATTCATGACCTCCTGCAGGTACAGCACACCAGGATAGCTTGATTTGCCACTGTAATGGTTTGGATGAGAGCAGGATGGAAGGAACTAAATTGTGAAGATAGATGTTGCAGGTAAACCCAAACGTGTTGATGCTCAAACCTGATCTGCCTATATTAAAACTTTGGTTTTAATTTCCAAGACTTACATCCTGTAGGGCCAGAAAGATAAAGAGGTGGGTTGTTTTTAATATAGTCTAGGTGACATCAAAGTTGTAAGAAATAAAATTTGTGTCCATATCACAACAGAGATGAAGATTTACTTATTCCAAGTGTAAGTCGTCAACTCATGCCCTAAGCCAGGCAGGTGGGGAGCTTTTGAAGGGTCTTCCTTAGGTCTTCTCTGCTTGCATAACAGATCCTCTTAAGAGATATGAAGGCTTTCCCAATGGCCATCACTTCAAAACTCAGACCAAATAACCTCTCATTTGAATCGTGAATTAATGGAAGTCACTTTGCCTTTCCCAGTACAAGAAGATCCTGCTGCAAAAAGGGACAATGAGTAAAGCACTGTTGTCCTGAGCATGCTTTTAAAGAAGGAAGAGGAACACAGAGAAAATGGGGGCCTGTGAGCAGCAGTAGCCCTAAGAGGGATAGCTAAGTGGAGTCCTTTCTGCCAGACTACCTCTTCAAATCAGAGTGTTACAATTTAATGTTCCTAAGTGTTCCTCAGCAATAGCTGTGTGCTGGAAATTGGTCCCAGCTTGCTTGGAAGCATTTGTGACTCTGAGATTGAGGTAATTTGGGATTCATTCTGGGGTTTTTGCAAGACTGGGCCCTTGTTGTTGTTTTTCTTCTTGGCTAAATGCTATCTTCACTGGTAACAGCTTCCACTGGATGAAGTTCATAGCAAGAAGTTGTTTTCTCAGTATCTAAGTGATACTGAGACCAGCATGCAATATCTCCTTTAATAAAATTTTATTTTCATAGACAATGAAACTATGTAGATAAAATCATCTTGCTTGCTTCTGTTCAGAATTTTTGTACACAATAGCTGCAATCTGATTGGAATTCCTAATCTATAGGATTCACTTTTCTAAAAAACTTTTAAGATAAGCCCTAATAGACAGATTTTACACCCACACACCCCCACATATACACACCCACCCACCCACACATATATACAGTATATAAACACTATATGCATAAGTACAAATTTCCACTCTGCCTCATCCCAAGTTCCCCAAAAAGGGACTTATTTATGTGATTGCTGTAGCAGGATCAAAAGCCACCCATATGTGCTTCCAGTCTAGTGCAGCAGCAGCTTTCAGAAGCTGGTATGTGGCTTCGGGGTACAGGGAAGTGTGGCTCTGGTAGCCCTGTTTAAAACATCCTCCTGTCTTCCCTGGTCCAGACCAGCTTCTCTGGTGCCACTCATCCCAATGCACTCAGAGCAGCAGTGTCCTGCTGCTGCTTTGGTCTCAAAGGAAACAGCCCTGACCTTGCCAAGAGGTCCCACAGGCCCAGGAAGATGGTTTGAGTTTGTTCCTAATGGGAACTGCTAGGAGAACAGGAAGGGAGAGCACTGCTCTTACTCTCTAGAAGAGCACAAAAGGAGGAAGCTGAGGAGTAAAAGAGGGAAGAAAACCCTCTGCCCCTGCCTTTGCCTCTCCCCCAGACATAACCATAGTCCTCCACAGAAATCTCTCTCTGAAGCTATACAGACTCCTCTCTTCTACCCAGACGTCTGGAGGTGCCCGGACTTTTCCAACACCCGTCTCTTGCTCAGCATCCCACACAGGTCCTCTCTGCCATCCTGCTTTTAAGAGAGCGATCTGCTGCATCAGTTCTCCCTCTCTTCACTCAAAACTACTCAAATCATCCCTCTCCCAGCCCTCCTTTGACCACCCACATACAAGTGTGGTCCTTTCAGTGCCTCTCCTCCCTCCCGTTCTGCTACCTTCTCTAAACAAATTAGTAACAATTGGAGATTTAGCCATTTTCAAACTAGGAAGTGACTTTGTAGGATATATATGCAACATCTAGCTTTAACCAGCCTTCATATGATTTACAAACAAATTTTAAACAGTATTTAAGTTTTTGTTTTGTTTTGTAAATACTGGCATAGACATCATTTTTGTACTCCATTCAGAAAAAAGCCTCATAAAAATGTAAGGTGACTAAAAAGAGGAAAAAAATGTGATATAAATTTAGAGATACATGCAAAGAAACACTCTTACAGATGAAAAACTTAGTGTTATATTATTTTTCTGTTGAACCAGCAATGAAACTTAAAGTCAGTTTAAACTACTTATAATTGAATTTCCTATGTGATGTAGTTGTCAATGAAAAAATAGCATGCATCAGAGGGACGCAACTATTTTTTTCCTTCCATCTCTATTTCCCTGTCTTTGGGGCATTTTATAAAACAGACATATTTTTCCTACAAGACTCAGAACCTACTGATTTTTCAAGTTACCTATGGAATTCTGCCTTGTGAGGTGCAAAATGAACAGGGGAAATCACAAAATGTGATAGGAGTCCCCATGGAGCCCACTCTAATTAACTGTGTGTTCCTGAATGATCCCCAGGAGTGGAGAAAGGCACTTGTTAAGCAAGGCAAAGGTTTCTATGGAAATGGAAAATAACCACTCTCTGAAACTTCCTTAAAAAAACCTGTAAAAAAGAGTTTAGACTGATTGTATGAATTGTGTTATATTTGGTACATCTTTCCAGACTGAAAACTTGACGATTTTCCACACTAATAATGGCTAGCAGTGCTGTTAGTCAAATCCTTTTGATCTGTTTGGGCAGCTTCATCAGTTTAGCTTGTAAAAGAGAAGTGGATCACTCTAGTCCGCTTGTGTACCACGCTCAGCTAATCACGTTTAGACATCTTGCTGTCTTTTTGCATATAGTGCTGTTTAGTTGTAATTTGAGTTATTTTTTATTTTGAATGTCTATTGATTAATAAAAATCTAACTTTTTAACAGCAGAGTTCTTTGCAAATTGCAAGTACACTACCTATTCTGTAACACAGCTGTGGAAACATTCAGGAGTCAATTGGCCAAAAAGTCTTCTTTCACGTGTCAGTGTCCTACCTGAAAGTTATGATTCCTTTGCAAAATTCAGGTCAGCGGGTGCTCAAAATCAAGCTCCAAGTGCAACACAGTCTGAAATCATGGATGGATTTTACATCTGATTTTTTGCAATAGTAGCAGAAGAGCATGTTTGAAATTCTGCAAGATATATGCTAGGATGAATGGGAACCAATGAATTCTTAAGCAAAAAACCCAGAGTAAGTATAAACATTAAATATTTTATATTAAATTTAAACTGTATCTTTTCTATTGAAAGAATTCAATTAAAAATCTTTCTAAAATAAATTTAATTTTTTGGCCTTTGGAAATAAGCAGCTAAGCATAAAGGCTTGAACTTTGGTATCACTTTGATGTGCTCTTTCAGTTTAGAAAAAATTTCTAGCTTCAATGAAATAGGATATAATTCCTGCTCCCTTCAATGGGCTGGGACATTGTCTATGAGAGAGAAGAACTAAATCCTCTAGTTCTGCCAGACGAGTAAAGCACTGTGTTTTTCTATCATGAAAGAAGATAACAAGTCAGAAATGCCCTACTCTCATCTTCAGAAACAGATTAATCTAACATCCAGCAGCCCTGAGAGAAGCAACCTAATTGCAGAAATGACACAAAAATACAGGGCAGCTTGGATTCAGCATAACTTTCAGATCATGGTTCTCTGGATTGACTTCACATTGTTCTGGCCACATGGAAATGTTGGAAACAGTGGATATAAATTAAAAGATAAAAACCACACAAAAAAACCCCACCCATTCTAATTTCATTTGTCACTGCAGCCTTACCTGAGGATCTCCTGATATTTGAGCAGCTCATGTTCAGACTCCTGCTGTGTAACACACAGCACAACTCATATTTCTGCAGCATTCATTTTAATCAAAACTTGTGAAATGAAGCCTCACCTAAACTAGAAAACTGGATGAATGTTCAGCATCTTGTTCACATATATTTTTTCTGCAAAAAATTGACTCTGAACAAATGAACTCCGATTTGCAACTGACCTCTTATATACTACAAAGAGGAAGAAAAAGAGAAATCAAGGAGTTGTCATTGGCAAATCTCCACTGATATTGATCACTGAGAGTGAAAACAGTTTATTTTATCACAATTACTGTATTTCATTTCTTGTCTCAAGGTTTTGGTAATCATAAAAGTGAAAATAAATATTTATTGAGCAGTTATTGAGATGATGAGTCTTTTATTTCGAGTTGGAGAGGATCTGGCATGGGAACAAGCTCTTTTATATCAATATAAATCTTTAGATATTGATCAAGGGACTGTGGAAATAAAATAAAAAATAATGCTCTATAGTATTTTAAAGACCAAATTATGTCACCAGAGAATGTCAGGCCTGAAAATTATGTATTAACTGTGAGTAAAATGACAAAATAAGTGGATCTGAATCTGTATCAATAGATTGTATAATTAATTTGTTGATTAATTTGTTGATTTGATTGTATAATTAATACAAATCACCTAATACTAAGCATCTCTGTATTGAAAGCATATTCCGTCAAAGAACTAAGTATTAGTGCAACAATGTTGGTTTATTTCACTTGTGCTTACATAAAAACACGTCAATGTCATTGCATGACTTTTTAATGAACAAGATAAAACAATTTGAAGCCGACAGGGTATATGTTGATTAGATACTTTGCTTGCTTACATTGTATTTTTAAGGGAAAACTTAATTATGTTTTGGCAGGTTATTCCAAAAAAACCTTTCTTGGCTAAAGATTAGTGAATACTTTTACCAGTATCCTCAGTGTGCACTTGTCAGCTCACTGTCTCTGTATAACCAGACTCATGGCCAGGATCTTTTATAGGTATAGCACTATCAGATGCAGTCTCTTGGCATTTTTTTGACTATTGAACTGTGACAGTGTATGACTTAATTTTAGTAAGTAATAATGAGAACATGTCACTTGGGAGCTAGGGTGAGCAGGTGTGTAGGGGGAAAATGAGCCTGAATTTCCCCACCTGCAAGAGCAAACTGCAAGAAGATCAAAGACAGGGCTTTGACCTGGCTAGAGGGGCTTCCCTGGCAGCCTCTGTGTTGGTCCTAAACCTCCTTATAAGCTTCTCTCTCCCTCTCTTCCCCCATTGTTGGAAGCATTTTGTGGGCAAAAATTAAAATAACCACTTTTGATTTTAGGAGAGCAGGCTGTGGATGTTGGGAACTGAACTGCTACAGACCACAGCGTTTGGAATCAGCTGTCTTCTTCATTGACTTGTATTAATGATCAGTTAAACTTAGTAGTAAACCGCTGAAGGAAGCAGATCACTGTCAGACTCTTTGGCTATATATATGATGCTAAATATAATGTGCAAGAAGCTGTCCTTTGGTCCTGCATGCAAATGGCACATCATGGCTTTGTTCTTACAGCTAAAGACTCTCCCTCAAGCCCAGAAAGTTTTTGCATGCAGCAGCGAATACACCAGCAATTGTGTAATGTGGGCAATCACACAGTAGCACTTGATACCATGTTCAGATCTAATACTCTTGGCTCTGGATGTTAACTGAGCAAAGCACATTAAGGTGATTAAAGACAGCTACAATTCCATTTAGTGGATCAGTTAAAAACATCATCGACACTCTTTGGAAACACATAGGCTGGCAGACACTTAAATAACAATCCATGACATAACTGTAAATGATGAATGCTGGCTAGTCAGAAAATGGTCTTATTTCTGGCATCAGATGGTCTTGCTCTGACAAAGCACAGTCAGTCACCTGTACCTGTGCTAATATGAAATGAGAAATCAGAAATGTTCAGGGAGACAACATTCTCTGTAAAATACTGTCATTTTTCTGAAAAAGATGAGACCCGAAAACCCACACTCATAAAGAAGTTAATCTCTGCTTTAAGGCAGCAGATCCAGTTTTACAAGTTTTTGAGGCTAATGGAATCCATGACAACAGGCTAAATCATAAATGGAATACAGGCCAAAGCTCATGGCTTTGTTGAGAAAACCCAGAGTTTACACTTAGGGAAGTAGTTACATTGTGCAGAGAAATAAAATCACCCAGTCTTGACCGAATCTTGATCTTTGACACAAGACCAACGCTGACAGACAAGATACTGCAGTTAGAAGCAGGTTGAGAGTCGTGAATAATTTGAAATCCGAGTTCCCTATGAAGAGCCAGAGCATCGTGTTCTGCCCAAAACATCATCCAAGCATGACCCCTGCAACCCTGTGAGTCAAGGGAAAAGATACCAGGAACACCATGGGAGCATGTGCCTCACGGTCAAAGAGGTCAAAGAGCATGTGCCTCATGACAGCACTGCTGGGTCTCAGGAATTCCTCATGGGAGAGGTAGTTGCAGACAACTAAGAAAGTAGTTGCCATGAAATCAAATGGTATATATTAATTTTAAACTGGGCATATGTACATGCCTGTTATATTAGAAATAGCAGGACCGGTACTAAAGGAAGAGATACAGTGACTGTAGGTTTCAGAACTTAATTCTTCTGAGTGTATTAACTAAATTGTATATATTAACCACATCTTCCCCATTCCTTCCTCTCCCATGCATATGACATACAGAACTGTCCATAAAATGCATAATAAAGAGGACTTGATACTAAAACGTTGAACTCTGCCTGTTGCTATGTAAAAGTATCCCTCTCTTGAGCAAAAACTGGATAAACAGGACTTTTTAAGCTATGAGGAGAGAATGTACTAAACGTACTCACAGGATAATTAACGTCCTTGCTATTATCTGTGTTTTTGTTTTATCTAGTTTTTTTGAATCCTCCATTACCCTGACAACTGAGTGATGGCTGTGTATACTTAAAACTCATTGCTTAATGAGAAAAGTTCATTTCACAAGCGGTCTAAAGACCTAAACGCATACCTCTGCAAATGGGAAAGCTGTCATTATGGTACCATTGAAAAAAAGGAGACACCAATACTGGATTAAATGGATGTGAAGGTATTGTTAAGTCATAGCTCTCATGAAAAGGTAATGCATAAAAAAAAGAAAGAGTTTGAGGAGCCATCAAGGTAATAGGAAATCTCTCAATGGAGAGTTGATGGGAAAGGAAGGAGTTTTGTTTGAGGGATTTATGTACATTATTCTGTATGTTGACTCTGAACTGCAGTAGACCTTGAGCTGAAGAGGATCAGTGGAAGACCAATGACTTGCATTACAGTGAAAAATTCATCTCCTGTTAGTGATCCTCTCTGGTCTGCAATGCTGTATCACAGTGGGGCTATAGGAGTCCACAGCATGCATTTTTCCTGCCAGCATTCCTAGAGAGCACAAGCATTGTGAACCTCTTTGGAAGTTAACACAACTCTGTTGACTGACATAGAAAGAGAATTCAGGACTATGGTTCACCTCAGATTTGGGCTCATATCATTCCTAGTGCATTTCTGTACTTCCCTACAATGCTACTGTGTTGACCAGAGTATGAAAGAGAATAATTAATCATAATTTCCTGAGGCATTAGCAAGTTGGAGTTCTCACTGAGCCGTTACTAATTCCCAGTGTCCAGGTTTCGCATTCCTATAAAAGTTTGGAAAGGTTCTGTGCCACATTTTGATTGTGAAATGAAAGCTATGTTCCTATACTGCACACAATGAGATACATGGATATTCTTCTCAAAGCACAGAGGGCGGAGAAGTTGAGACTGTCACTTCTGAGGGTTAGCATTGTGTGATGGCTTCCATTTGGATAAAATATGTATCTATATCTGTGCTCACGCTTGTTTATTTGCAGATATAGTGAGAACTGGTTGAGCACCCTGTAGCATATCAATGAAAACTCTTTGCTCCTGCAAGCTAGAACTAGTAAGACACACCTTGAGTGGCATGAGAGACTAGTAGGCGAGCAACATGCCTTTCACACATTAATATGCATAGCATATATTTGCATTTTGTTGGGCATAGGGTACGTATATCTTGAAGGTCAAGGTCCTGCTCAGGAGGCAAGTCTTATAATTTGGAAATACAGTTTTGGGTAAGGGACCATAATACAGATTACTCCTCATCTAATTGTCCTGAACGTGCTGGTTAATTATATGTGGGAAGAGCTTCCAAGTAATTTGAAGAACATAATTTAGGAAAAACAGACAAAGTGAGGCACCCTGTGCCAACATTGCTAGAGCTGGCTCTTTCTTAAACACCTCCTACACGCTTGATGCTGGCAGAGCCATTACATCTTGCACATTCCACCCCTACTGGCGAGCTTCATCTCAGATTAAAAGCAGTTGACAACAAGCCATATAATTTATAAAGGGTGTGAATTATCTCTCACTTAGCATTTCTGCACAAACATTTAGCAAATACAACTTAATCTATATTTTCAAAAAAATCATACCAATATTTCAGCTATTCCTGGGGTCTACTATAGTACTATTTTCAAGTTCATAAAAATGGAATGGAGGGCTAATGCAAGAAAAAAAGAGCATTCTTTCTTTAAATCTCATCCTTACCCTCCTATTCCAGCCTCACATTTAAGTTTTCTTTCTAAAATAGAGGCTTGATAGAAAAAGACAACTGTTTTACAGAACCTCATACCTAATAGTTATTTCACTGTTTAAGATATGATCTGAACACAAATTAATATTCCAAAAATTTTTTTAATGCTATGATATTTTTAGAATAATGTGCATGATAGTGATGCCATGA
>VZTH01001468.1:0-186751 GCA_013397815.1 Aleadryas rufinucha
AATACAGAATAAATAAATAAACTCCTCTAAAACAGCGATTCTCACCCCCCGCGCGCAGATCCCGCGGGCACAGCATCCCCGGGACACGCTCCCGGAGAATCGAATCCGGGGGTTCGGAGCTGGGGGGCTTTGCCCAGCCTCACTCCATCCCCAGCGAGACAGGGAAGTTCCCCCCACCCTTGGATGGATCGGTGGGAACCTGTTGGAGGAAAAGCTTGGGACCAGCCTGAGGACTTCACTAATCAGCAAAAATTAATCTGGGCAATTAATCCCCCAGCAGTTGATCAGTTAAGGGAAAAACACCCAAAACCAAACCAATGAAATTATTTCAACCAACAAATCATGGGCAACCTGAATGTTCATAGTTTTTCTCTTGGAATCTTTTGGGTGGCTTTTTCTGTACCTGAAGGCTTCTGTCCAAATTTCTGTCCACGTTTACCCAAACTTATCCTAATCCACCCAAGAACATAATTTAAACGTACTGGATAAAGACAGTACCTTTTTTTTTTTTTACAGCAAACTTAATTTGTGTAACATCAAATACTCCATTTAAAATCCATAGGTGTGTGCCACCGACGTTTGCACCGATATAAACACAGAATGTAAATAGGTCTTTTGATTTTGGGGTTGCTTCTGCCCCTTTTGACCTGTGGGACCAGGGGCAAAGCTCCTTTTCCCCTGCCATTTTGGGGTGGGGTTTAGGAAATGTGCAGCTCACCTGGTTAAAAATGTAAAAACTCTTATAAAACCTGTGAGGGACCTGCTGCCTCTGACACTGCTCAGCTCTCAGCCACCTGTAAGCAGCCACGTTTCACACCTGTACCATGGTTTGGACTAAAGTCACCCAACACCCCACTGTGGTAGGGAAATGCCTTTTTTTTGCAGTGAAAAGGCATAGAAGGTCTGAAAAAAAAAATCAGCTTCAGATATGGAAGCAGAAACTGGGATTTCCTGGATCTCGTGAGATCATGTAATGATTTGGGTTGGAAGGGACCTTAAAGCCCGTTTGGTTTCACCCCTGCCATGGGCAGGGACACCTTCCACTATCCCAGGGTGCTCCAAGCCCTGTCCAGCCTGGCCTTGGACACTTCCAGGGATGGGTTTCCAACCCTGGTGGGATCCCTGCCCATCCTGAGGCTGCTCCAGAGAGGTTCCAACGCTTGTTTAAAATCCACATGGATCACCCTGTCCTGCATGAGCCCAAGATTCACCTCCCCAAACACAGCTGATGCTTTTCTTTCCAAACTGTCACCCAAATTACAATATGTCCCAAATGTGCAATTACCAACATTTAAATATATATAAATCTTAAATATAGCACTGCTAAAGCTAAGAATAGGTTATTATTCCAACAAGCAACGTCTCACCGCTTATCCAACGCTCTATAATCAAGGAGTGTGCAATATGGCAGGAAGAACAAAGGGGCTTTCATGGGATCTGGAGCAGCCGAGCATCTCCACGGGCACAGGTATGCAGGAGCAGCCCCGATTCCACCCGGAATGCCATCCATCCCAGCTCCTGCAACAACAGCACATTGTTCCTGCCCTAACGTGGGCAGCAAAAACAGAGCCCTCAATTGTGCTTGTCACAATGCACATATAATTTATAGTAATGTTGGTTATTAAAGGATTTCTAGTGATTAACAGCAATGTGCTCTTTCCCTGCCGTTTCCCCCCCCAACTTTTTTTTTTTTTGCCTGTCATAATAACAAACATTCCTGGGAGATGCTCTGGAACACATCCTATAGGTCTTGGCAGAGAAGCTGGAGAGCAGCTTTTGAAAGCCTGCCAGTGTTATCTGACATGGATCTCCCAGGTATGATAGAAAGCCAAATCCTCCAGGGTCCAAGAGGACCGTGGGTGGCCAGGAGGGCACCAACCTCTTCCCAAAGCCAAACTACAGCTGGGATGGGGAAAAAAGGGGAGAGGGACCAGCCCTGCCATTGTCACCACCCCCAAAGGCATCAGTAGAGCCCAAACCCAGACTGGCACTCCAAGTGTTCAGTAAAGAAAATCAATCTTATCATTTTCTGCTTTTTTTTTGGATCTCTAGTATTTGATACGTTCCTGGTCAAAAAGAAGAATGCAGGGGTTAAAACACAAAATGAATAATTGCCACGTAAATAATGTTATAAGAGCTCAACTTGTAGGTTATTTCAATGCCTTGAAAATGGGGGGAGATGGGGACCCCCAAGGGGTGGTGGGAGCTGGAGGACACATTGCACCCCCTTTTCCCCCCAGGAATGGGGGCTCGGAGTGTCTGAGCACAACCAGAGAAACCACCACAAACCTGCTGCTCCAGGGCCAGGGGCTCTGCCAAAAACTAAAATGCCTCATAAAATCCTGCTGGTTTTGCTGGAAGCTCATTTTGAAAGGAACCAGAGAAAAAAGGTTTTGACAACATCAGAATGTCCCGTTTCCTTTGTTTTCATGACATTGCCATGATTTTCCAGTTCAAACTGACTTTTCATTTTACTCTTGCAAATGTTATACCCTGTGTGGTAACACACTGTGATAGGACCTTGGACCCTCTTCAAAATGGAAAAAGCTAAAATCAGAATGAGTCATTTTGATAAATCCAAAGTATAAAAAAAAATTATGTTTGAAGAATTTTCCTCCACAGAGAATTTCCCAGCTGCTGGACTCCACACTCCCAGACCTCCTTGGCATCTTGAAACCCTTTGGGCAGAGATGTGATCTCACCTCAGCACCACAGCCTGTGCCCCCATCCTGGAGGAGCTGCAGCCTTGGCAAAACCCTTCCCATGGGACGTAACCACATTTTGTCGACTCTCCTGGGGCAAAAAATCATACAATAGTTTGGGTTGGAAGGAACCTTAAAGCCCATCCACCCCTGCCATGGGCAGGGACACCTTCCACTGTCCCAGGCTGTTCCAAGCCCCATCCAACCTGGCCTTGGACACTCCCAGGGATCCAGAGGCAGCCACAGCTGCTCTGGGCACCCTGTGCCAGGGCCTGTCCACCCTCCCAGGGAACAATTCCTTCCCAATATGCCATCTAACCCTGCCCTCTGGCAGTGGGAAGTCATTCCCTGTGTCCTGTCCCTCCATCCCTGGTTGCCAGTCCCCTGGAAGGGGCTCTAAGGTTTCCCTGGAGCCTTCTCTTCTCCAGGTGAACACCCCCAGCCCTGCCCTGCTCAGGGCAGTCCCAGTGTGTGACAACCCCACGGAGAACCTGGGACATCAGTGCAGGACCTCCTGCCTTGCCAGAGGATGCCCAGGTCAGTGCATTTACATCCCAGCCCAGTGGTCAGTTTTGCACTTCCAAGTGGGATCAAAGTTTCACCATGCTTAGATCCCATCCAAATCCCAGTGGATCCAGTGGCACCATGGTGAGGCTGCACCTGCTGCTCGTGGGGCTCAGGGCTGGGGGGCAAATCGGGGCCACAGCAACCAACTTGCTTAGGGATGGACTGAAATTAAATATCCCCCAAAATTTGTCACAATCAGGAAGGACAAAAAAGAGGCAAAATCCAACAGAAATTCTCCAAATACTGCATTTCACCAGAAATTAATGTGAATGGGTTAATGGAAACTCAGCAAGGCAGGAGCTGCTGAGTTTCCAGGCTTTTCAAGGCCCTTCCCACGAGTATCTGCTGTGGGTGGGGACAAGCTGACTCACAGTTTCCAGGGCTGTAGTAACATTTCAACACCCCGGCGCTCCAGCCTTGGGGACTGATGGCAAAGAGCACATTCCCAGCAGAGTGGTTGGGAAGCTTTTTGACAAAATGTTTTCTTGGGTCAGAAAATGTCACTTCGGCAAAACCAGAATTTTTTCTTTTTTTTTTTGCTTTTTGGTAGCAAACTACCAGTTTCCACAAAATTTTGCTTGGAAAAGTTTTCTGGGAGCAAGCCTGGATTTCTAGTCAAACCCACAGAGGTAAAATCATCTCCCCAGAAGTCCTCGGGGTGGGTGATGGCACCCATCCGTGGTGGTCCTCATCCCAGGAAAGGTCCCTTGCTTGGAGCAGGGACATGGACTTCTTTAAATCCCTTCTGGGTGGAGCTGGGCCAATTTGTAAAAATTAATTAAGCAGTTACTCAAGGAGAAGGAGTCTGACTTTAGCACTGGAGATGAGAGCCCTGATCTGAGATAGGGAGTTTTGGGTTCAGTTCTCTGGCTTGGCTCAGGACAAACAAGGATTGAACCACAAGTCAGGCCAGTGCCACGAGTACAGGATTATCCCCTGTGCTGCTGCTTTCATTTTTATAAAAACAAACTCAAGCCATCCCAGAAAAGCCCTGCTGCAATCCAAGGAAAGCACTGGTGTCTCCGGTTTTGTAGGACAGGAAGAGTGCCTTCATCCAAACACAATGCCAGCCTCCACAGAGAGAAAAGTGGGGCTTTTCTCCTGAATAAAAGATTAATTTCCATTTTTTCCATGGCAGAACAAGCCAGAGCCACACCTTGGCTCCTGGTCAGTCACAGGGTGAAACATGAAGCAGGAGAAGCATCTTCTCCTGTCATTCCCAGTGGTGCTGAAAATCCCATCTGGGAAGAACAATTCTCTCTGAGCAGCCTCGGATACCTTCAGAAAATGCAGAGTCAGCTCAGCAAAGCAGAAGGGGATGAAGGGCTCCATGAAGTGTGCCCAGGCTTCCCTTTGCCAGTGGCATGGGAAGGTGATCTGTGAGCACGTGCCAGAGGCACGGGGCTGCCGTCAGAGCTGCCAGTGTCCCTCCTGCTGCCACTGACAGGGGTTCTCCATGGCCTTTTGAACGGATGAGCTAGGAAAACGAGGCATGTGGGTGGAGAGGATGGAGACATTGATTGCTGAGCCTCAATCTAGTGCTTTATCCAGGAGGACTTCCTGCCTTGTGGAAAGTCCAGTGGATCCCACAGTGGTGTGAGCACAGGGATTGCTCCCGGGACTCGCACGAGGAGGGGACAGTGCAAGATTCTCCCAATACCTGGAGGGAGCCTACAGGAAAGATGGAGAGAGACTTCTTACAGGAGTCTGGAGCGACAGGACAAGGGGGAATGGATTCAAACTGACACCGAGGAGGGTTAGATAGGATATTAGGAGGATGTTAGGGATGGGATATTAGGAGGAAGTTCTTTGCTGTCAGGGTGGTGAGGCCCTGGCACAGGGTGCCCAGAGAAGCTATGGCTGCACCGGGAGCCCTGGCAGTGTCCAAGGCCAGGTTGGATGGGGCTTGGAGCAGCCTGGGATAGTGGAAGGTGTCCCTGCCATGGCAGGGGGTGGAAAAACATAAGATTTAAGATCCCTTCCAACACAAACCATTCTGGGATTCTGTAAGATGAAGAAGGGGATAGGGAGGAAAAGACACCTTCAGCCACTCCAAAAATGGTGCAGCCTCTGAGGCTCCTGCAGGAGAGAGATGCACAGGCTGAGTCCAGCCACTGCCTGCATGAGAATTTGGGAATTTGTCCCATCTACCTCAGCCTCAGTCCTTCCTTCCCCAGCCTTGGAAAGACCAGCAGCCCCTAAACCCCTCCTGTCCTGCTCTGGCTACAGGACCCCAGTTCTGTCACATGAGCCAGCTGCTCTGCTCAGATGGGAAGGGAATTACAACAGAGGACTCATCTAGAAATCACATCCTCCCTAACAAACATGCAGGAGTTTGTCCTTTTATCAGCAGTTATTCAGCAGCCTGTGGAGACAGTCTGCCTTTCTGGAGCCTTTTCCAGGCAGATAACACCCAGTTCTGAAACTGCCCTTTACGTTCTTGTTGGCTTGGCTTTGGTGAATTGTCATTTTTGTGCTGGAAAGGGACTATTTAAGTAAGAAAAACAGCTCTGTGTGCTGCCACCATGCTGATCCAGCAACAAACTGTGTAACATGCCAAGCCCTGTGTCCTTAAAAAAAATAAATCTACCCCTCTCCATGTTTACCCATACAATTTGCAAACACAAAACTGGAAGTTCCCCGGGGGGTAGGATTAAAAAAAGGATTATTCTACTTGGAGCTGGTCCAGAAAGCAAAGGGAGTATATATAAATGTACATGTTTATGTCCAAAATGGATTTTAATTGAGGTTTGTTGTGTCCAGTGGTGCTCTGCTAGAAGCAGGAGCTAAAAACATGGTGGGGCTGGAGGAGAAGGAAGGTTGAGGAAGACATCAAAGCAGATCTGAGAAAGGTCAGCCCTAAATGGCAACCTGTCCATTTCTGCAATAGTTTGCTCTCCTATTTATGATGGTATTTTCTGGGAAGAGCTGGTCAGAGCCAACTAGGGCAGGCTTGTAAAAAGATAATTTTTCTCCCTTAGAAAACACAAAGACAGACAGACTGGGCTGCTGGCTTTTCTCCCTGCCCAAGATCTGCTGCCCTGGGCAATTTGTTCTGTTGCAGCAGCTCTTTGCTGGAGTGAGTGGCGTCTGGGCAGCTTCAGAGCAGACGCCAGTCACTCCAGTAAAGAGCTGCTTACCACAGCTTTGGTAAATATTTTCTGCAGTGGTGCAGCAGCGTCTCACAGAGCAGCACTGTTATTTCGTAGGCATCTCCAATAATAACTCCGAGAGAAGCAGCCACAAGACATTAGCAAAAGCTGCTGCCACTGACCAGAACTTTGGAGAAGCAGGAACAGAAGTGGGCAGAGAATAGAAATAGGGACTGAGTCACTGGCTGGAGAGGCAGCAAGGGAAAATCGGAAAAGGCAGGCTTCAAAAGCTGGTCCTGGACACAGCTGCGGGATCAGCTGATGCTTCCCCAAATTTCTCGCAACCTCTAAGTGGGGATAAGAAAATCATTATGGGAAAAGAGAATATTGTCTTCCCTGCATTGAGTCTGGAGCAAAGGTAGCCAGAGGCACTCATTGCTAAAGTACCAGGGCTACATCTCTTTTTGTGTTGAAACTGCGTTTTGAGTGTCCCTGCTGGCAGCTGGCTGCGAGATCTCCAGGGCTGCTTTTCCAAGAGAAAGCAGGATTAGGGAGGAAAGGAACTGACCCTGAAGTCATTGGCACCGCTGGGTGTTACGGAGAGCAAATCACCCTTAAATAGACACCAGGACGCAGCAGGACACAGTTTGGTCCAGCAGTGGCACAGTTGCTTCTTAAACATCCAGCATAGGAGCAGGCTCTGCTGAGAGGGAAGACTGTGGTTGGAAGCCAGTCAGGTCTCCAGGGGATCTTCTCCATCCCATTGCCACACCACAGAATGAGAAAACCCCTCCCTGAGCTGGCACCCCCTGGGGCTGGTCCTTCTGTTCCTCAAACTGTGCTGAGAATCCACTTCTGTCCAGGAAAATGCTGGCTCTGACATTCCAGGCTGTTGGGAGATGATCAGGAGCAGCAGCTCCTTCCCCAAGGCTCTGTTGGGGCCAGCAGCACCTCTCCCTGCTGCACAGGGATCCTGGCCACCAGCACTGCCACTCACGGGCATGTCAGGCAGCTCTGGGGTGCAAGTGCCCTCTGCAGACCCCTTTCCATCCTCTTGGAGCCACGACTGGGGTTTTCCATAGCTGAACATGCATTTCTGACACTAAACCCTTTCCCTGGTATTTTGGTGAGCCAAGCCCTCAGAGGGTGTGAGCTGGTGTAGCTGCGACCTTCCCCAGACAGGTCCCAGCCACATTCTGACCTTTATTTACCTTCTGGGGTGGGCCATGGCCTGGAACACCTCACTGCCCACGCTGGCTCTTGCCCACCCTTCCCAAAATGCAGGGATGCAAAACTGACCTGCTGTCTGCAAACAGCCTCCCACGGCCCACCAGGCCATCCTGGGATGAGAACGAGAGGATGGAGCGCTGACTGGAGCAGGCACTCAACAGAAAACAAACTTTAGAGAAATGAGTGGGGTTTAGCTCCCAGCCTCTTTATGTTCAGCTGGTAAATGGTTGATGTGCTGTGACCAGATGGGGTGAACTGAGACCAAAACAGCAACGAGAGACGAGGAGTGTGGAAGAGCTCAGCTGAGGGATTGGGTGCTGCATCTGCAGGAATCAAATCCCAGCAATTCTTGTCCCACTTCTCGTGGGACTGTCCCTCTCTTCCCTGAAGCTTCACCCAGCCCTGTGGCAGGCACAGCAGCTGGTCAGCACCAGCTCAGGACAAGGGAGAAAAGACAATTCCCAAAGCAAGGCGAGGAGAAAATTTTTGGCTGCAAGACCTGCCAACACCTCCCAAAGCCACCCTCAGCTGAGAGCTGTGCTCGTGGCAGTGACAATGACCCAGATCCCGGTGCCACCCCCATCCCTGTGCTCTCCAAGCAGGTGGCACATGCAGGAGGACAGAGGGACATCGGCCATCCCAGCGGGAGCTGTTCCCACCATCATTAGCTGAACAACAAACGCTCCTCGTGTGGCCGTAAAGCCAGGGTGGCATTTTTATTAGCTGAGGTTTCCTCCTTTCTTTCCCCCCTCCCCCCCTTTTTTATGGCCTTATCCACAAATGCTGAGAGCCAGAGGGAATTGTTTGTTACTTACATTAAAGCGAGAAGCCCTCAGACCACAGTGCTACAACCACTCCCCATATCATTATTTTCTTCTTTTTGGATTTATATGAAGCTCATTATTAAACCTGAGCTAACACAGACATCCTAACAAGGCACCCAGTGCTAATAACTGCTAAACAGCATTATTAATTATTGTAATTACAGCATTTAATTGATGATATTAAAGAGAATACTTGCCTACATTTCCAACCCCAAAAAATCCACAAATGTAGCTTATTAACACTAATTCTATTCTTATTGGTAAAACTATTGTTAGATTTCAAAGACAGCAAGTTTGGCCCCTAAAAAAATGGCTCATGCTGGGATGGTGGGGCGTGTTCCCAAAACTCTGGTGTCACTTAGCTGGGATGGGGATGGAGGGAGCTCAGCAAAATGAGGAATTCTGTCCCTGAAACCTGACAGCAGCAGCACCAGGAGCCTTTAGGAGGGGCACAAATCTGTATATCCACTTAAAAGTTGCATCTCCCCTCACATTCCCTCTAAATTTGATTGCAGGGATGCAGGCAGGTCCATACAGGCTTGGGGAGCCAGGATCACCTCTCCAAAGGGTGGTTCTGTGCAGTAAGTGGGAATGGGAATGTCAGGAAGCATCTTCAGTCTCACCAGTGGTGAGTTGTGGGTCCAATATAGGGCTGGGATCCCGTGACGGCCTCTCTCCTCACTGCTCCTTGTAACATTCAGTGGAACTATTCATGCTGAACCCAGTCACCCAAACGGCCTCATAAACATGGAGCTGCACTTTTAATTAAAGATGTGCCGAGATAAAAAGCTGCACAAACCAATTTTCAACAATTAAAAATAATATTAGAGGCGTTTGTCTCCCCAGTCTGCATGTGTCCCGAGCAGCTGGGGAGCCTTGCTGCATTTTTACCCTTGTCAGGATTTTTTGCAGCGATTCCCTGTGCAGGATGAGCCCGCGTCCAGACGTCTCTTTGCTCCAAAGAGTTAAGATTTCACTTGTCAGGCTGTTTTTGTTTCTATTCACATGTCAGTGCCTGTCATTTATTTAGTCAATGGGACATGTCCAAGGGATGGAGACAGACTGGGTTAGTCATTCTGACCGTGGGTCGCCAGTCACTGCAAACTGCCTGAGGTCATTTCCAAAAGCGCCAGGAACAATGAGAGGGAAGCTGGGCCCGGGAGACCTGCAGGAAACGCCGCGGAGATTAAAGACAGAGATAGTCCTTTGCAAAAGTACACTGGAGGAATGTTCCCTATGTTCTGTCAACAGAGTTTCTTCCTCGCTCAAGACTGTCTATTTTAAGTCTGAGCTCACACCAAAAATGGAAATCCTTGCTCAATGGCTATCAGTGGATCTTGGGTTTCTGGGGCTGCCTCAGCCGAGGAAATGAACCCTCCGGCTCAGCTGGAGCAGCTTCAAACGATCCCTCCTTGCAGCAGCTCTGTGCCTGGCTAAGGGATGGAGCTGGAGCCACGGTACTGCCCTACTGCCCATGAGCATCGTCCCCACGGGGTCCCCACAGTGTCCAGAATCACAGAATGGGTCAGGTTGGAAGGGATCACCCTCATCTGGTCCAACATCCCTGCACAAGCAGGGTCATCCCAGAGCACCTGGCCCAGGACTGCATGCAGAGCTGGGGCACACGGGTGCTGGGAATGGCATCGCAGCCCTCGTGGCAGCACAGAGCCAGGCAGGGCTGCCAGGGCCACAGCTCAGGCTCCATCTCTGCCTCCAGGACACTCTCCTGCTTTAGGGAAGGGACTGCAAAAGAAGCACTGAAACACAACCATAAATATTTGCTGCAGCATCTTGGGCTGAACTCAAGCCCCGTGACTGCAGATTTGGGGGAACGGGAAATTCCTCTGGCAGCCAGCTGGGCCTCAGCGCAGGGCTGAGACACAAGAGCAGCTTGAGGTGCAGAGATACACTTGGTGCTTTTTAAGCAGAATAGGCCAGGCCGCCCTTACTTAACACATAAGGTTCCTCTGGGTGTTTTGGAAAACACTAATAACAACCACATGATTGGTGTAAAATGCTGCCTTTTCCATCCAGACACACCATTGTTTGCAGATAAATACATTCCATTGAGCTTTTTTTCTATCCTGACTTTCTGCATGTGGCTTCTGCATCTCAGGAAGTTGGGAACAGGGCTTTGACCATGGTGGTGGCCCAGGAGGAGCCACCACAGCCTGCTGGCTTGGGAATTGGGGATGGGGGCTAAACCCTGCCTTCCGTGAGGGTACAGCAGCCAGAGCTATGGGACAGGGATGGAAGGAAGGGTCAGGAAAAGGAGCTGCACTCCTGTAAATTTGAGCTGCTCTGCAGAGATAGGGAAAGCAGAAAATGCATTTTTTAGAGTACAAACATCCTTCACGGACACACACACGAGAAAATCCAAATTCCTCAGCATGGTATTTATGAAGCCACTCAGAGACATGATACAGGCCAGCTCCGGTAGATTTCTCCACGTGTTGTTAAAGATTCAAATTACAGAGCAATTTTCAGCCTTTGAAGGCACTGCAGTGGGTATGGTGAGCCCGGGGGCTGCTCAGGGCAGGGTCTGTCTGTGCTGCAGACGGAGATAACGCAGAGCCACCGGCGCAGCGAGCCCGGAATCAGGAGCCGGCCAGGAATGACGGAGGCACTGGGGGAATTGGCTCTGCCTGCAGATAAGGGAAGCATCCTGCTTGAAGCACGGGGTAAACAACTTTTAATACACAAGTGACTTATCTGGAGAGTCCCACGGGAGGAAGCGGCTCTGGCTGAGGCTCCGCAGGCACATCTGTGCGGTGTGACACGGCAGGGACGGCGGCACAGCCACGGCACCTAGGGGGTTTGGGGAGCCCAGGGGGGTTTGGGGAGCCCAGGGGGGTTTGGGGAGCCTGGCTGCTCATGGGTGCTGGGGGTAAGGCTCAACCAACTTGCAAAAGCGAGTGCAGATAGATGGATTCGTCTCCAGGAGGGGGACCAGGGCCCCTGGTCCACAGGTGGCCTCATGGTTGCACAGGTATGGATTGAACCACCCAAATGAAAAATCACCTAACAGCTGGGCAAAATCAGAAAGACTCCAAAAAGAGACTTAAACGCTCTTTAAACACAAAACTGCCAATCCCAATCGTTGTCCCCACTAATGACACAGAACACTGGATAAAATTCAGGTGGGTTTTCATTGATACGGCCAGGAAAGCACTCCCAAGCTGGAGACAACAATCCCCAGTTGTTTCATCACAGCTGGAGAAGGCTGGTTGTTTCGTCATGTCAGGATAAGATTTGGGAGAAATAAGGAGATCACAGCCACTCCCTCGTGCTCCCTGTGTAGCTGCAGGGTTCATCTCTGAGCTCTGACACCTTGCTGAGCATCACTCCCACGTGGCACCCAGGGGGACCTGGCCACAACCTCGGCCCTTTGTGTTTTTTTGAGGAGAGGAGATGGAGTCAGGAGGGAGCAGGAGGAGCTGCTCTCCAGTTCAGAGCCTGATTTATGGCTGAGGCCTCAGGCAAATCCCTTACTGGCTTTGTGGTTTCATTTCCCCATCTCTACAATCTCTTTCACGGGTCATGTGTGAGGGGGAATTAACAGTCAAACTTTGTTTTTAATAAATATTTAAAGATTTGTCTCGTGTTTTATGAATATTTCTGAATGATCTTCCTGCCCTTGCATAAGGGTCTCTCCCTGCCAGCTCTTTAATCCCAGCTCCTCTCCCTGGCGTGGAGCGATGCCTCTGCTGCAGATTTGGGCTTTCATTGAGTAACAATTAAGCTGCCTCAGTTAAATGTAAAGGCATGTGAAGAAAGTTTTCTGCTGCCAGTTCAGTGCTGGGTGCCAGCAGCAACCACCAAACTGAAGGGTTCCTCTGCGAAAACAGCCAAAGCAGCACCCAGCACCCAGCGCTGAGCTCTGAGTGACCCCCAGCACTCCGAAATTCCCCATTTATGTGTGAAGCATGAGTAAAAACTCTGTTTTCACCAACACAGCATGATTTGGAAGTGAAAGCACGGGTTTGAAGCTCCTCTGAGCTGAGGCCAGTGGAAATTCAGTGTGGGTTTGACCCCAGCACCGTGCACGCTTTAGTCTCTGCCTGTTTATTGTTAAACTCATTAAAACCATCGGGGTTTTTGCATCTTAAAAGTGTTTTCTGACTTCATAAAATATGTGAATGCTTAAGAAAGAATCTGTGTGCAACTGTATAAATAGTGACTAACGAGGAGGAATTCGGTGGTGTTCAAAGGGAGTGAAAGGAGCTGACGAGCCTGTGGTGTAATGAGTTAATTTGCCTGCAGCCTACCTGGTGCCCAGCTCAGCCTCCCTCAGATGTGGCTGCTGATGGGCCTTGTGCTCCTCCACCCAGATGAGTGATTTTAAGCTGAAGATTCAAAATTAGCTGTCTCAGACGTGCCCCAGCCCAAGGTCGGTCACTTCCTTTCAATATGGATGTGGAATTTCCATGAGAAGACATTTGAAGAATTTCAGAATGAAGCATTTTGACTCTTTGAGTTGAAATCATCTCCATTTCTAACTGACACTTCATTCTAATTTTAAAATGCTATAAAGTTTGGAAAGCAACCCCAGTCATGCATTCAACCAACATTTTTGTTCAAGTCCTCATTTCCCAGAAACTGATTTGGTTTATTCAGAACTAGAACAAAAATTTGCAACTGCCAATAATCCATTTCCATCCCAGATTGAACGTAATAAACTTTCTGGAACTGCTGGAAGTTGAAGATGTCATTAAGTGGATACCTTGTACTGTCACCAAGATTCATGGAATTCCCCAAACTCATCCCAGGCTTCAGCAGGGCTGTTCAAGGGATGTTTACAGCTTATTCTCCTCTTGTAGGAAAATGATCCCAAGCTCTAAATCTGATGGAAGGCACTTTGCTGTCTGTCACAGGGGCACATGTTGAAATATGGCAGTGAAAAAAGCCAGCAACGCTCAAACCGCTGCAGAATCCCAGTGGAACGAGGCATGTGAGGAAGGTTTTATATTTAGGAGGAGGAGGGGGAAGGCAGGAGCTGGATGATGCTGAGTTTTTCATGATAAAGAACATTTCTCTGCCATGGGAAAAGTTCCATGTTTTATTTGCCTGAGGAACAACTGTCTCCTGTGTTTCCCACCAGGTTGCTTACGATGCAGAGCAGGAGAAATCCTACTTCCCCTCTCCGTGTCCTTTTCAGCCCAAGTGGCTTTATTTGCCAGGATGGGAAGACTTGGAAAGCACAAACAAAAACCCCACAACATCAGTTACAAAAAGAAACAACTGAGTTAATGGCTGTATTCAATGACTGGACTTCATATTGGATATTGGGAAGGAGTTCCCTGTCAGGGTGGGGAAGCCCTGGCACAGGCTGCCAGAGAAGCTGTGGCTGTCCCTGGATCCCTGGAAGTGTCCAAGGCCATGTTGGACAGGGCTTGGAGCACCCTGGGATAGTGGAAGGTGTCCCTGACCATGGCAGGGGGTGGAATGGGATGGGCTTTAAGGTCCCTTCCATTCTGGGATTCTCTGATCTTAAAGGTCTTTTCCAACCTGAACAATTCTATGATTCCAGCCTCATCCTCCTGGGCTCTCCCGAGCTGTAGAGGGTCTCCTTTAATCCTCACAGTCCCTGGAAGAAGAGCCATCTGCCTGCCTGTTCCTTGACTGTTGTCTTCATCTGGATCTTCTGTCCCTCCTCTGCCCCCTGCTCCACTTCTCCCTGTGTCTGCAGCAGCTGAGCACTGTGTGAGGGGAGGAACCAGCGGTGCTGATCAAACCAGAGGCAGAGGGCTGGAAGAGGAGTGCACTGAGTCCCAAATTGAGGAGTCCCACAAAGCCTCAGGTTTAAGACACAGGGAAATGTTCCACTGCACTGCTGTACCTGGGGCGAGTCTCAGTGCCCAGCACACACCTGGCCAGCGATGGTGGGAATTCAGGGATCCCGCTGCCTTCCGAGGGAATGAGCACTCGGATCCCATCAAATAACAGACTGTGCTGCTGCCTGGCAAGTTCCCCCTTTGATTCTCTCGCTGAATGCTTAAACCAGTGACTTGGCCAGGAACAGACTCATTTTCAGCAGTCAGTCACATTTCGTCCCCAAATGCTCTCTCTGGCTCTGGACTTGACCTCACCGCCCTCCTCCTGCCAGGGCTGCTCTGTCCTGGGTCTCCTCTGCTTCATGTGAGAAGGTGGAACAATGCAGCTCTCTGAGCACCCCTCCAGCACGGAGGAGTTGGACATTGTTTTCTTTTCCTGTTTTGTTTTGCATGGAATAACTCCCCTCTATGGAGTCACTTCGGCTCCAGAAACAGACTATTAATAAACTTAACTGCCTTGGGGAGCCCAAGCCAAGCACTGGCCTTAGAGGGGAAAAAATAAAATCTACAATTGCACAGAGCCTTTTCATCCCTGTGAACCTTCTGAGGGACATGTAATGATTATCACCACGTCACCACGTCAGTGGTGGCTCCGGGAGCCACCGCAGCCCAGCCTGCCCGTGCTGGCTCTGGGCTCAATGAGCTCTGTAGGCACAGCAGAGGCTTTCTCTAAGTTGGAGCTGTTTGGTGGCTTCCATCAGCTTGTTTTTGGTTCACAAATAAATGGTCCTATCAAAGGGGACAAGAGGTGACCCTGTGGTTAAGGCTGAAGTCAGGGACCTCATCAGGAGGTTGAGACAGTGCTTTGGTATCAAGGTTTTCTCTGCTGGCCCCACCAGGTTCTGCAGAACATAAACTTTAGGTTTTAAAAAGAAAACCAGCTCCATTATTTGGGAGTCCAAGGTCCAATTGAAGCAGCCAATGGGGATGAAAACAGTTGTAGTCTGTGCTCCCCATTCAATGTTAAATCTTATTCCAGGCACAGGATCAGACTCTCAGGCTGAAGCCACTTTGGATAAGACCAAGGGGGTCCAGCAGCAGGAAACTGCCAGGGATCACAGGAAGAGGCTGAGACTTACTTTGGTAGTGGGTGAGATGATATTTAGAATATATGAGTACAACATGCAACCTAGAGGTGGGATCAGAGGTCCCATGGAAACACAAAAGGAAGAAGAACATGTGCCAGATCTTGCTCCAAGTGATACTTGAAGCCAATGGAATTGCTCTGGATCTGTGTTAGAGAAGCCAAACCCAGATTTTAGCATCAGCTCTGGAATGGGATGCATGCAAAACTGACATGGTTGTAAAACTGACAGAGAAGATTGAACACCGAGTCCATGTTCCATTCTGGTATGGCTCTCCCAAAGAACACAGGGGTTTAACTATTTTCCTTTTAAAAATTTATAAAATTAATAGAGATCTGAAACAAGAAACAACACAAGCCAAGTGTTCAACTTGGACTCACAAACCACAAACCAGCACCTGCCCCTGCCCAACTCCCAAAATAAACTTGAGCCTTAAATTCAGTAATTTTTAAAACAACTCATCTTTCACTCAAAATCCCCAAATAACTACAGGTTTCACTTTCTTCCATTATCTCCAGCATCAAGAAAGCCTGGCAGCTTCCCTTCCATATAACAACTGCCTCTCCTTGGCATTAACCTGCCCCCAAACAACACTGAGGTGGGTCACCTCTATTTTCCTGCCTATCCTTCATTGAAGTCACTGTTTGCCCAGGCTGAGGGCTGGTACCTTCCCCATGATCACCTGCACTTGCTCCTGGCCTTGAGAACACCTTGTTCATGTGCTTCCCCTGACAGACTGGGAGCATGTTCCCCTCTCTCCCCGTGGATGAGGCTTTGCCTCTTCCATTGGCTTCATGTGCCTGATGTGCAGGGACTTGCTTTGGCACCACCTGATTAGCTGCTGTTAGCATCACTTATCCTGCTGGAGTTTCTTCCCGGTGAGCAATGAAACATTCCTAATCCAGGCAGATTAAAGAGAAACGCGTTTCATCATCCACCCCTCAGCTTCAACCACTCCATTAGAAGGCAAAAGGCATTTGGGTTTGGGAATTGCTCACAGCTCCATCAGAGTGGAGCAACCGTGATGGAGACACAGCCTGACAGATCTCAGCTCCATGGGGATGTTTGGCTGTGAAAATGATTTTCATGGTGCTTTACCTCAACCTGCTGCAGATGTTTCGTACCCTGGGAGAGCCCAGCCTAAAGTGCTGCTGCTGCTTCCAGACACCTCCCAAGGCTTTCCATGCTGGGTCAGCTGGACCCACTGCTGCTGTCCAGCCACCTCCCCTGGCTTAGTCTGGGAAACCAGGAGATTGTACCCAGCATGGCCTTATCCAGAACACACTTCTCATGTGCTAACCTGGTCTTTTAGGCTTGTGTAGCTGCTCTCAGTGGATGTGACCACGTGCACACAGTCCCCAACCATGGCAGGGGCTTTTAAAGTCCTGGGTCAGTCACCACCTAATTTAGTTGTGCCACAGGTGAGGGGCTCCATGAACATTTCAGCTGGGAGGAGAGCAGCCTCTGAGCACCACTGGGAAAGGACCAAACTGCAGCCCAGAAGATGTGACACCAAAGAATTTACTGTCAGGATGGAAATACTCTGTCAGAAAAAGCTGGAATTGGAAGCTGCTTTTTTGTTGTCACCCAGAAATCCCATCGCAAGGTAAAAATAGGGAGGAAACCAGAGCTTCAGTATTTCCGCTGCTCACGGGGCAAGTTATTTTTATTATCACAATAAAAAAAGATTCTGCCTTGAGAGGTTTGGGGAGGCTTTCTGAAACCTCTCTCTGGAAAAGGTGGTGACCACTAACCCCAGGTAAAACACAACAGTCTCCCTCCAGCCTTGATCTCTCCCCAGAGTTTCCCATATCCCTTGTTTTGCCTGATCCCTGGACATTGTGCTCTTGGAGCAGGGGCTCTCATGTGTCTGCCTGGGGCACTGCCAGCTCCTGAGCTCCAGCAGGACCCTGCTATAAACCATAAATAGTGTCAGTGAAGTTCCCACTTTCCTGAGACACGGCTGGACACAACAAAGCAAGAACATCCGTGCTGCTCTGCTCTGCCACGACAGTGAGAACCAATTTAGATTCAAACCAAGCATTTCACTTGCCACCAAAATAAGCAACTTATGGAATTGCTATCCTCCCCAAACCACAGGGTTGTTTTAATGACCTTCAATTTAAGCATTAAGGAGTGAAATGTCTAATCCTGTCGAGTGTGTAAAAACGTGACTCATTCCCTCAGCGCTGGGAGCTGCCTCCTTTTTGGCAGCTGCTCTGTGTGGCAACAAGAGCAGCCTTCAAAATGGCAGGGCTTGGATCTGCTCACCTGGAATGAGAAATAAACTCTAACTGCAGGTAAAACCTCATTTAATGTGTGTGTGCAATAATATTAATCCAGTTGCCAAGCAGCAAACAGGAGGTGCAGTAAAGGAAAGAGAGAAATCCCTGTGAATATGGGTGTGCTCTCAGAATCATGGGATCCTGGAAGGGTTTGGGTTGGAAGGGACCGTAAAGCCCATCTTGTCCCCATGGGCAGGGACACCTTCCACTATCCCAGGCTGCTCCAAGCCCCGTCCAACCTGGCCTTGGACATTCTCAGGGATGGGGCAGCCACAGCTTCATTCCTGCATACGGGACCATGCTCTTGCTGGGTTTATCAAATCTTGCCCAGTGGTTAAGACCAAGATCTGCCCTGTCTGAATACAAAGAGAAAGGTGATGATTTGGAGAAAACTGGATTCAAACCTCATAGAAATCCCTGAGTGTCCTGCTACTGGCAGCCCTGAGCTTCCCACTGGGCTGAAAATGGACAATGGGATGGGAGAAAATGTAACAATGTGCCTGTGATCATCCCCCACGTGGGTGGGTTCTGCTGCTGGAAAAGGTGATGGCCTTCAAGTCAGCTCCTTAAATTGACCTGTGATATAAACAGTGAACAAACAAGCAGGAACAACCCATGGCTGTGTGTCCAACTACATCTGTTGTTCATGTAACCACTTGTTTGTCTACGTTGCAAGATGCTACTGGGGCAATTAACGGGGTGAGCTCGCCCCTAATGGGCTTTTTCATCAGCAGAACCCACACCACCGAGCCCTCCCTTGCAATTCTCCAAGCAACACAGTTGCTGCCTTCCAGTTGAAAAGGGATAATTGTAGTGTCAAGGAGAGCTCTCAAGATCTCCCATGAAAAGTTCTGGAGCTCGCAGGATCAGCTCCTAAGCATGCATGATTCACTGAAATAAGCAGTGGTCTGCGTGTTTAAACTTGGCTTTCAAATTGGCTCTCAGAAATGAAGGGCCCACACTCCCTGCAGCAGCAGCATCCAACAGGATGTCCCTAATAGAGGTGGTTGGAATCTCCTTCAAAATGAAAGTTGAAATTCTGAACTTGCTTCTAAAGCCTGGCTAACACACACAGAAATGCAGCTCTCAGCAGGCATGCAAGAAATGCATTTGTATTTCTTTTTCCTTTCTCTTTTGGCTCTTCCCTGGCTGGAGGAGGTGATGCCCAGATCCAGCCAGCCATGCATGGGATGTTGGAGGTAGTGCCACCCATCAGTCCCCCAAAATCCAGCTCCTTTCCTTTTTATATTAAGCAATGCATTGCACTTGAGTTGTACCCACTCAAGAACCCACTCAAACACCTCCAGCTTCACACACCTTGTTAAATTGGCAGCCCAAAAAAATCAGAAACAACCTTAATGTGAAATCTCACAGTCACCTCACTGCAAAATTGCAGGCATAGTCACTCCATGGAAAAGACATGAAAATCAAGCCAGTTTTAAAAGAGACAGAGGAAGCACAAAACAAGAGAAGAACAAAACAATCCCCAAGCAAATGCACTGCAATGAGCCCAGGGATGTCATTTACTGAGTGCAATATTGGTTGCAAAGGTCACCCCTATTTTTCTTTTCTTTTTGAAGATCAGTTCAGTTAAACTGAATTTCACACCTACTCCATGCAACATCTGAGTGTGTCTTGTCCAACCTTCCAGCTGCCAGACAGGAGACCTCTGGCATCCCTGCCCCAGCTGCCAATAAAGGCCTGACACCTGGATTTAGGGATTTAAGGCTAAGGATTTTCTGTGGGAGGCTCTTCTGTGCCAACAGTTATGAATCTCCAGGGCTGTGTAGACATTTCTATCAGTGCTGGCCATCACTCAAATCCTTGCAAACAATGACTAACAGGAGCCCACACATGGCTCTGAGGGAGCTGTGCTCTCCAGCCTGGCTGTGTCACATGTGTGGGGTCGAGAGACCATCGGGACCAACGGGAGGATGCACATGGTTCCTTCAAACCCAAATAACTCCCATTCTGGTCTGTAGGATCAGCTACAAGTGTCACCCACTGCTTGGCACGCACGTGGAAATCCACTCTGCCATGGCAACACTGTTTGGAGCACCCAAGCCGAAAAGACCAGAGCAAACTTGGGTTAACATCCCCACAGTCTGGTCACACCTCTGATGGCAGCTCTGACAGCCTGTGAGTCACCCAGAAAAGATTAGAGGAAAGTTCCCCTCTGTTTTAATGAATGAATAAGCTCTAAGGTTTTTCTAGGGTGTGGAAAAAGATAAGGCTTAAGGAGGAAATGCAATTGTCTGTGGAGCCTTCAGGTCTACCAAGAGCTTCCAGCATGTTCCTAGAAACAGCTGGCATTTGATCCTATAAATCATAGGTGCCTTTGAATCATGTTCTGGACTAACTGGAACCAGTGCATCTGAGATCCTGGTTGCAGTGCATTTCAGTGGGGAGGGTTTATGGGTTTTATGAAGGTCATCACCCACTGCCAAGTGCTGAAAGACTTTAGAAGGATCATTCACTTGAGCTACAGCATGCAGGGAAGCTAATGGTGGAAAATCTCTGCTGAGCCTACCTAGATCCCTGGAAATCTGCAGAGACAGCTGTGGCACCACGAGAATCTCCCACATGCCCAAGTAAATGGGTAGAGACAGGCTGTGAGCCCTATTCCAGCTCCCCAGTAGCAGCAGAAACCAGCAGTGGCCACACAGGTTGAGGCAGCTGATTTTGCTGGTTTACCCCTCCAGAGGTTTGGATGTAATGGGGTGGGAGGCCCATGGAAGGGCATCTCTTTGCGTCTGTGCAATAGGTTTGTGGACCAAACCCCACCAGCACTACACAAAGCCTCAGGTGAGCAAGAACCTGCTCCACTCCCACCACAGAGCTCAGAGTTCAAACTGGAGCAGCCTGGAGCTCCATCGTGTCTGTGCTGAAGCCACCTTCATTGTGCCCTGCAGAGGCCTTGGAGGGCTCAGCCCACCAGTGACCGTGGCTGCTGACCTGTCAGGGCAGCGCTGGCACCGATCTCCCATGGGAACCCTGGCAGTGCCCTCATGGAGCATCCCTGAGTGCATCCTTCACTGCAGGTCATTTTCATCTATTTCTGTCTCTGCTGTGAGCACGGGGTTTGAGGTGGCTTATCCCATGGGGTGTGCTGTGGCCAGGCAGGCTCCCACCCTGAGGAGCCTGGAACACCAGCACCATCCAAGGTCTTCTGCTGCCATCGTGTCTAGAACCGCTCGAGAGAAGGTTCCAGCCTGGGCAGGCACCGGGAGCCGTGTGCGGCTGCCACAGGATCCCTCACACTGAACTTTTGGACTCCTTGCAGTATGAAACTGTAAATTATCCCTGCTCTGGCCCCTCAAGATGCCTGTGAAAGATGCAGCCAGGAATGCTCAAGTTCACCCACTGGGGAAACGTCGTGTTACGTGAAGATTGCAGCCTCCCCCCTTATCTGCGAGGCAGTTGATGAAGGGCCTGGCGTCAGTCTGGCAACTCTGATGGCTCCCATTTAGCACCACGAGAGAGCTGCCTATCAGCAGGACGCTGGGGCAGATAGCAGACAGGACTATCTAATCACATACCTTTTGCATTAGTGCTGCCATATATTCCTTCCATTTACAATCAGGAGACTGGGCCGCACTGGATTTTCACAGGAATGAACTGTCAACAACCCCATCCTTCCCAAGGCCTAAAAATGGGAGCTTTATCACAGAGGCCAGTAGACTTCTTTTCTTAGACTTCCAGGCAATGGCCGGAGCAGACTTGGAGCCCCCATGAGCGAGACATTAAGGAGACCTTTTTGAGATAACAGCAGTTCACTTGGCTCTCTCAAGAATGCCTCATGGCTGTTCCTTTTCAAAGCAGAAGTAAGGAAACCAGCTCAATTAGAGCATATCAAGAAACTTTGTGTCTCCTGGTTTGTTTACCTTTTATCAGTGCTCTTAATACGCTTTCCTGCTTTTCCAAGGGGAGTAGGAGGGCTTTGCTTTGGAAGATCACATTAGAAAAATCAAGTAAGAGGCAGTTTTTTAAAGCAACAAATCAGAGTTAATAACAGGAGGGCAAACTTTCTGCTAACTTGATGTTTCGCTGCTTCTGGGTGCGTGATTAAGTTTCATTTTGCAGAAGGAGATAGTTGTGCTCAGCACATGTTGCCAACCTATAATCTCTCAGGTCATGTTTAAATAGTCTGTGCAACCATTAGTTCTTCTGTGAGCCAAATGCACATTAGGACTTGTCCTAAATGAAGTGCCCGGTGAAACATCCTCTCCAAGAATGGCATCTCACAACATTTTTCCAAGCCAAACCCTGACTCGGCAGCAGACTCAAGTTCAGCAGCTCTCGGAGCCTACATTATGCCATTAATTGAGGGCATAATTAACGATGGCCAAATCTCACGAAAGTGCCAAATTAGATTTCACTTGAGACAAGCAGATGTATTTTGGATGACTGGAGCAGGCCAAACCCTGCCTGCCACTGAAGCCTGGAAGTCTGGTCACAGACAGAGAATCAGATTTGCAGCCTTTCACATGACTCAGCTCTCCAAGCTGGAATCAGAGGCTCAGATCCCCCTGACCAGAGATCTGGACACACAGTTCCCTGCAGTGCTTCTGAAAATAAAGATTTTCTTTTGGGGGTTGGTTGGTTCATCCTACATTTATATAAAAGCTTCTGTGTCTCCTGCACCCTTCACCTTCTGCAGGTGAGCTAGAACCCTGCCAGTGCCCTGCACTGCCACATAGATCCTTCTTGTGCTGAGAAGGGAAAATAATGACAGGAAAAGGAGACAAATCCTTCATTAAAATCTGATTTGAATCCACTGAAAACCCTGGATAAATGTTCAGAGGATTTTTTATATTGCAGTAACTTAATTCCCACCTGCTGCATCCCAGCACCACCCTGAGCTGTCCAAACCTTGCTTTGTGACCTCTGCTTACCTCCATCATATTTGAAACTTTACTGATTCACTTTGGGATGGTTTAGGAGAGGGGAAACACAAAATTTGGCCAGTAAAGTCCAGCTTTCAGCTATCTCCATGTGTAACTTTGGGGTTGGGCTATTAAACATCCAGCCTCACCCTGTCCCTCCAGAAAACTAATTTTACTCATTTCCCACTGGGAGATAAAATGCAGGTCTGCTCCCATTCCAGAGTTCTTTGGCTGGGACACAAATAGCTTTGGAAACATTCTTATCTGTGCTCAAACATCCTTTCAGAAAATGTATCAGCCTGCAAAGGGTTGTCCTGGTACCACAAAGCCTCTTCATATGAAAAATGGGAGCTCAGCCCACAGCCAGACCTTGTCAAGGAGATTTGCTTTCCTCTTAACACCAACATCCCACAAACCCAGAGGGAGGAACATCCCTGTGCAGGAGAAGCCTTTTACAAACCATCCACCCTGGAAGGAACCTGCCCACACACTTTGGGGGCTCCTTAGCAGGAGGGTTGTGTCCTGCCGGTGGTCACGGTGAAGTGATGCTGCACCCCCAGCACAGCCCCAGTTTATCTCCTGCCTGGAGTGCTCCTGTTACCCAAGACAGCTTCCCTGAGACCCCTTGTTTTTCACATGCCTGACATTTTTTATGGTTCCTCTAACCCAGGCACAGCCTCAGCTGAAAACAAGCCAGGCTTGTATCAATTGCTGAGAGCAGGAGCGGTTCGGAAACGTGGGCAAGTTGAAACCTGGGCTGGAACAGCCCAGGGCTGGCAGAGACATCCTTGGGCTGGAGCCCCCATGCTCTGACAGTTTCCTGAACCTGACCTCCCTCTCACGCCGGTGACACTTGGCTCATGTGGGTTTGGATTTCACAACCAAAGCTTTGGCACCGCTCCTGTTACGGTGCCAGAGAGGAACCGCCACTAACTCCTGACATGTCTGCTGCCCGAGGACACTCAAACCCTGGGTGCCTAAAGCATTATATATGTTTCTGAGGGAAAAAATAGAGTTTGGCTTTTCATAGCAGTGACAGTGACATCCCAGCACACCTCTCTGCTCCTTCCCTCCGTGCCAGCCAAACCCGCTCCTCACACCTCTGCAGAGGGGCTCTGGGACCTGGCAGGGACGGCTGCCAGCTGCCAGCTGGCTTTGGGTGACTGTCTCACCAGGCCAGGCTTGGTGTGAGCTGCTGACTCAGCAGGCTTTGGAGCCTGTCCTGGCTCCTGTGTCAGTGAACCCCAGGATTTCCTCTCCCGGTATCGGAGAAGAGGGAGCGATGGGAGCATAGGGAGTGCCAGTGGCTTGGTGAGCCCCCATCCTCACCTGCTTCTCCCAGGCTCATCCCTAGCCTGTCCCAGGCTTATTCTCATGGCAAAGGAGCAAGCATGGCCACCACAGTGCAAAAGAGAGGCCTGCAGGGTGGATAAGTGGGTAAGAGGAGAGGCAGAGGCTCCTCACATCCCTTACCTGGTTTTGCACCAGGGACTGTTCACGGCACAGGTGCTGCCACCCAAGGGAAAAACTCATTCCCGATGGCTCCCAATCCCTCTGCCTCACGGTTTTCCTGACGGCTCCCAAATCTCCAGTGCTGTGAGGCATCAGGAGCCCCTTGCAGACAGACCATCTCCAGATGAGCTGCAGGCTCCTTCCCATGGCCTCAGGGTCACCAGCGCTGCCATTTGGGAGCCACGGCTCTGGTGTTGTGGAGATGTATTTCCACTGCCCTGCACTCCACACTGGTGTCTTTAAAGGCTGACATGTTGCAAAAGAAGGACAAAATGTTTGCAGCACACTATCAAACCTCAGTGGCTTCATTTATCCCCCCAGGACTGGTGCAAATGGTCATCCAGATAGCGGGGAGCCAAGCCCACTGCCCTTGGCCCGGAGCCCAGAGAGCGTTTTCTATCAGCTCTGTTTATGAATTGTCTCCTCCCAACACTCCATCTGCCTTTGTCCTTTGACAAAAAGCCCCTCTCCCAGTATTCCTGAGGTTCATCACTCCAGAGATGGCATTTTCTGGTGAGACAGTTGTTGCTGTCACCTTGCTCTGACCCACAGGAACGCAGCGGTGCCATGGCACGGTGGCTGCAGTTTGCAGCCCTGAATGTCCAATATTCCCTTAAAATCGACAGGATTTCATAAGGAAACAGCAAATGTTTTTTTCTTCTTTCATTTAATAACATGGCCAAACTTGTCTGGATCACCCACTGCTCTGAGATATTCAGAGAAGTTCTATTTATTGACAGGTACCTCTTGCACACCCTCACTGCACATCCCCCATGTCTCCTCACATGTTTATATCCCCCCAAAATAGAAAGGGATAAAAAAACCCCTGCATTACATGAAACCCATCATTTCACTCACTTAATGGAACACATTTGCACGTGCCTTCACCCCAGCTCTGAAGCTGGAGGCTGCTTTTGCTTGGCCCTATTTTTCATGCACTTTGTTTCCTTATCGCACCATATAATTTTCAGATGAGTGAAAATCTGGGCTTTCACTTGCACAAACACTTGGACATGAAAACCTGGTCATTGCCAACTCTTACAAACATAAGCTGATGAGGTTTGTAAGGCCTTGGTCCTCGGAGACCTGTGAATGTACCAGAATCTCAACTTTCCTCTTTTTTTCAGGAGTCATTTTCTGGCCTTGATGGTTCCAGAGAAAAGCAAAAACCCCAGGAACCCAAATAATGCCAAAGGTAGAAGGCAGAGAAAAGAACTCCCTTGTTACAATTTAAAAGAATATGCATTTGCTGGAGTTTTAAGGGAATCTTGTGAGTTGGGGTTGGCAGAGGTTTGGGAACACAGCACAGGACCCCGCTCCAGCACCTCCTTTGGAAATGGGGTTCAGTGCAACACCCTGCTGGGGGCTCTCACCCTGCGAAGTCCTTCACCAAGGACTCAGCATCACCCTTTCCAGGCTGCTTTTCAACTTGTTACAAAAACTAAAGATGCTTTGTATGTATAGACTGCCTCTGCCAAGAAAAATAAACTCAGAGATGCCTTTTTTTCCAGGCACTCACAGTCAAACCAACGCAAATATTAATGATCACTACATTAAACCCAAACTCCTGTGAAATAATAAAAGAAGGTGACACTGTAACCCTGGGCCTTAAATCACGTGTGTAATGCACTCCTGTCTATCTGCTGCTTTCCATCCAAAAGCAATTAATAGGTAAGTGATAAAACAGAAAGTAATAATTCCAGGAAGTAGGACAATTAATTTTTATGAAGGACTGAGGTACTGTTTGCTTTTTCTGGTTGCAAAAAATTCATTGCTGGTGGTGGCAGTGGGAGTTAAAGGTCAGCAGTCCCTCTGTTGCAGACCTGCTGCAGCCCATGAGAAAAGTGCTGCAGAGGGTGCAGGGTGCAGAGCTCAGGGTATCTGTCCATCCATCAGTGCATCTCCATCCATGTTGGACAGATCAGCATCACACTGTGCCAGCTTCTAAAATAAAGGGCACGCCCCTGGGACCTTCTAATGAAATGCTGTAGGACAAAAAAGTGGAGTGGAGAGGAGATTTCACAGGTGTGCTGCTCTCGAGGGTCTGTCCTTGGCTATACAACCTTGCTCACCTTTTCCTCAAAGGAAAAGCATAACCAAGAAGATCAGAATGTCAGGGGCTCAGCACATCCATATTCCAGCCTCTATTTCCACACACAAAAGCCCCAGAAAGTCCCTTCCTGCTGCCACACAGCTCGATGGGAGCAGAATCTGCTTGCTCAACTCCTGGAGAGTAATTGCAGGCTAATAACATGCGCTGGCATGTGGGCTGGGATGTGAAGTATGTGTGTAGGTGCCTCTGGAAATATGTCACTTGGAAAACACCCCTTTAGCCCACAGGAGCACTGTTCAACAACAGCAATTCCTTCCGATCCATATCCATTCAGACTCCGAAGCCACTTGTTGTTGCTCTGCCAGGCAATAAAGCAGCGATAAATGAAGGAATTTACACAACAGACATCTCAGATTCCTCTGCCTCCTTTCCCAGGAGCAGGATGAGGAGACAGTTAATGATCCTAGTTCATGGTATAAATATTTTGACAGAATATATTTTGACACCATAAATTTTAACAGTTCTGGCTGTTTTAAACTCTGTTTATTCCCCAAGAATCTGTGTAAAGTAATAATATCTGAAGTGTTTTTTAAGGAGCATAACCTGTCCCTAGGAAAATATTCTCCTTCCTTTAAAATAATACCACTTTGCCTGACAAAGAAAGTCCAAATGTCTGGAATTACAGAGCATTCAGGATTCAAAGCTCTATTTTTCCATCTTTAGGTGAGGTCTCTATATGTGTGTAGGATCCCTTGCTCATACAACATTCCTGGTGGGCTCCTTTTACCATCTACCTCTGAATCCCACTGATCCCAGCAAAGCACTCTCAGATCAGCACAGAGGGAGAAGGGAAAGCTGTTCCCAGAGAGCCCATGGCATACCTGGGAATATCTATAGGGAACCAGCTTTCACCTCTCCTGCCAAAGAAACCATCACCCTGCTGGGCCACTGGCAAGGCTCTTGGTCCTCCTGGCTCACCTGCTGAGCCAAATTTCCAACACTGAAAAGAACAGAGACCTTGAGACCCCAAATCTCACAGCAGCTGCCCTGTGGTGGGACAAGACAGGGATTTGTTCCCCCAAAAAGGTGACCGGGGCACTCGGGCAGTGACCAGCACCTCCCACTGCTGTCTCATGGGAGCAGCAGTGACTGAGATGGGCAAGCCATGGGAAATCATCCAGATGGGATTATTATAGGGCCAGGGACTACAAATCCCAACAAAACCAAGCTTTGTTAGTGCCACTTCTTAATGAACAACCGGTTTAATTACACAATCCAAAAGGAACCAGTTTAGAACAACCTTCCAATATGCTTCCTGGATGTCTTTACACCCAAATAGCTGCTAATGGGATGAATTTCAAGCAGAAGTTTCGCTGGATTTTGGGGTTTAGAGTGTGCTGGGACACGCTTCCCACAGCGGAGCTGAAATTCTCTGCAAACATACAATTAAAATTCTCAGATTGCACTAAAAACTGCTACAGCTTCATCGTCTGCAGCAATTTCTGAGGGCCACATTTTTCTCTTTCCTAGGGAAAAACCTTAACATATACAAATAACAGGGCCTGTGTCAATCTCCAGACATGCCATCTCAGGGCTGAGAACGAGATAGGCAGAAAAATGTTGCTGGGAGAAGGCTCTGGCCGTATCTGCTTCCGAACTTTCCCAGGCACAGAAATGAAACGTGGACCCCGGCACCTCGGTGTCTGGCTCCAGCTCTAAAGTGGTTTCCACTGGTTATAGAACATGCTGACAGCCTCTTCAGATAAGTAGGGCAAGGCAAGGGCACTCGGGCACTTGGCAGCCGGAGGCTCCCGAGTCCTGCCTGTGTGGCTTCAGGAGCAGCTTCTGAACCCCAGGCCTGTGAACAATTCCTGCACCAAAGGCACCTGACCCATAAATCCCTTTGGTAATTTAAAGCTCATTAAAATCTCCAATCAATAGTGCAGGACACTTGGAAGCCCTCGAATCCATTACTGTAAGTGGAAGAGGAATGAGAAGGCAGTCACTGTTGAATGTGAGCTGATTTCTGTGTCTGACCCCAAATGTAAAAGGATTTTGAGCTGTCTGTCCATCTTAGGTTTTTACAGGATGGTGCCTAAATCCCTTCCCCATATCAGAGTTCCCAAACCTTTAATGGCATTCATGGAATTTCTGTTCCTTTTCTCTTTTAATGATATAATTTCACTGAGATCTGGAGCTCTCACAAGGTGATGTTTTTCAAGCGAGTTCAAATAATTCCAATTAAATCTATTTAAACACCCACTTAACAATGCTCTTTCAAGGAGATGGGGGAGGCAGAGATTTTGAGATGGCTCGGATTTGGAGTCAGGTGTAATTTTGCCTCTCTCCTGCTTGCACAACTGACCATTAGCAAAATTGTTGGTGGCGTCAGGATGGTTCTTCCTGTGTTTTCAGGTCTCTCTTACACCATTACAGAACTTCCATTTCACAACTGACGCGTCACTTTTGAAAGGGCAGAAATTGCTTTATACCACTATAAAGCTCTGCTTGAGATAATGGATCATTTTTATCGAGGAGACTCTCTTTTCTCATGAGGATATTTCAAGGAAGCAGACAGGTGCTGAGAATTCCAGCAACATTCCTGCCCCAAGACCCACCGATGTCCCTGATGGTGTGGTGTGCCCTGTGTCTGAGTGGTCAAGGAGCACAATGGCACTTTTTGGAGAGAAATGGGCAGGAAAGGATCCAAAGCCTTCACCAAGTTAAGGCTCTGGCAGGGCAATGCCCACAAAAGGGGTTTGATATGTGAGTTCGGGGCAGAAGCTACTTTTTGGGATGGTTTCCCCATCCACTTGGGACAAGTTTGCTCCGTGTTGCTCAGCCAGGAGTCTCTCCTGAACAAACACCCCCGAAGGTGTCCGTGAGCAGGGAGAGAGGCTGTCACAGGGTATTACTTCCATCCTTGTAATGTTGCTGAAACAGAAGTAGAGGCTCTTCCACACACACAAATTACGCTGTAGCGTAAACATCGCCTGGAGGAGCCCACTCGGATTTCAAAGCTCCATAGCGCAGCCCGACAGCCCCACACGGGATTCTACCCTCACACACAGAGAGGGGTTTAATGACAATGAAAAAATCCCTTCTGTCTCAACAACAGCCCCGAGTCGATAAGCGCTGCTCTGCCTCTTCTCCAAGTAATCTCTCCCTAATCAGCCGGACAGCCTGAAACGGAGGCGGAAAGCAGAGCATGGGGCGACGTCTTTCCTATGAAAAATTCCCCTGACCTTCCAAGCAGTGGAAGGCGCTTGCTGAGAGTCAGCTCCGGCCCTGGTGTGTCCTGAGGGCAGCTCCAGAGCTCTGCTGACGTGATCCATGTGCCAGCACCAAGGCTGGAACGATGGCAAAGCCTCTGCCCTGGTCCCGGCTCTTGAGGATGAAGGTCAGGCCAGCACCAAGCCCAGCTGCTCAGCACAGGCTGCAGTGGAGATTTACCCCTGGTTACAAATTTATCCAATTTTCAGCATTCCACCAGGCCAGGCTGGATGGGGCTTGGAGCACCCTGGGATAGTGGAAGGTGTCCCTGCCCATGGCAGGGGTGGAATGAGATGAGCTGTAAGGTCCCTTCCAACCCAAACCATTCTATGATTCATCTGCCTCTTACCCAGTTTCAGGAATATGATTCAAACCAGCAGTCTAATATCTTCAGAAAGCTCAAATTAGCCCGAGACAGCTCGGTTTCCGGCAGATTGGGGATAATTGCTACTGGTTGATCACCCAGGCTTCTCTGCTTTGAACTCTCTTTTCAGTTGCTTATTCATTTCCCCCAGCCTGTGTCTCAGGCTTACGACATGGCGCAGTTTGGACAGGAAAGGAGCAGGTCCTGAACTGCCAGCACCTCCCTGAGCTCACAAACCCCACGTCCCCACATTATCCCAGACCACGCCATGGAGGGGCTGCCGTGACAGAGCGTTTATTGCTGGAGCACCAGAGTAAACAGAATCCGACATCAGTCAGGGCCGTTTAAAAAGTTTATTACATTTCACGGCTGCCATAATTGACAGCAGGGCCCTCAGGTTTGGAAAGCTTTTCTATTTTCTTTTAGGTCCCTGTGTAAGGGCTTTGCACATTGTTAAGGAGGGTCTCCTCACGGTTCAATTTGCCCTCTGTTCGAGATGAAACTTCCCAAATTTCCCCGGTGTGAGCCAAAGAGGTGTTAATGAGAGCAAGGCAAAGGAATGAATCGCAGCCAGCCCAGGGAGCCTGTTCTTGGGCTGTGTAAAGAACTTAATGTTCGTGGGGAAGTGGTTGAACTGGTTTCTTTCTCTGAAAAAAGCCCTAAGAAGAGCTGGAAATGTTTTTGTAGAGCAAATGTCAACAATGCAGGACTCTCCCCCTCTCCTTCAGCAGAGACCCAAAGCAAATCCCGGGAGAGGCACGTAAGGCAGGATTCAAAGCAGGCTATTTAAATCTCAATTCACAATTACACTCGTATCAAGGAAACGTAATTATCTGTATTTTACCGTCTTATCTCCGATATGATTTCTCCAAACAAACAGCAGTCTGGAAACAGCCCGTAGATAATCCATCCAATCTCTGATATCGCAGTCGGGAAAGTCAGCGCCTGGGGCAGCGGAAAGAGATTGTGGGGGGAGCCAGGAGCACCAGATTCCCAAAGGGACCTGCTGGATGCTTGCCTGGGCATGGGGCACGTCTCTGCCGAGCTCAGGCAGGGCTGGAGGAGCTGCTGGGTCTGGAAGGGGTCTGGCTGTAGGGGCAGAGCTTTGGGGCTCAGCAAGAGCAGGGAAAGAGGCTCCACAGGGCCAGCATCAAAGCCAGCAGCACAGGGCACTGCTGTGCCAGCCAGATGTGCACAGCTGCAGGCTGAGCTGCTCCTCTGTGTGTTATCACTATGATAACACCCTAAATTCATAAGGGAGAAATCACATGTGAGTAAGCACTTGTGGAAATGGGGAACATCTGGGAAATCACACTGTTTTTTCAGCATTCCTTTGAAGGTGAATGTTCTTTCTGGATTTCGTGTTTGCCAACCAAGAGCTGGGCAACAAATTCCCATTCCAATAGCTCAGCGAACATAAAGATGGATCCTGGATCCAGCATCCCTTGTCCTTCAGTAAAGATGGGCTCTTGGACACTCCCATAAGGTCACCAAATTCCCTAAAAAAAGTTTGGAGATTGATGAATTCCCTCAGGTAAAGCTGTTCCCACATAATAATTTTCACAGGCTGCATCCCAAACACATCCACCATCCTACGAAGACATGGGAAGTGCTGACCTAACTCAGGCTCCAAGGCCTGGTCCATCAGTGGCCAAACTCCTCGAGATGACGACAGTGCTAATGACTAATTCTGATAATAATTAAATGTCAAGGAGAACTTTCCATCCAAAATGATACCACAAGCACTAGGGAACATTCTGAGATAGAGGGAACAAAGTGTATGGAAGTTCATCCATGTGTAATGTTTCCTGTTTTCACACGTGCCAGAGGGATCCTGAATGGGACGGATAAAAGTTATGGTCCCTGGTACCATCTGCAGAACTCAGAGCATGCAGTGAGTCCTGAGCCAAGGCTGAACCCACCCTGCACAGACATTTCACAACGCTCTCAGTCTGGTCACCTCAGGCTCCCTCCACAGTACACGGAGAGCTCTTTGCATCTCCAGTGGGCACTGCTTAAGACCTTAATTACTCCCTAAGATCTTAATTAATCCCTGGAGGTGTTCACCTGCATTCCTCCACTACAGAGGGAGCCAAGTTCTACTTCAGGCATCCCATGCAGTGAAATGCCTAAAGAAGTGTGGGATGAATTCACAGAAGCACAGAACTCTGCAATGAATTTTGTGTGTTGCCCAAGTCTAGAGTCTTTCCCTATTGGCCTTTTCATTGGCAATTCTCAGCAGAAAAGTGGCACTGAAGCCATGACACTCCCTGGCAGAGGGGGGAAATGGTGCTCCTTCACAACACCACCTGAATTCACTTGGGATTTATCCCTCTGGAACAGTTCTCTTGCTCCAAACCAGCAGATTGACCCTTTCCATCATAGTGGGATGGCCCAGAGGACAAAATCCAAACACAATTCCCGGGCAGAGGGTCTGAGCTGCCACAGAATCAACGGGAAACAGGGGAAAGTCAAATGTTTAATAAGTTCATTAAATTTTCTGCAAACGCCATGTCCCAGTGCCAGACCCTCCAGTGATGGCTGCAGGATCCCAAGACCATTCCCACCTTCCTTTGCCCATTCCAGCCATGCTGACCCTCCTTCCCACCCACTGCAGGTTCAGTCAGGCCTGGCTGAGGCCACAGAATCGTTTAGGTTGGAAAAGACCTCCAAGATCATCAACCTTTGATTGATCAACCAGGTCAGCTATTCCCCCAGAGAAATGTCTCTGAACTTGATCTCCTGCTCCATTTATCCTGCAAGATCTGTGTGCTCCCTCCTCCATCCTGTGGATGAGATCCAGCTGGCTGATGAGCTCCCCTGAATCCACTGGAAACCATTCCCAGTCCGGTGTCTCCCAGGGACTGGGCAGATCTGGGCTTTTGGGCTATCCCAGGTGTTCCCTGTCCACATGAGCCTTTTGGTGGGATAGCTGTGCCATGGGAATTGCTGTGCTCTGCTGTACCTGGGGGATGGCAGGGTGCCACGGTCAGAAGTTCCTCCTCACTGAACTGTTCATCCCATCTCCAAGGAAAATACCCTTTTTATGTGCTAAACCCAGCATCTCATTCCAAATGTAACAAATTAAAGTGTATGAAAGTCTGAGAATACCTTAAATGCTGGGATAAGCAAAACTATAAAAAGCTGAATGCCACAAATCAGGGACTGTGCTGGAATAGGAGACTTTAAGGGAACCTGCAAAATCTGGGATTGTCTGGGTGAGGGGATCGTGATTCCTTCAGGTTGTTACTCCCTGGCATTAATTCATGATCTGGGAATGAGCACGAGTAGCTTCTGATTTCTGCTGTTGTTGATAGAGTTGGGCTTGGTTTTTGCTGGCTTTTTTTTGGTTTCTCTGAGTTCTGTATTCCCAGAATACATTTTAAAATAGTCCCTGCCGTGAAAATGTTCTTCAGGACTTCCAAAAAAGTTCATTATAGTGAATTCAGGTTGTTTGCTTCTTCACTGCTCACCCAAAGTCCTTTTTTCCGGTGTGTTTGCTCAGAGCTGGTGCCAAAATGATCTGCAGAGTTTGCCACTAAAAACGCAGACTCCTGAATCGCAGGCTGCAGTTTGCACAGTAATTTATGTTTGGGTGGGAAGCACATTTTCCCATGCAGAGAGGGACAAAGGAACATCTTTACAAAATACTGAGTGTGTTTGTGTGTGTGTGAGAGAGGCACAGAACTGCTTCCTTTGCATTCCTGCTGGGATTCGTGGCCCAGGGATCCAAACCACTGCAACTTGTCTTTGTGATGGGCCCACAGCACTTCAGTCCTCACTAAATACTGCTCCTATTTCATCCCATTTACAGACTGTTGATTTTTCATTTCTTTAACACTATCTTGTATTCTGACAAAACAGCCCAAATTTGTCACAGGAATCAGCAAAACTATAAAAGCTGCACCATTACTGCCTCTAGATTTCCACAAAATTTCTGAGTACTCTGTAGCACAGACAGTATTGGAGATTCTAAACAACCCTCCTAGTTCAACCTCTCCTATCCCCAACAGTAAATTTACTGAATATTCCCTGCTTGAAACCCTATTCTATACAAAACAAGAATGTTGTGTGAAATGAGTCATAAACTGATGATTAAAAATTTTAGATTTTATCATGGAATGGTTTGGGTTGGAAGGGACCTTATAAAGACCATCTTGTTCCAACCCCCAAGGTCTGGAGGATGTTTTGTCCCTTTACAGAGTTTCTTTTCTGTTCAACACCTGGCACAGAGATCAGCCCTGAGAATCACCAAGTGAATAAGTGACACCTGCAGAGCCCCAAGTCTCAACATCTCCTCTGTTTCATGGCTTGAAAGACCTTCAGAACCATCCAGTGCACTCAACAGCAACCAGAGTGTCCAGGAATGAACTTGTGTTTCTCTTCCAGCTTTGTCTCTAGTTTAAGAATCATGGGATGGTTTAGGCTGGAAAAGACCTCAGGATCATCCAGTCCAACCATCAACCAGCTCCACCACTGTGTTCACCACTAAACCATGTCCTCAGGTGCCACATCCACATGTGTTTTGAACACTTCCAGGGATTTTGACTCCACTGCTGCCCTGGCAGCCTGTGCCAGGGCTGGGAAACCCTTTCTGTGAAGAAATTTTTCCCAATATCCACTCTAAACCTCCCCTGGAACAACTTGAGGTTGTTTCCTCTCATCCTGTCCCTGTTCCCTGGGAGCAGAGCCCGATCCCCCCGGCTGCCCCCTCCTGTCAGGGAGTTGTGCAGAGCCAGAAGGTTCTCCCTGAGCCTCCTTTTCTCCAGGCTGAGGTCCTTTCTCAGCTCCCTCAGCTGCTCCTCCTTCATGTCATGAGCTCCCTCTGCAAAGAGGGATCACCAGGTAAAATTTAGTTGAAGAGACAGGGAAATATTGAGCTGGTCTTGGAAGAAAAAGAGGAGAACCAAGCGTTGCACAGGGAACACATCAGAAGGAGAGAGGCACCAAATTACTGTGTCCTCAAAAGCTTTCATTAGATATCATTTGGTAATCGGTGCCGGGAACATAAAGTTAGAACAATTGGGGAAGCATAAAAGAAAAAAAAATAACAGAACAAAAACCCAAAGGGAAAATCAGAAGTCGGAATTTTAAACAGGAAAAGCATGGCGTCGGAACGGGCGGAAGATAACAGAGTGCTCTGCTGAACACACAAACAAACAAAAAATAACAGAGACAAACTGGCAAAACATTCCTCTGGCTCACTTAACCACTGCTCTGCTCACTCACAGGTCTCCAACCAACGCTGTCACTGCTCCAGCATCCTTCCCTGCAGATAAATCCGAGGGGAAGAGACCTCTCTGCTCTTGCAGGGCTTGGTAACAACAGAGCAACGAGAGAAATGTCAAGAGCAAAATGAGTAATAGTTCCCCTCCCGCTAAATGAGGATAACACCTCTGACCTCCCCCTGAGGTANAAGGTCTGGAGGATGTTTTGTCCCTTTACAGAGTTTCTTTTCTGTTCAACACCTGGCACAGAGATCAGCCCTGAGAATCACCAAGTGAATAAGTGACACCTGCAGAGCCCCAAGTCTCAACATCTCCTCTGTTTCATGGCTTGAAAGACCTTCAGAACCATCCAGTGCACTCAACAGCAACCAGAGTGTCCAGGAATGAACTTGTGTTTCTCTTCCAGCTTTGTCTCTAGTTTAAGAATCATGGGATGGTTTAGGTTGGAAAAGACCTCAGGATCATCCAGTCCAACCATCAACCAGCTCCACCACTGTGTTCACCACTAAACCATGTCCTCAGGTGCCACATCCACATGTGTTTTGAACACTTCCAGGGATTTTGACTCCACTGCTGCCCTGGCAGCCTGTGCCAGGGCTGGGAAACCCTTTCTGTGAAGAAATTTTTCCCAATATCCACTCTAAACCTCCCCTGGAACAACTTGAGGTTGTTTCCTCTCATCCTGTCCCTGTTCCCTGGGAGCAGAGCCCGATCCCCCCGGCTGCCCCCTCCTGTCAGGGAGTTGTGCAGAGCCAGAAGGTTCTCCCTGAGCCTCCTTTTCTCCAGGCTGAGGTCCTTTCTCAGCTCCCTCAGCTGCTCCTCCTTCATGTCATGAGCTCCCTCTGCAAAGAGGGATCACCAGGTAAAATTTAGTTGAAGAGACAGGGAAATATTGAGCTGGTCTTGGAAGAAAAAGAGGAGAACCAAGCGTTGCACAGGGAACACATCAGAAGGAGAGAGGCACCAAATTACTGTGTCCTCAAAAGCTTTCATTAGATATCATTTGGTAATTGGTGCCGGGAACATAAAGCTAGAACAATTGGGGAAGCATAAAAGAAAAAAAAATAACAGAACAAAAACCCAAAGGGAAAATCAGAAGTCGGAATTTTAAACAGGAAAAGCATGGCGTCGGAACGGGCGGAAGATAACAGAGTGCTCTGCTGAACACACAAACAAACAAAAAATAACAGAGACAAACTGGCAAAACATTCCTCTGGCTCACTTAACCACTGCTCTGCTCACTCACAGGTCTCCAACCAACGCTGTCACTGCTCCAGCATCCTTCCCTGCAGATAAATCCGAGGGGAAGAGACCTCTCTGCTCTTGCAGGGCTTGGTAACAACAGAGCAACGAGAGAAATGTCAAGAGCAAAATGAGTAATAGTTCCCCTCCCGCTAAATGAGGATAACACCTCTGACCTCCCCCTGAGGTACTTCCAAGCTGATTAGTAAAGGCTCTAGATAAGGGTAGGACACGTTGCTGCTCCTGCTGGCTGTGCCTGCTCCCACGGAGCCAGGCTTTCCCTTTAAACCCATGGCCAAAGTAGGATGCAAACAACGAGATGGCTGATCCCTCCCAGGCTGGAAAGCCAACTCCAGCAGGGCTCCCTCCCCTCCCAGCCCTGCTGCACGGGCCAAAGAGCCAAACGCCACGAGGGAGAAGCCACAGCCCTGTCCCTGCTCCTCCCATTATCCCTGCCATGTTCCCTGCCAGCACAGCACACGTGGGGCCGTGTCCCCGAAGGCTCTTCCTGCCCCTTACGTGCTCCTTCTCCCCCATCCCGGATTGTTCAAGAGACCTCCCAGCTCTTCCCTCAGCACAGCTCAGCAATGGCACTCACAACTTCTGGGGAACTAACAGACGCCAGGGAAAGAGCTGATGGCCATGACTGTGCATATAATTAAAGTCTGGGTTCTTTAAAACACTAAAATCATCTGGAGACCTCAGCAAATCGCCCTGGAGACATGAATAGCAACCTTCAGATCCACAGCCCTACTGACAGCCCTCAAGCAGGGATGGGGACAGAGTCCATGATCTCCTGGGGAATGTGGAGTTTATTCCAGTTGCTCTAATTGTTCCTCACACTCTTTCTCAAATAGCACTGCATTCTCAGGAGATGAAGAGAGGATGGCTGTTTATACCCTGCGATAACTAAACAGTGCTGGAGAATTATCTTATCTTCCCATCAGGATTCAAATGCAGAGGGTTCCTTTGTAAAGCCCAAATGAGCCCCCTGGAAGTTTTCCCAAACATTGTTTTGCACATTATTTTATCCAAGGAAGTTAAAGGTCTCTCTTCAAAGAATGGGAAACGGATCACTTTTTTCTCTTCAGATCTCCGTGAGAAATCATCTCAAGTGGAGAAATCAGTGGAGTGCTGAGGGGCCTCTCCTGTACAAGGGGTGCAGAGCGGGTGTGAAGCCAAAACCTGGAACAGGGAGAGGGGGTCAACCTGTCCTTGGTGTGGCAAAGCCTTGGCTGATGGTACCTCAGCAAAGTTCTCCTCCAAGACCTCTGCTCCACATTTCCATTTCATCCCTCTGCCTTCCCTGAAAGACTGTTCATCGTATTAATTTGAGAAAGAATGAAGAGTTTCCAGGAAGAACCATAAAGGAACTGAGACTTTAAAAGGGTGATGGATAATTATTAGGAATAAATAGTCCCTGCCCTAGATACAGCACATTAAAACAGCAGCTCACCAAGCCCTTTCAGTATCCTGTAATTTCCTTATCTCCATCTTGTAGGTAGGGAAGAGATGCCTGGAGAGATGCCATCCCCTGCCCAATATCATACAAAAACATGTCTGGGAATGGGGAACCAGAGTTTTTGGGAGAATCCAACCTCTCTCCAACTGAACCATCACCAGGGAGCATCATGCACAAAATTTGGGCTCCCTTTTTTTTTAATAAAAAAGGGAAAACAATAACAGAAAAATGACTACTGCCACCAACTTCTCCAGAGTTCTGAGGGGACAAATTTTTCCAGAGTGGCAATAATTGACCTGTGTGCATGCTACTGCTTTTCCACAGACTCTTATCCTTACTGCCATCAAGCACCTTAGAAAACTGAGTCTTTTCTTGATGTCTCTCAGAAGGACTGAGAAACGTGGGAAAAAAAAAAGAAAAGAAAAAGCATAACTATAATGATGAAGAAACAGGAAAAGCCATTATATACAGCAATAAAAAGACTGCTTCCCCCCCTGTTCAAAACATGATCATATTATCTTAGCAACCAGCACAGCCAAGCAGATTTTACCGCAGGAATTGTATAACCATTCCTAAAGAAACGGGAAGGGGAAAACATTTATTCCTTTCTATATTTTATGACGTGAGAGCTGATAGGATTTGCTGAAGCCGAGGCTGCACATATAGAGCCAGAGTGGGTTTCACACTCATTGTTTTTGCTTTTTGCTGCCCATACGCCGCAGGGCGAGGTAGTTTCCTACTGCTGGTGTTGGAAGGGCCTGGAACCATAATAGTCTCTCTGTAACATTCCCAAAAGTTGACATGTTTGGTGCCTGTTTTGTCAAGCAAACCTTTGCAATCTCCTTCAGAGCTGTCTAGGGTGCACTAAATTAGTCAGTTGTTCTTGCACTCAGTACTTGCTGCCTGGGTTAACAAAAACTCCTTCAGGAGAAATATATATGCATTAAAAAAAAAAGCTCCCAGAAAAGTCTTTCTTGCTATATAAAGAGTGCACTCAGATCCAACCCCTTGGAAATGCTCCTTGGTGCTCGCATTCCATAACCTGGGAAGGGTTAAGTTGGATTTACAACCCTTCGGAGCAATTACCCAGCGCTGCAATTTAATGGTAATTCCAGAAAGAGCATCTCTGAACAAGACAGGCATGTTGGGAGAGCCACGCACAGGAAGCTCTTCAGGCAAAACATTACATAGGCTCTTAATTAGGGTCATTGACTCCTCTGCGGAACGATCTTATCACGGCTGGAGAGGCAGAGTCAGCACTCTGCCACCCTGCCCTGGAAGGATGGGGTGGGATGGAGATCCAGCAGGGATGCAGATCCAGAGTCAGCACTCTGCCACCCTGCCCTGGAAGGATGGGGTGGGATGGAGATCCAGCAGGGCTGGGTGATGCTGCGTGGAGAACCACTGGGCAGTGCAGACAGCTTTGCTCTTGCCTGTGAACTCCAGCAGGCTGCTGAAATGCTCAAGTGACAAATGTGGCAGGAGGAGGTTTCAGCCTGAACAAAACCCTGTTTTCATTGCAGTTTTGCCCTTTAATTTCCCTGCAAGATTTCTCTTCATGTAGGGCTTCATAAAACATCACCACACAGCTGAAATGTGGGGCCCAGGGTACCTGACAGTTCTCAAGCAAGTCTAAGCCCTAATTGCAGGGACTGGCCTGCTGAATGCTTAAAATCTGAATAATGAATTACTTATCTTTGCTGTTGAGGCAGAAATGTATTAGGCATTACTAGCTCCAGCCTCAGATTCCTTGACTGGGTTCCAGCTGTAAACATTCAACAGGAAGAGGTTAATTTTTTGATTCAGTTAATATAAATACTGAAAGGTTCCTTACTTCACTGTCCCACATCACTGCAACATACATTCTGTAATTAGAAGCATATTTTTGTGATTTCAAGGTATATTTTGCCAAACCAACAAAAAAGCATCAAACTCCAACATTTCTGCCAAAAATACCCACTGTATAATTTATGCCAAATCAACAAAAGTCTTCTTTTGTCCTTCCCAAACCACACTAAAGAACAGTCTGTTAGGAGTCCAAATGTTAAAGTTCAAAAAAAGCCCTCTATTATACAGGGTGCAAGATAGGGAGGAACAACAAACCCACGGAAGGAGCATCTCTGTCTGCCAGGAACGGGATCTCCTTAACGCTGTTTATTCCCCCTCCGCCCCACGCACACTTCTCCCTTCTTTTTCCTGTCCCCCCCATTTTCCTAAAGCCTTCTTAGCATCTGGAATGTGTAGGCAGCCATCCATGTGTTTGCAGTAAACTTTGAAAGCAGAGCCAACAAGGACCACATGGGCAGGTAGCCTGCAAAGCCAACCTGGCTTTTGGGGCCACTTGGCCAGGAATGCAAGATGTCCCCAAAACGATGGGACACAGCTAAATTATGAACAACGACATGAGAAAACAAATAATAAAAGTAAGAAAGAAAAAGGGAGGGTTTTGGTGGTAATTAAGCTTTTCCTTTCCCTGACTCAAAAAAAAAAAAAATTAATTAGAAGTTCAAGCATTTGGTTTTAATTCAGCCTGATGCACAAATGGTTTATTTCCACACAGCATATTTTCATAGGCTACGGAGCAGCCTCCAACTAGGAAGCCATTACAGCCCCTGATTACAGCTTTTACATGCACTTAGTGCACTTTGGGAAATCGTGGCAGAATGGATTCACTCTCATTTCTCCCTGCACATGAGGGTGGATCCATGTGCGATTAATTAGACAGGCTTGGTACAGACAATTAACAAACTTTTTTCTTTTTTTAACAGAGAAATCCAGTAGTCTTTACATATTCAGCATCGATATTGGAACGTGGCACCTTGCCAGGGTGCACAGCTCGGAGCAGAATTTACTTTAGACCATCTGCTGAGTCTTTAAGTGACTGCACCACGACTGGAAGTTGTTTGGATGAACGTTGGACAATAATGCTCAGTCTGGCCCCAGCAGAGACCCAACCATTCATTGCCATGGCAACCACTAATGCAAAGGGTCCCTGAAATAATAATTCCTTATTTATAGACGCATCAAGGATGCTCCAGTGCTGCTTGAAACTGGCCAAAAACCCAACAGCCTTTTCCACTGCTAATGCAAACCTCGGGTTTCTGGTGTGTGCCGATGGCTGGAAGTCACTCAGAGGCATCAAATCCTAAGGTCTGGGTGTTTATCAGTCCATCAAAGCCCCTGGCCCCATGCCACCCCCATGGCAAAGGGCACAGTGCCAGCAAGGTTCACCCGGCAGCAGGAGATGGGGGCTCCAGAGGCCCTGCAGGATGTAAATCTCACTGAAAATGTGGAAATTATATTATTTGGAGAATTTCTTATGGTGAGTCAGCTGGATGTGAGGAAGAGCTCTGTGTGTAACTGCTTCCAGTCAGGTTTTGCATGGAAGTATGGACAGATATGGAATACTCCAGCAGGAACAGCACGTTCAACACCATCAGCTGACAGTGCCCAGAGAAGCTGTGGCTGCCCCATCCCTGGAAGTGTCCAAGGCCCGGCTGGACGGGGCTTGGAGCAGCCTGGGGGAGCGGAAGGTGTGCCTGCCCATGGCAGGGGGTGGAATGGGATTGGCTTTAAAGTCTCTTCTAACCCCAACCATTTCAGGATTCTGTGATTCTCTGATTTTGGAACCAAGTGAAAATGACAGGGATTTTGGAAACTGTTTTTTTAATCCATTACAAAGGATCTTCAGTGAAATAGTCCATGAGGTGGCATCTGGGGAGAGAGGCTTATCATCTTTCCAGCCATTTCTGCAAAAATTTCTCATTCATTTCCTGCTGGCTACTGTCAGAGAGAGGGTACAGGACTAGCTGGGCCACATCCCAGATCCCGTCAGTGCTCCTACATACTTCGCTTATCTCTCTGTGTCATGGAGCTGTGATTACATAGCTTGAGCAGCTAAAAATATTGCCAAAACCTTTAAAAAGAGAGGCACAGTTTTGGTTCTTTGGTTCTTTAACTTTCTTAAACGGAAATGACTGGACAGATGGGCATTGGGGTGACAGAAAACCCAATGGGACCCCACTGCTGCCTGACGCGGGTCCAAAAGGTGCCAGAGTGCTTTTCACCTGCGTGTTGAGATGGCTGAGGCTGCTGGGAGAAGTACCAGAGCCACCAGAGCGAATTTCTTTTAGTGACCATTGATAAAAGCTGGATTTCTTTAGGCTTGGCACGTGTTGGCTTTGCTCTCCAGCAAGGCTTTGGCAGCAAATTTCATTGGAATGCCAGAGTCTGATTTGGGGGCACAGTTACCTGGCTGCAAGCCCTTGGCACAGCCATGTGGGGACACCTCCATGGCTACAAGGGTGACTGAGTGGCCACGTGCCCCAGCTCCCTCCTGGGCACTGAGGAGCTGAGGGCAAGCACAGTCCCTGAACCGGCTCCATCCTGGGATCTGACTGCCAGGGATTTCAGTAGCAGCCTGGGGGGGTCAGGCACAGGGCACTTGGCACAGGAGGTGGGAAAGCAGCCAGGGTGAGACCTCTGAGCGAGTGGAACGGTGCGGGGGTGAGCCAGGGACACACATGTGGATGGATTACACATGGGGCTGCAACGGGAATGGAGTGAGGAATCCAGGGGAGAGCCTGAACCCTTCACCAAGGAACCAGGTGAGAGCCCTGAGAACTGCACCAAGGAACCAGGTGAGAGCCCTGAGAACTTCACTGGGGAACCTGTTGAGAGCCCTGAGCCACGTGAGAGCCCTGAGAACTTCACTGGGGAACCTGTTGAGAGCCCTGAGCCAGGTGAGATCCCTGAACCATTCCCCAGCCCAGCAGGGCAAGGAAAAGCAGGGGCTGCTGTTGCCCTATCACAAACCCCACCAAGAGCCATGAGCCCGTTCCGAGCTGCAACAGCAATCGGAGCTCTGGCAGCACTAAACTGCTGAACTCCACCAGCAGTGACCTTTCACGTTACCTCCAGGACTATTTAGACTGGCTGGGCTCCCCTGGCCTAGCAGCAATCCCACAGACTCCATCTGCCTGCTCCAAAGGAGAGTTATAGCCTGTGCTGCCGATGCAGTCTCTTGGGTTTGTTTTTTTTCTTGCAATCTTGACTTCATCCCAGCAAGGGCTCCTGTCTCTAACTGGCCGCTGTCAAAACAACTCCAGCGGGGAGATAAGGGAGAGAAGACTTTGAAGAGGCTCCTTCCTGCAAGCTGCTCGCTATCTCCCCAAGACATTTGTCAGCATCCCCTAGGAAGGGCAGCAGACTTGGGGAAGCCAGGAACCATTCCCCCTCCTAAGCCCCCAGTCACATCACAACCCAGTATTTAAAATGGCTCGTGAACCCCAGATAAAAAGCAGGCGATTAGTGTCTAGAAGCAACCTCTGTTTTCTATCACCAGATGTGGCCATTTCCCAGCAGGACAGATATTCATTCATGGAAGGACAAATATTTCTGTCCACTTTTCCCAGCTTTCTTGCTTCTCTGCTCTTCACAGCCACCTTTCTCCTGATTTAAATTAGGCTGTGGCTTTGGAGTATGCCCAAATCCACCCCCAAGAGAAAATAAGATTAGAAAAGGGATGTGATTCATTTGGTAGTTTCCCTTTTCTTACATCTTGCTTCGAGTGAAGCATCATCAGATGAAAGCTGCCCCTCCATGACAATCTGCTTCTTCACAAGAGGACATGATGCAGGGCTGCTTCTGCCCGTGGGGTTGGTCACCGCTGCCTCCATGGCACAGCGTGGATGAAATTCCCTCTCTTCCCCATCCCACAGCCCAGCTGGGCTCTGCAGGCCAACACAACTCCCTTCATCTTATAAGGGAATCATGCCCAAACTGAACCAGTTGCTGCCACCAGGGAGGAATTCTCCCTTTGGCTGGGCCAGGTGGGTCACTGCTGCCTCTTGGCTGTTGTTTGGAGCATTAATCAATGGCTCTGAGCTTGCAACTGGCTGAGGGCTTGGGTGGGTATTTTGCACCAGCAAACCACACACTGAGTAACAATTTCCAAGTTTAACTCTGTGAAAGAAGGCAATTTGGAAATATTTCCATCCCAGTTTTCTGGGTAGAGGATGAAGAGCATGAGCCCACAAACAGCGCTGAACTCCGTGCTCTCAGTCACTCCTCGCTGTTGGATTATTTGACAGGCTTTGGCTGCAAAGTCTCCTTTGACACTTGCTCCAAGATGCGGTAAAAACAGTGCTGGCAAGCCATGTTTCCTTGGGAAAACCAGCACCTTTTCCAAGGACTCCCTGCTGAGAAGGTCCCTTGGACCACTGAACCTCGCCCATGACCAGCAGCTCCCCAGCCCAGCCTCAGCCTGCAACCCCAACACCAGCACCGTCCTCAAGCCCCCAGCATCGAGCAAACCCCAAACACGTTTTCTGCACTAGTGGAAGGTGTCCATGCCCATGGCGGGGGTTGGAACATGATGATCCTTCAGGTCCCTTCCAACTCAAACCATTCTGGGATTCTGGGGAGCTCATGGAGCAGAACTGTGCCTCAGCCTTTTGGCATGGCTGGCTGGAAGCTCAGCAGCTCCTGCCCAGAGCGGCCCTGGGGTGGGTCAGGGTGAGCCGTGGCAGCGAGCGGTGACCAGGGACAGGATGGAGGGGTCGCAGCTCCCGAGCCCAGCCTGGCTCCACGGCCCCGCGCCGGCGTTTCCTGCAGCGGCGCTTCCCCGGGAGCCGCTCAGCCCTCAGCAGAGCCATCGCCGAGCTCTTATTTTAAAACGGGCAAACAAAACACAGGAGTTCGAGCCATTTAAAAAAATCCTGAAGTCTGCAAAGCAAAAGGGCTCCAGCACGGAGCGACTTTCACTGCCCAGCCCATTGTTAGCGGAGGCGGCCGTCCCTTTCCCATGCCAGAGAGATTTGCCTGGTGCCGGCCAGTTCTTTATCCCACTGCGCAATTAATACAGCTTCCCCCAGATAAACAGCAGCTTGTTTAAGTATGTCCCTCGATAGGTCCCAGTAAGGCTTGATAACATGGATGGTCGGATGTTGTCAGGACGAAGGAGTCAGACATGCTGGCAGCAACCTTTTCCCTTTCAAAGCACACATGTTTAGAAAAGAAAGGGCTGTGCCTGTTCACGGCACAGCCACTGAAATCTCGCTGTGGCATCAAACGAGGCAGGGGCAGGGCTGGGAGCTGCTCCCCGCCAGGAGCCAGCCTGCTCCCGGCACTGGCAGCCAGCTCCCGCAGTGTCAAGACCCCTCCTCAGGCCGTTCCCGTTATGATGTGTTAAAATCCACACGTTAAAATTCTCATGTTATGATTTCTGCTATCACTAACAGCAGCAGCAGAATAAAAATTAAAAATAATCGTTGTTTTTAATTTCCCTTCTGGTTTTACCCCCAGCACGCTTTTATGTCAGCTCTCCAATGCTCTGTGCTGATCACAAGCCCCAGTTTCTTAATTTAGCAACTTTTTATCTTTATCTTAAAGCCCTTTGATTTGATTGTGCAAGAATCTCAGCACTCATTAAAAATAAACTAATTATGTTTGGAGAGACTGGGGATCAGGACAGTGACAATGCCACAGGAGTGGTAACACTCACATGGAAGTGATCCCTTTCTGGATCAGGACTGCACCCACATTCCTGGTTTTCGAGGGGCTCCCTGCCCCCCTGGATCCCCCAAGAGATGGATTTGGGGGTGCTGAGGGTCACCCCCACACGGTGCTTGTCCCAGTGCAGAAGGATGGCATGGAGAGATCTGCCCAGGACTTTCAGTGGGAATTTCCAGGATGACAAATGACAAAAGGGATTTGAGGGCACCTCACTGGTGCTGCTTTGGGGCTTCTCCATGCAGCCACCCCACTCCAGGGGTCCCGTACTCCTCTGGGATTCTGTCAAGCCAGAGGCTGGGTTATCTCCAGTGCTCCAAGCACTCCTATCTCCCAGTTCATCCTCTTCCCTTCTGAAGAAATCCCTTCCTTTCCCATCTCTCTCTTGGAAACCACCCTGTTCTTTCCATATTCCCTCTTTCCTTCCTTCCTGCTGAGCTGCAGACACTGTTCCCCAAAGTATCAGTCCCTTATCTGGGGCAGGATGCAGGGGGAGCACAGCCCTCATGCTGCCATGATTAGATGCTCCCTTCCTCCCACCCTGGCCCATTCTGAGCCTCCCTCGTCTGCTCACCACTCTCCCAGCTCTCCCAGTCACACTGGGACGTGTTTGGAAGTGGGCAGCACCCGTGTGACAGCTCCCTGGTGCTCACCTGGGAGAAGGACCCCCGGTGCTGATGGGATCCAGGGAGGGTGCAGTGACACCCAGGTGGGGTCACCTGAGCCTGCACAGGGGGAGCAGAGCAGCATCTGGGGTCAGCTCAGGTCTTCAGCATAATGTGAGGGAGCTCCAGGCATCCCTTGAGCAGCAGCATAGCACAAAACCCTCCCAAACCACCCCAGACCCCAATTACAGGGGTAGGGCTCGCTTCAAACTGGCCTTAGGCAAACCCAGGCAGGTTTATTAAAATAATAAACCCCTGGTGTCTCAAGCAGCAAAGTACAGGGCAGCAGGATCAGATAAAAGGGGAGCTCTGTCCAGGGACCAGGTGAGCCAAAGGAAGGCTCCAAGCCCTCCCTGTGGAAAGATCAGTCCATGGCAGCAGGAGTTAATCCTGGGACAGGTTCCTTTCCATTGTGGTCACAGTTGTGCTGGCACCTTTCCCCTCAGCCGGCAGTTTGGGTCTGTGTTGTTTCAAAATCTCCACTTAATAGCCAGATTAAACAGGTTCACACTTGCAGTTTGCAAACCACAGGGGCAGCAGCACAAGTAATGAAATTTGGTACTTTCTGAATGAAAGCACCAAGTGACCTCTGTGGGACAGTGTTCCCTGATGGAAAAACAGTGCAGGAACGGCACTGCTTTGCAGCCAGCACAGGTGACTGCACCCATTCTGGCTCGAGGGGACCACTTCCCATTCATTTAAAAAGATACTGATCCTTCAGAGGAAGTTAGGGGCAGGTTTGGAGAGGAAATGGCATCAGGAAGGCTGAGATGCCTTAAATCAACTTGTAATGAATTTTTTTCCTTAGCTCTATTCTGTGACAAACCACTGAGGTGTCATTGAGGGAGATCAGGGCTGCACAAGAGGCAGCATGACCATGTCCAGCTGACATCAGGAGACACTGGGATCTCCATGTGTTATCCCTGGAGGCAGATCAGCAGGGCAGGTCAGCTTTCCCTGAGTTCCCACTGAACACAAAACCTGCTGCTGCCAAATGCACTTTGCCCTTTCCATCTATCTAGAGCAGACTGGACCATAAATGGACTGCTCAGAAATTACAGCAGTGCTTTTGAAAGGTAAGAGATAAGATCTGTGACCCAGAACTCCAGGAGTAATTTAGTCATTGGCCTGGTAATGTTTTTTTGGGAAGAGCACAGCTGCAAGACTGGGAAGGGCTGTGGAGCTGGGTTGTTTGGGTGGACCATGACAACCTACACAGACATTGAAGGGGTTGATCTGCTCACACCAGACCTAAAAAGTCACAGCTTTTCTACACCAGAAAAGCTCTCCCTTTCCACACCATCACCCACTGCTGTGAAGGTGGAGACACCTGAGAGCAGCATCCATAGAGGAACATTTAGAATCACATCCAGTTTTCCTTCATGCTCTGCCCCTTGCTGTGGAACTCATCATCCATTTTTCAGTAGGTTCTTGCACAATCAGTATCTGCCCAGAGCCTCCTGCCACACTGCATGGATAGAGCAGAGTATTACTTAAGCAAAGAGGAAATTATAGATTGACTGTTGCTGGCTTTCCCAAAGTGCCAGCATGCACACAGCAATGTTTGGCATTCCGTGGTGTCAGCCAAGCAATCCACCCTGTGCCTGCCAGGTGGCCTCGCCTCAGCCTCACTCCACAGCTCGAGAGCAGACAGAGGACCAGGTACAGAGAGAAGAGCCAGGGTGACAAACAGAGCTGCCCAAAGTGCCCCCACCCAGGTCATGCTGCCATCTGAAATGATGTGGAGAGGAGCTTTTGATTCTGTAGAAACCTGAGGGATGAATTGAGATTCCTTTTTGTGGCACAGCAAAGGTACAGCAGAGTTGATCCAGGATATTTAATGCCACAGGATTCATTCAAAGCCTCTGCCCAAACCCCCAGCCTGCCTTCCCCAGGCTGACTGTCACTTCACAGAGCTGACTATCCACAGGCATTGATATTATAAATATGACACAGAAATTACAAATCTTCCCAAGCACCTGGGCCTTGCTCTCCCCTCCCTACAGAAACTGCTGCAGTCACACCTTCCCCTTCTGCTCTGCTCACCCCAAAGAGTAAAACATCTCTTAATGAGGCCCTGAGCTACCCCTGAAATATCTTCACTGGAGGACTGAACCGGGTCAATGGAGACTGGCACGAGGCATCCTCCTCCTCCAAGGGAGCGTATTTACGAGGAAGTCATTACGAGGGAGGCGGGGAAGAGGGGCTGGGGACACTGAGAGAGGCCTTTCATTGATCAGATTATTTTTAGAAAACAAATTTCCCTTAATGGGTTTATGGTTTCAGTGAGAAGAGCAGCTGGTGCCAATGTTTACAACTCTGAGTCACGTCACAGAATGTCGAGGCAGTGGAAAGTCTTATGAGCCCTGGACAATGGTCCCACTGAGCAGAGCCTGCCGTGCTGTCCGGGCACGCTGCATTGTCCGGCTGAGCTCCAGGGAGCCAAACCCTCCAGTAAACAGCACCAGCCATCCCAGCTCCGGCTGGACACTGAGGAGAAGGCACTGGGGGAGCTGGAGCTACACACCTCTAACACCCCCTGATCACAGGCAGAGAGGATGCGAGAGAGGGACAGAGATATTCCAAGAGCTGATGTGCTCCTAGAGGCAAGCTCATGTTTTTCTGGTGATGCAAATTCCATTTTCATGTCACAAGAAGTTATTTTTTCACCTTGGCCATGCTGGGATGTTTTCTGTAAATGCTTTTGTGTCTTGCAGCAACACAAAGCCCAAGAGCTGTCTGCATGGAGCTGTGGGCTCTGGGGACACAGCTGCCTCCGTGTCCTGCAAGAGGGAGGACAGGACAGCGAGCAGGGATGTCCTGCAGGCAGGACAGTGAGTAGGGATGTCCTGCAGACAGGAGAGCGAGCAGGGATGTCCTGCAGACAGGACAGCAAGCAGGGATGTCGTGCAGTGCTGTTTCACCTACAGAGTGCACTTCTGAAGAAATCCCCCAGTTCTTTCCCGCTGCCATATGTGATTTGCCTGTGAAGGCAGTCTGCAGATGTGTGAACACATATGAGCCCCAAATTCTTTGTCAGGTGGGCAGCAAAAGGGCTGTGAGGATCTGCCCTGCTGTTCTGTGTTTTTCCCCATATTCTCTTCTAACTCAAGGAAGTCCAGGATGGAAAAAACCAACGTGGTTTTACACATCAGAACTCTTCCTGCACTAAACCCCAGCTGAGTCATCTCATCCAGCTCCAGGGGAGTCTGGTCCTACCTCCACATCCTGCTGGCTCCTTCCCCCTCCCCAGCAGAGCACGGACAGAGCAGGACAGCTCAGCCCTGCCAGAGCCAGGCTGATTCCCCAGGGATGCAGGGAAGCACCAAGGTCCCTCCCCTGTGTGTCACACGTGTCCCCAGCTGTGGGGCTGCTGTTCCCCTCCACTCAAACGCTCTCCCTGACACAGATCTGTTCCTAGGGCAGGTCCAACAGCCCTGAGGGTCTTCAGGCTGGTACATCCCTGCCTGCACAGGAGCAGAAGGGCACAGGTAGGGACAAAACCACATGGCCATCGAGTGGCTTCTTCCCATGGAGCCTGCAGTGCCCTGACCTGCTCCAAACCCCATTTCCATCAAGGATCAGGCCCAGAAGCCCAGGTCAGCCTGATCTGGAGGACATGGAGCACACTTTGGCCCTCTCCCATGTTTCTTTTTCTCCTGCTGAGCATCTCCAGTGAGATTTCCATCCACAAAGCAGCCAGTAATCAACATTCAAGCAGTAAAAATCAAAGAAGCAGCTCTAAAAAGTATTAAAATCAGCCTTGCAAAGCTTTGGCTGAGTTTGATTTTTTTTCAGCACGCGAATTTGGCCAAAGCTTCATGCAATGTGCAGGGCCTGTGGCTCTGCTGGCCTTTGGTTTGGAAACAGGGATCAGATTTTGGAACATCTTCCGAGGGCACCATTCCACTGGAAAACGTGGGCTGGTCACACCCAGCCAGCTCGCAGGATTAGGTCAACAGATACTCATTTTTTAATTGTGAAGAAGGTCAGCCTTCAGGGAGAAGTATTCCTAAAAGATTGTTCAACAAGTATGTGGGATTAACAGAAAAATCGAGAGGGACAGCTTGGGAGAGGCCAGTCATTCCTTAGAAAAAACAGGAAGACAAAAAGGATGCTGGTCATTATGGAATATTGCCCTGTAATGGCACAGGGTGAGGCACTTCCAGTAGGGTTCTGCATTTTTGGGCAAGTTGAGGATCTGAGTCAGAGCTTTCCAAATCCTTCTGCTCACCCCAGTTGATGAGGGCATACAAAATCCCTGAATGGACCCAAATGTCCTTAGAATCGACATCTGGCTCCAATAAACAGCCCGATGGTCATGCTTTAACAATGTTTGTTCCAAACTAAATCTTTAACTAAACATTTTCTGAAAAGGGGTTTTGATAGCAGAGTTGCAATAGTGAAGAGGCTGCCCGTGTTTGTTTTTACTAGAGATCCCAGTTCCCTGGGGTTTAACTCATCCTCACACATTCCTTTGGGGCTGGAACTTGGTGAAGTAGGAGGGATTTGTACCATTATTGCCAGATTTTATTATGGCATCGCTCTGGGGATTTTAACCTGCAAACTCCAACCTGGCACAGCTGCAGTGTAGAGGCTTGTGCTCATCATGTTTGGGTTCTCCCTCCTCATGTCCAGGATAGGAAGTACAAAGATAACCACAGCAAGGAAGATTCAGGATAGATATAAGGACAATTATAGAAAGGATTATAAGGGTTAGGTAGAATTTCCATCGTGGGATGGAAATTCACTGATGCCACCTGGTCCAGTGGGTGGCATTCCTGCCCATGGTGGTGGGGTGGAACAAGATGATCTTTAAGGTCCCCTTTCAACCCAAACCATTCCATGTTAAGGAAATATCAGACCCACACCTGCCAGACAATGGTTGTGCCCCGTGACAGGGAGGGATGAGTGGACATTCCAAGGTACTCTTAGCCTGCTCTGTGAGGCTGCCCTGAGGACAAGAACAGAGCCACATCACCTGCACAGGGATCACCTCCAGCTCGTGCTATCACCTGCACAGGGCCAGCAGCTGGAGATTTGAGGCCTCTGCAGAGGAGACTTCCAGTCACCTTCACCCCCATGGCTCCAAGCCACAGCCAAGACCAGACTCGCCCATCACCACACTGTAAAGTCTGAGCACGAGGACAAGTTCTCCTCTGGACCACTCCTGGTGGCACAGGAGAGGCAGCTGCAGCTCCAGCCCCTCTCAGCCAAGAGTGTGGCTGGGAAACACTGGGATCCAGGCTCAGAGCCTCCTCCTGAGCCCCTAGGAGCAGGGAGGGCTGTCCAGGAAGAAGGGGAGTGTGCAGGTACACACACCCAGCCATCCCGGAGCCAGGGCCGGCGGGATCCGTGCCTGGCTCCGGCGGTGACTCAGCCGGCTCCGCGATCCCGGCCCGCTGCTCCTCTCTGTACCACGAGATACAAATGTTCTCTTGCTTCCTAAAGCACTGCCAAATAGACTACAAACATAAAATAATGGCTAATTCTAAAGCAGCTTCTAGAAGTCCTGTCTTTGCCTGCATCTGCTGTCACCAAAATACATGGAAGCAAATCCTGAGTGCAGGGCAGGGTCGGAGCCCGGCCGGTGCATGGCTTCTCATTTGTCCTGCTCTATTCCCATTGGCTTTGGGATGCTCAGGCTGGTGGCACCTGGGCACCTCCTCCTCCTGGCACCACTATTTTAGCCATCATAACTGAATTAAGATAGGAAGAACCAGCAAATCACATTGACTTCCTGTAATTACTAAAATTAAAAGTCATAAAAACTCCTTTTAGGATGCTCCAGTACTCATTCGACATCCTACAGTCCATATTCTGCTCCCTCCAGCTACCAAATGCAACCCTAAAGCTACAACTGGGTTTAAGACCTCTTGTGTTTTACACCTCAGCCCCTGTGCAAGGGGATCCAGCCAGGACGGTACCTGCAGGTAACACCACATGCACCCTCTGGCCCTGCCAACCTTGATCTGCAAATTTTTTGTGTTTAATTGTCCCTTTCCCACTCAAGAGCCATTTCCTGGCTTTGCTGGCAGAAAGGAAGGACACTGGAAAGCGCAGCTGTGGAGTCTGATTCCCATTTAGGACCGAGGGCCTCTTTACCCAGCTCCAGCTCCACAGAAAGGCTTACATGCAAATGGGAACCAGGCCCTTGGAGGGCTCACTTTGAACAGGTTATATTCTTACCACTTTAAACAAACTTTTAAGAGAGGGCAGCAACTGAGCTTTAACCAGTACAATATGGCAGGGGCTGATGGCTTAGGCCTGATCTTTTCCTTGCCCCAGCCTTCCCAACACCCTGGGCACTGCTGGAGAAGAGCTGAAGGGTCAGGGTCAGGCAGCCAACTGCAGCAAAACAGAAACCTTTTTTTCACTGAATAAATATAAAGATACTGTATATGAACAAAAAATGAAGCATGTCCCACAGAGGATTTTAAAACTTCCAAAAATATTCCCTCAGCCCTTGCCAAAGGTAATACAGCCAGACTTTCCATGGAAAGCATCATTGTGCACGGTGAGGTTCAAGGAGGTCGCTCTGCTTGAAGTGCACAAACAGCCAGCGCCCTGTCCTGTCCCTCCTCTCCACACACACTCTGCCACCAGGAACAAGTGCCCTTTTTTTTTTTAAAAAAAAAAAAAAAGGAAAGAAAACAACTTTCTTCCCTCAAAGGTGGTATAGAATTCACCCTCGCTGTGCAGCAGTAGCAGCTACAGCTTGTATTTACAAGCAGCCCCCTTAAGAGGACTTGAATGGCTGTTTATAGAACACCCCGACACCAACAGGTTTGCTCAGGGGGTTCTGTATTTTTGGAGGCTTTTCTAAGCCCTGCTTTCTTCCCCATCCCCAAAGCAGTGGCTGTAACAGATCCTGCACTAAGGAGGTGGGAACCTGGCTGCCGAGAGGTTCCTGTAACACAGGCATTACTCCACACTTCTTGGAGGGCTGGAAAATAACCCTCTTTTCTACAGTTGCTGCCTTCCACCTAATTATCCCCAAAGCTTTGACTTGTAAACACCTGACCTAATTCTTTCCACGGGCAGTTTTTAATAACAGAAATTCTTCAAAAGTGTCTTTATGATGCATCACACCATGGTACCTTGTAAATAAGCTGTGGGCCAGCCGAGCCTTTCACGGGGAAATAAGGCAAAGACACTTAGTCACTGAATATTCAGCTTTAGGGAGAGGCACCACAGTGAGGTCAGCCCAGCTCAGTCCTCAGCTTTGGAGCTGGATGATCCTGTGGGTCCCTTCCAGCTCAAGGTGTTATGTGATTCTGTGATCTGAAATTCCGCATCCGAGCTCTGCAGAGGAAGGAAGGTCCTTAGATCTTGTCCTAAGAACAACACCATGCCCATACAGATTTCCTTTCGCTTTGGGATCACAGAGCTTTCTATAAATATGTATCAATGAAGCTGCAGAATTTACTCAACACTTAAGTACAGGGGAGTATGTAAAAAGAAGATCAGCACTTCCTGAGCTTCCTTTTCTCAGCACCACCAGTCACCTGTGCTGGGCACTGGGCACATCACAGCACGGAATCAGCTGTTCCTGGGCACTTGTACACGTGGCAAAACCCAGGAGCCTCTCCAGGAGATTAGCAGGTTCCCCTGGAGCAGCACCACATGCCAAGGGAAAAGTTGGGAAAGGAACCGTGATCTCCCCAGTTCCCCATCTCATACTCCATCCTGCGCCTTCTCCTGGCACTCTGGACCAGAGCTGATTTTGCAAATCCTCCCCATTTGCATTTTGGATTTGTATATATTTGTATATGGCTGTGCCCAAACCTGAAGTTGTTTTGGCAGCAGAAATAGACCTAAATTTGTGATACACTTAAATCTGTGATACACCTAAATTTGTGATACACTTAAATCTGTGATACACCTAAATTTGTGATACACCTAAATCTGCGATACACCTAAATCTGCGATACACCTAAATCTGTGAATAGCCCATGTTCAGCTGGGCTGAGCTTTGGACCAGTGACCTTTGGGGTGACCCAGCAGAGGGGCAGAGCCCTGGGAAGACCGAAGGGCAGGGAACGGAGTGGGAGAGATTCCTGCTGGCTGGAGGGAGGGAGTTAAGGAACAGGCCTGGAGAAAGAGTTGCTGAAAGCGTTGCAACACGAGAGAAGCTCTGCAGGCCTTTGATCTCGGAGCTGTTCTTGAACTGTCACTTTAATGATGTGTCAAAGACTAAAAAGAGTTGAGATTAAGAATACTGGAGCCTGGGGAGAGGAGAAGGCCATTTTAAGCCCGCTGGGTCTAAGCTGGGTTTCTGGAAGCTTTTAGACCCTTGCTGCACACCGTGCACCAGCACAGAGCTGAAAACCAGGTCACATTTTGGAAGTCCTGCTCCACGGTTTGCCTTATAAAAACCTGCGTGCTCCCTGCACGGGCAAATCCCTGCCTGCTCCAGACGTGCACGTGCACGCTCTGCTCCAGCAAGTTCTCTGCACAAAAGGCTCGAGTGAGTTGTTTTCCCGAGTTTCCCTGTGGAATGCCGTCTCCCCTTTACGGCGTGTCCCTAAAGCAATGCCGTGGCTGAGCTGCAGGGCTGGGTGGTGGCTGGAAAAGGGACAGATCTTCCTTCAAACAGCCCCAAGTGCAGGAAACACGGGCAGTTTTATCAGCCCACGACTGGCAGGACATTTGGGCTCTCTGCAACTGCATATATTTCATTAATATCCCAGCCAGCTTTCATGGCATTACCATCAGGTTAATCTACTTTAGATTAATGAACCTCAGTTTCAGCCAGGCAAGCTAATTAAGATGATTTTCTTTGAACTTGTTCTAATGAATGTATTAATATCATTCAGGGCTTCTTTTGGAGCTACAAGCATGGCCATGTTATTCCTGAGAAGAAGCCAAACATTTTTTATTAGGGAATCATGTGCTGTGCAGAGTCTGGGACTGCCTTGCCTTTGTTTTCTCTGTGCTGCACCTTTACAGTGGCTGCAGAGAGAGCAGCTCTTTGCTTTGCAGATTTTGCTGTGGCACCATAAGCCAGGAAAAGTTCAGGAGCTCTCTGCACATGCTCAATATCTGGTAAAAAAAGCTAGGAAAATTTACTATCAACTAGCTCTTGTCCTTAAAAAACATTTAGATTTATTTAACTACTCCTCCACCTCTGTTCCAACAGAAAGAGATTCAAATACAGAATCATTTGGGTGGGAAGGGACCTTAAAGCTCATCTCATTCCACCCAGTAGCATCTTTTCCCCAGGTAGTAAGAGATGGAACAGGAAGAAATGAGAAATGGCCTCCAGTGGAGCTGGGGAAGGTTCAGGTTGGATATCAGCAGAAATTTCTTCACTGAACAGGTGGTCAGGCATTGGCACAGGCTGCCCAGGGCAGTGGGGGAGTCACCGTTCCTGGAGGGGTTGAAAAGATGTGACACCTGGGGACATGGTTTAGTGGTGGCCTTGGCAGTGCTGGGGGAACGATGATCTCAGAGGGCTTTTCCAGCCTCAGTGACTCCGTGGTGTGGGGCTGGCAAGGCAGCAAAGAGGGGAAAGGTCTCCAGGGCAGGAGCTGTGCAGGGCTCCAAGGGGGAGAAGATGGGAAGGAGCCAGGTGTGAGGGGTCTGTGGTGTGCACACTGGGGCTGGGTGGGCAGGACCTGGTCCCTCTGAGCCACACAAACAGGGATTTTCCGGGTGATCCTGCAGCAGCCTCCTGTGTGGGTCAGGCTGCAGGACCAGGCTGAAGGCCAGAGTTCAAAGGAGGGAGAAATAACTCAAAATTTGGCTTCATTACAAACTGCCTTACACTGGCCATCCTTACACTCTGGGAATCACCGGGGCTGGTGTCCTGACCAAACATAAGGAATGCACAGGGATAAACACCGTGGGGCTGGTCAGCCTCTGGCACTGACAGCACTGTGGGTCCCCACATCCCTTGGGGAGCCACTGGAGACAGTCTGGTGAATGACCCTTTCTCCAGCCCCAAAGACACCCCACTTCCCTCAGCCTCCACCATCCCAGCCCAAGGCTTGGGAGCAGCTTCCAAACCCGAGTCCCTGGACATGCACAGAGACATCGTTCCACGGATCTGGCTTAAATAAGCTCCTTAATGAATTGTTACTCTCATGAAATGAGAAAACCACAGGTCCCATCTCTCACAGTCACAATCCCTCAACATAAATAAAATAAATAGCCTGGAAACAGTTCTATAAAATTATATTGCCACACAGGTATCATTCAAAATTGGGGAGTATGGTCCCTTTTTTTTTTTTATTTCCCTAAGTAACCAGCCTGCAATCAATGTGCCAGGCCAAGGTGGAGTTTATTTATAAATGCACATTTATGATGAATCATTGGAGGAAATGCAGGCAGACTGGAGACAAAAGTCTGCAGTGGCTAAACCAAATAGGAAATGCTCTTTACATCTGCCTCTTCAGTTGGCATCCACTTCCCCTCCCAGTCTCCTTTCTGCTGGGTAGGCCTGTTTATTTTTGGGCTACTTTTGTTTGCAAAGCCAAACAGAGCTTCTGATTTTTTGTATTTATATTTTTTTTATTTGTAAACAGCATTTCTCACTTATTCAAGCCCTAGATTATTAACAGTGGAAATCGGGGCACCTTCCTGAACAGAGTTGTTTACTCTCTTCAGGGAAAGCAAAGCCACAGAGTGGAAACAGGGTGGAAAAACAGCCTTGTTAAAATGATATAAAAATAAGGACAATGCTGGAACTACCCTGCCAGCTATGGAAGAATTGCCATCTCTTTTCTATTAGGTTTATTTTAAATATTACTAAATTGAAATGAAGAAATCGGTACAAATCACTAAATGAGTATTATGTGTATCTCAGGTCAGGCTGGATGGGGCCATGAGCAGCCTGACCCAGTGAATGGCATCCCAGCCCATGGCCCTGCTTGGAACTAGGTGAGCTTTCAGGTCCCTTCCAACCCAAACCATTCCACGATTGTCTGTCTCTAGGAAGTTTCCAAGTGACAGGACAGCACTCGGTGACACTCCCATTCATTTTCACATCTTTTTCCCCAAACTGGCCCTAGCAAAGCACCTCCCACTAAAGGAGCAGGCATCTTGTATTTTGTGGATCTCCAAGGGGACATCACCATGTCCATGGAGATCTCCACACCTCCAAGCAATGAGGAATCAGCAGAGCTGCAGGAGAACCCATGTCCCTCTGAGGCACCCATCCCGCATGCTGGACAAGGGGACCTCACCCATGTCACTCTGCAGGTTTTAGAGCTCTGCTGCTGCAGTGAAATGTTTACTCTGCTGGAATATGAGCTGATGTGAGATAAGGAACAAGCTCTGGTTCATAAACCTGTCGTTTCTCCCAGAGCTGGTGCTCCCTGTGTGTGCGTGTGCATATCAAACGTGCACATCGGCTCAGTGCACAATTTGTATGCAGAAAGCTGGCATGGCCTTTCTTTCCTCCAGGAGACTTTAAAATCCTTCCAGCCCCACTGGAGAGAGAATTCACACTGCCAATTTTTCTTTTTTTTTTTCCAAAGGTTTTATAGAATGTGCTATGCGTGCAAAACGCAGCCTTTAACTGCTAGAAAAATACAGGCATTTGAAATGCGAGCAACAGAAATAGAGGCACACAAAAACAGAAACAAAGAGGGCTGATTTGATCCACTTCAGAGCCACTGGAGGAAGAAGCGCCCTGGTAACGGTGATCAATGGTAAACACGGATTCTTATTTAGGGAGGCCAGAGCAGCTCCTCTTGTTTCTGCTCGCTTTTTATAGCAGGTTAAAAAATAACAATATTGCCGTGGAAAGATGACGCGAGCAAGAACTTCCCGCTGTCTGAACAATTGGAGCAGTCAAGGCAAGCCCAAGGAACAAAGTGAGGGACAAAAGCTCTCCCTCACTTGGGCCGAGGGACTGCTGGAGTCTGTGGTTTGTCGGCGCTGGAGGGGCAGTGCTCATACTTCTGCAATCTTGGGATTGTGGAATGCTCTGCCTCCCCCTGACCTTCGGAGCACGGATCTGGCCAGGCTGAAGCAGCACTTCGGCAGCCTGACTGCTCTCAGGAGCTGTTTGGTCCTTCGACCCCCTTCACCGGCCCTTGGAAAGCCGTGGGAGTCTTCCTATTTATTTTACTGCCCTGAGGAGTGAGGCTTTGTTTGGGAGGGCAGCCTGGAGCAGGTTTAGGGACTTTACACTCTCCAAAGCAATCCCCCAGCCTTTCCCCTGCCTGTGTTTTTATAAAGAAGGACTTTTTCTAAGCAGCACCAGTGGCCAAACCCCTCACATCAGCTCCTGTCCCATCTGAAGGGCCGCGGCCGCTCCTCCTGCCAGGTCTGGCCCCAGGAATGGACCTTTGAGCGGGGTCACGGCTCCTGCCTGCCAGCACAGCTCCTCGTGCCAGGGCTTCCAGAGGCACTCCAGAGCTTTCCAAACTGCACAGGCATATGTTTGAATAACAGCCTGCTCCCAAAATTAAGAAGAGCTGTATTATGGCTGCTGCCAGAAATAACGTAAACGAATGTTACTCTAGGAATGGGGCTGGGGTGACCACTTTCAGTGCCATTTTCAGGACACTGAGGGGAACTTGCTGTTCTTTAAAAAAAAAAAAAATAGCTCAACTAATGAAAAACCGATAAGAAAATCATTCAAATGCCAAAAATTCTCTCTCACACAAACCAAACACTAATTCTTGCGATACTATATATATTTATTGGTTAAAAGCACATACCAGCCTGTCTAAATCTGTGATTGGTGCCTAGTTTATAACACCTTTGTGGCTTTTAGTTTCTCACCAAGACACATCAAAGCAGGGGACACTTAGCCAAGGAAAACTTCATTGTTAGTATTAACTCACTCCAAGAAAAAGATTTTTGGAAGTTTGAGAATTTTTCACTTCATGGCAATTGTTGATTAATGAACCTCAATGGACTACAGCCTAAAAGAGGACTTTGTTAATAAAAAATGCTAAACAGTGCAGGCAGAGTAAGGAGATACTTTCTTTGAACCTAATTGATATAAAGGCGTACACAAAGGACGGACCTGTGAAGATGGATTTATTCAGTGTGATCCTGTTTGCTTTCCAGTTCCGCCTCAGGCTATTTCTACTTGCAGAAAAACCCCAGTTACTGAGGAGACGAGGAGAAATCAGAGAATCACAATATAGCTGGAAAGATCAGAGCACTTGGGAGATACTTAACAATGATATCTAGGACAGGCAGAGCTTTGCCCCTCTTGGCTACCCCAGGAGGGCTGTTGGAGCAGGGCAGGGCCAGCAGCCAGGGCAGTGACACCTTCGAGCAGGGATGGGAGCACCAGGATCCTGGGGGACTCTTCCTGGCCCTCTCATGGTTTTGTTTGGAGAAGTCATCTAAGATCTCTGAGGCAAAATGTATTAGTCTGAAAGCAGGGCTAATGAAAATGACTCATTACACTGGGATGATCCAGTTAATTCCTGTTTACACACTGGTTTAGGCTTCCCAGCAGAGAGGTACCACGTGGAAATGCAGTTTTTTTGCTGTGAGCAGATGGTGCTGATGCTGCTCGAGTTAAACATCCAAACCAGTGCAGACTGGGGCTGAGGGACCTGCACACACAAACCAAGGTTGTGCTGGAGGCAGCAGTGTCCCTTCCAACCCTCACCATCCTGTGAGCATCAGTCACCACAACTGTGAGATTCCAGACTTTCTCTTACAGTTCCCAGGACTGGGAGGAAGGGTTCTGAGCAGAGTTTTGTTCAGCAAGAGAGTTTGTGAGGAAGCAGCACGGCCCAGCAGGCAGAGCATGAGGTCAGGGTGACCTCAGCCATGTCCCTCCTCTGATCACAGAATCCCAGATTGGTTTGGGTCAGAAGGGACCTTAAAGCTCAGATCATCCCATCCCCTGCCATGGGCAGGGACACCTTCCACTATCCCAGCTTGCTCCAACCCCCGTCCAACCTCGCCTTGGACAATTCCAGGGATGGGGCAGCCACAGCTGTGACCCAGAGCTCCCTTTCCTCACTCATTTATGAGTTTGTTGATGTGACTGAGAACTGTGATCAATGAAACACCCAGGCAGCCCTGGACAGAGATCAGTTCATGGAGCCCACGTGAGGATGAGGAGCCCATCTGGGTCTGTTCCAGCTGGAATGTGTGTGAGGGTCTGGAGTGCCCACTGCCAGAACCCTGATTTTTTCCTTTGGGGCTCTGGAGAGCCAAGTCTTTGTGTGTTATTCTGAGGTGCCTGTCGCAGACAGGGGGAGCGGGAATGTAACATTATGGTACCAGGCTGTGTATTTAGGGAGGCTGCATTACAGTCAGAGGAAAGGGCTGTATTATGGAAATTATATGGGAAGAGAGATGCCCAGGCAGTGCTGGCCGTGCTCTGCAGTCTCAAATCTCTGTGTCAGGGGGTGGTTAGATGATGGGAAGAGGCTGCTGTTTACTGTGGAATGTCCTTTCTGTCTATATGTTTCTGAGAAAGAAATGAGAATGGTGTTTCTTTATTAAACTCAGTATTTGTATCCTGCTTCTGTGATAAGGAGCAGTCTATAAATCATGGAATAAAACAGCTGTAAATCATCATCCAAGCTATTAAAGCCTCTCGGGTCTTTAAAAGATTTTCTGCCCCCACTAGTTCATAAACACAATCGAAAATGTCACCCAGACACTTCTTCCCAAGGCCCGACTTTTTATTTTGGGTTGGGAGTCTGAATTCACAGCAGATCCAAGGCAGCATTTATCCCAGATGGGTGTTCCATATCTCACTGCTGTGTCTGTGCTCTCCATTTACCCTTCAGCTCTCTCAGCAACACCACACATGGGCAGACCGATTTCTCTCCAGCTTGAATCTCTGATTTCCTTGGAGGATGGTTCCAAGGGGGCAACAAGGCATGAAAACATTTGGAACTCAAGCAGCTGCTGCTCCTACAGAGCCACCCCTCTCCCCCTGAGAGTGCGGCAGATGCTTCCATGGGGCTCCACCATCCCAGGAACTGAGCCCTGTGTCAGGAGATGGGAACAGCTCAGCAGCCAGAGGGGGTTATCAGCATGCAGTGGGTGGCAAAGGACAGGGACAAGGAGGAGATTGCAGAATGTGTGAGGACAGTGCTGTTTTGGTTCCCTGCTCTCAGGGGCCTGGTGACAAATCCTGGCTGCAAGGAGATCAGCAGCTGAGCTCAGGGACCAAGGCTGAAACCCAGCAGGTGATACATCCACACATCCCACCTTTCAGATCCCTGGGTCTGGCAGGCTGGAGCCCAGCTTAGCTCCAGATTTCTATGGCTGGCAAACCCAAGTAACCACTTCTGACAAGTTTTTCCCTATTTTTTGAGTAGACTTGTATAAACTGCAAGCTCAGTGTGCATGGCACAATCCTGTGTGCTTGTTTCTCCAAGACTGGCTCTTCTGACTGAAGGACATTCCACTCATCACTTGCACCAAGTGTTCCCTAAACAACCAGGACAAGGCGGTGTTTCAGATATAATATTTCAGCTGACTCACAAAGTGTCTTTGCATGAAATAAACAGCTATAACATCTCACATGGCAGATGCACCTTTATGAAGTTACTACTAGGTTAATCTTTGCAAGATCCTACTCAAGCCGGAGAAAAACTACAAAGGCCATCAAGACCAAAAAAATCCCAGTAACCTCCAGAGACTTTACCATGAGCCCAAAAAGACAAAATTCCAGTGGTAGCTTTAGGACACCAAGGATTCACAGCCTGTTAATATTGCATTGGTGCAGTGGGTGGCAAAGGCAACACGCAAAAAACAAAGCTTAAGTAAAAGTCTGATAATTCCAGTCAAGAACTGAGCAAAGCTTAACTACACATAATTTACATACTGATTCCCACTTTTCTGGATCATACTATGGAAGCCCATAGAAATCCTTGTCATAAATCAGGAGAAGGAACGAAGAAAAAAGATGCCATTTGATCTTGTTAGCATTGGAGCCCCATGGCTGAAAACACCTTCACCAAATTTGCCTTAGACCAAATACAGAGAGGGATTGTTTATGATTTTATTAACTGAATATTAGGAATTTTTAGCCATATCTAGAACACAGATTTGAACCAGCCTAACCAGATCTCCTAAAAAGTGGTTTCCAAGAAGTAGATGCGACCTTGCACATTATGAGGCCCTTAAACAGCAAAGATCCTTATTGCACCACTCAATGGGAAAAAAATCCTCAATCCCTCTCCCTCAAAGCACCCGCGAAGCAGCAGGACACCAGTCAAACCAGTTAAATCTCTGTTACCAGATGTGTTGGAGAACCCAACTTCCCAGGCAAAGCAGTGGGATGAAGGGCTGCCCCTGCCATGCCAAGAATGCTCTCCTTAGACAGGTTGAGAGGACAGGATATGTTGGAAGAAAAAGAAGTATCTTTGGCAAACCCAGTTCCAAGGGTTTTACTGTCAAGATGTTGAATAAATGAAATAAATAACAGGGGGACTGCAGAACATCCCCAGCTGTCTTTCTCTGCGGAAGGAAGATGCACTTTATCCTCTGGGAACATTCCTGATATCTGCAGATTCCCATCCAAATCCACCCATGGCTTAACTTTGTGGAATGAATGCTTTGACACTGAACTAAATTCTCTGGTGTTTCAGCAGGGAACAGGAATATTTGAGGGGCAGAATCAGAGCAGAGGGTGGCAATGGGACAAGGTTCATCGCAATGACCACTTGCACCCCTCTGTTCCTATTGCAGATGAACAAAGCCAGGGATGTCGGAGGTAGGAAGGGCTGCCGGAGTATCCAATTCCTTCTTTTTCTAGCATGCAGCCTGCCTGCTGCCAATTCCAGGTGTTCAACAATAACGCAGCAGTTACTCCTGAGTAACACCTATAATTTGAGTCACTGGGACATTTCCTCTGGCATTTTAAAGCATATGGAAAGGAATGTGAAAACCTTTCATTAGCCACAGGCAGGCGGCCACTGTCAGAATCTCTCAGAAGTGCCCTAAAAGTTTTCCAAAAAACATATCCATGTCTCCAAGCTGCTGGCCACCAGACACCACTGGAGACCACGGATGTGAGCAGAGCACTGATTTCTCCATACAGGAACAACCTCTCCTGCCCTCTGGAAGGGTTTCAACACCAGAACATGATGTTCAAATCACTAATCCTCATAAAGCATCACCTGTGCTGTCTTAGGGAAGACGGATTCCCTCGCCCCCGGGAATGACAGCTCCTTTCCCCAGGAAGGGCATGTAGGGTCAGAGCTGCAGGAGGTTTCTATTCTGCTGCTCTGTCCCTGCCTTTTGTGGAAAACCTGCAGCCTTTCCTGCTCCTGTGATGCACAGAGTTGCAAATCTCTGTCCATATTCCATGGGATGGGTATAAGTTGCCAGATTTTCTGTTTACTATGGAATTTCTACACAGCTTCAGGAACCCCTATATTTTATAAGAAAACAGAGTGGCATATGAAAACATTCTTAGTGCTGGTTTATTTATACAATTAATGGTCAACAGAATGTATTTTTATGCACTCCACCTCCCTGCCCCAAAAGCCAGTTTTGTTTGACAGACAGCTTTGTTCCACACTCTCATGGGGTGCATTAACCTCTGCAAAGTCTATGGGTGAGTTCAGAATTGGCATCATCCCTCCTGCTCCTGCAAAGAAAATCAAGCAAGCTCAACACTGAGCCTCTCTGTCCCACCAGAAGGGAATCACTGAGCTTCTCTTTCCCACTAGAAGGGATTCTTTCAGTCTCATCCCTTGGTCCCACCCTGCAGCTCCGTGGCAGTTTGAGGCTGCTGAGTTCTGCCAAGTAGGAATGCTGCCTGTCCAAGGGCCAGCAGCAGCTCCTGGGACTGGGAATTCCCACTTGGGAGCACAAAGTCTTTCCCGATGGGCCAGTCACTGATGTTCTTTGCAGGGCAGCACTGAAGATGAAGTTCTGTGGGTAGGTTTCACCAGCCCTGTGCTGCTCATGGATCTGCAGCTCCTCACGTGCTGTGACTCTGCCATGGATCCAGCTCTGTTGCGGGTTCCATCCTGGAAACCCCACAGAACCACGTGCCTGAACTCAGGACATCGAATGTTCAGCCTTGAGCCATTTCAAGTCCCAGTCTATGAAGATGTATCAGAATCTACAGGGGTTTCACAGGAGCCTCTTGTACTCCTGGTTTGCTCCTGGCTGTACAATGCATGATTGGGAAGGCCATCCTCCTCCGCTTCCTCCTCCTTCTCCTCCTCCTTCCTGGAGCCATGTGCTCCAATCCAAGGCCAGTTAATGGTGCCCAAAGTCCCCAAAAATCCAGAGTTAAAGAAGCACAAACATGAGATTTACAAGAAGCTAAAGAAGCAAGATCTGGAGAACAAACCTGAAAAGTGAAATTAGACCTGTAAATGGCAACCAACTCCCATGTGAGGAGTTCCTGGGCATTTTATCCTAACGCATCCCAGCTAAACTGGTTTAAGAATGGATAAAACCAATATGAAGATGTCTACACTGAGGCTGTCTAGGAGTTTAATTAGATCAATTTGAAACTGATTTCGTTAAACCAGTGACTGTTTTGTAATATGGACCAGACTTTGAATTTCAAGCACTTCAAACCTCATTACATGTATCCTTTATTATAACAGTGTTTCCCTCCATGCTCTCATGGCAGATTCCTGCCTCCTGAGGTTTGGGCTGGAATGCCAACAATTTATGTTAATGCAGTTCAGACATTTTAAAGCTTTGCTGAGCTATCCCCAAAATAACCACTGATAGTAGGTGGCAAGCACCCTGAAATGATTAGGGTCTTTCTTGTTGAGAAAAAAAAAGATATTTGATGGGGAAAAAAGAAAGCAAAACTGATGAGAACAGGATAAGCATTAATGGAGAAAAGGCATGTGTTGGAGTGCAACCTGCTTGAACTCAAATACTCAACGTGGGTTACATTAAAAAGATCTTTGCAGAATAACGGTCACTGGGCGTGTTGTGTCGGGGATTTACTTAATTCAGCTGCTGAAGAGTTGGAACCACGTTTCCCCTTTCTTATTTCCATGTCCCCACTGCACTTTATTCCATCCCAGTTTTCCTTCCCATCACTTGTCGGGCTCACGCTGCCGAAACTCTGGGCCTTGGCTGGCAGTGTCCCTGTGCAGCGTTTGATCCTTCCTGGTCCTGAGTCAATAAAATGGCTTTTGCTAAATTGCTGCAGACTGGAGCGGGCTGGCAGCAAGGAACAGCAGCGTGTGGTTATCCTGGGAATGGGATGGCGTGCCATGTTTGGCTGACTCAGCCTTTTGAAGCCATGCATTGATACCAGGGCTGGTGTCTCGTGGTGATTAATCAGCTCTGGGAAGTGACAGCTCATTTTGAAGAACACGAATGAGCTCTCTCTCCATACAGTGAACAGCTCTAAACTGAAACAGGCACTGCCCCAAACAGAAATAATCCGAACAAGGCCTCTCCTTCTCCATGGCTGCTTCAAAGTGTCACCTCTTTACCTTCGGGGGAGAGAGAGCTGCACTTCATGAGAAATGAAAAACCTGAGGAACAAAAAGATTTCATTCAGGAACTCCAGTCCCAAGCCACAGCACTTTTTAAAGCAGAGCATCCCTGTATTTAAGTCACAACCAGCATTAAAGTCAAGAAACACTGAAACTTCCAACCATTAAATGACCTTTTTCCTGCTCTAGTTATCCAAGCTCCCTGTATTACAACATGAGACTTTAACCAAGTAGGAATAAATATGAATCTTGTGACCCTCCAGGTTTTAGCAGCCTCGCAGAGCTTCTATGAAACCCAATGCATGGCCACAATCCTGCTTGGATTTTTAAATAGATCCCTCTACAGCTTCCAAGAAATAAAGTCAAACAGAGAACTTCAGTGGGGTCTCTTTGTGGGATGCCTTGTGATGGCAGGAACAGCAGGGAGGATGTGGATATATTATCTTACTCCAGAAGGGACTAGTGGGGAAAAATCCTCCTTCCTGGGTTTGTGCCTGAACAGCCCAGAAGTTGGTGGGAAATTTTTGGGCCAGGAGAAAGCAAGAACAGGAACTGCTCAGGTGTTGGAAAAGCAGCCTCTAAGTGTGGCTGAAGAGGTACAGAAGATGCCACCAGAGGCTGGGAAGACGCTGGCACTGCCCAGGGCAGAGTGGAGAGGCAGGGGGTGGAGGGAGATGGGCACAGAGCTGGGAGCCAGCGGCTCCAAGGGAGGCTGAGGAGGGAGCTGTTTGCTTTGGATTTTGTGCCTGTGTTTTTGCTGCAACGCCCCAGGAAGACACAGCAGGGAGTGAACTGACCAGTCTGGTGAACTTTTTATATTCCTTTTGGCCTTTTAATACCCTGAGAAGTGGAGGATCTTTTATTTTTAAACATAGCTGAAGGGCTAAATTAGCATTTTGGCAAGGGAAGCGAGCCTGGAAGGCAGCAGTGAGGGAAGCAACTGTTACCTGGAGCCAAAACTGAATGGAAGCTCAGGCAGAAATCCCACCAGCGCTGGAATCCCATCCCTAGTGAAGAAGGTGAGGGGCCCAAGAGAAAAACCTGCCTGAGCCTTTGCAGCATCCCCTGCTGATGGAGCCCTGGCAGTGGGACACACCTCACTCAGGTGGGTTTTTCCCATGCAGGGCAGAAGCTCTTCCCTCCTGTATCCATCACCCAGCGAGCTGGAGGCCTCCAAACCCACCCCACAGCGGGCTGAGGGCTAAACCTGCAAATTGGGTGATGCCAGGTATGTTCATGGAGCATCTGGGCACCACCTTTTGCCTTTGTGCATCCTGGTTGGAGCACCCCACTAAACACAAACTCAACCACCTCTTTCAGCAGGAAAGCACAGTGCCACCACACACAAGGAATTCAGCTGGAAAATGGTCACATGGAATCAAAGAATCCCAGGATGGTTTGGGTTGGAAGGGACCTTAAATCTCCTGACACTCCAGTCCCCTTCTGCGGTTCTTCCTCCGTGTGCTCATGCCAGGAGGCAGCACTCAGGTCACTCAACACCTCCACACTCTGTCACAGACACACTGCTCCTCATTCCCAGCACAGGCCATGCCTGGGATTAACAACCCCAAATCCCACCTGATGCCCATGCCAGAGGTCATGCACACAAACACTGCACAGCTCTTTTCCTGAGAGGAACAGCTCATCCCAACCTGCAGCGTGCTCAGCTCTCCAGAGTCTGTGGTAGGACAGGAGCAGGAGCAGAGCAATTCCCTGGGGATGAGGTTACTGGGAATACCCTGCATCCCATTCCTGTGCTGCTGCTCACCTCTCCTTTAGTTCCATGGCTCTGTGGAGTGGTGCTTTGGGGTCAGGTGTATTTTAGAGGTATCTCAATGCTGGAGGGGATTCTCCCTGTGACCACCCCCTCACACCCCTGGAAGGCAGGGCCAGCCCTCAGCAATGCCTCCAGAAAGAGTTGTTCAGCTCCATAAAAATCCCCCTTTTTATATATGGATGTGAGACAATACTGATACCCAGTGGCTGATTAAGTTAATTACAGTTGAGTAAATATCCCCCATGGTCACCCCCAGCATGGCACCCCAAGGTTGGCTCCAACCAGCAGCCTGTAAGCAACAGGATATTCAGTTCCCACTCATTTTTGGCATCCTTCTACACAGAATTGCTGCTAGAAACTGTTTTTGACTGAGAATCAAGTGCAAGTTATACCTACTTTGCAGAGTTAAAACATTAGCTAAGGCAAGGGCTGAATCCTTTAATCATTCCAGCATGTGACTTGCATTTGCCTTGGCTAACAAATGCCAAAGAGGCATTACCAAAACCACAGCTGAATGCTGCTGAGGTCATGTTATGCCTTTTTCACAGCAATGTGTTGCACCTGGATATCAGTTTTTAAATGCAAGCAGGTATGTTTTATCAATTTGTAGCAGGAAAACCTATGGTTTCACGAGACTGGGAACACTTGGCTTAGTGTGACTCAAGATTCCAGGCAGAACGCACTGCAGCCCTCGGTGAGAAAGTTGCTCTTTATTTCTCCATCAATATTTTTCCTTCCCAAGTACATTTAATGTGAAAGAATTAATGAACAGCATAACAAATCCCTGTACACCACAAACATTAGGCAGCACACAGACCAAGCCTTCCCAAGGTAAGCCAGTGGGTGAAGGTTGGAATTTATCAAAACATGACAAAATAAACTACTTAATTATGTTGGGGTGATTGCCAGCATCCAACAATCCTCAGAGCAAAGAGCTTCTCAAACCAGCCTGAGGCCAGGGGTAGTTTAGAGTTTGCTATTTAACCATGGATTTCAGAAGTTTCCTGAATCTCATTAAGTCTATGGACTCCTGCCTGTTTTCCTGCTGACACTGATGAGCTTGGATGACACAGGCCCAGAGCAGTGGCAGGTCTGAAGGGCTGCCAGAGCTTATCCCAGTGTCTCTCTTCGGTCACAAGCTGCCTTTTGATATTAGAACAAACCCCAAAGTGCCCCAGGATACAGGTCTAAGCCCTAGGGCCACCAAATTGTCCTATTTCAAGGAAATGTGGAGCCCAAACCAAAGGCAAGGCTCTGTGAGGAGTGAGCCAGCTGGAAAGGGAGGGCTAGAGGAGACCTGGTCCTTTGGGAACACCAGGAGCTCTCCCATCTCATCAAACACCACATTCCTACAGCACCCACCTCCCCAAAGGATGTGCATTCCTGCTGCTGTGCCAGGCTTGAGGTCACCAGGACCTGGACTCTGCTGCCTCACTCTGGGCTGTAACTGGGCTCCAGATTTGTCCCATTCCTTGCCCTTTCCTCACTCAGCTGGTTGTGACCTGACCCACTGACTCGGGAATGACATCTCCTTGGTTTTGGATTGTAAGTCCCTTTTTTAGGCATTTAGAATGATCCCATGTTCCATCCCTGAACCTGCCCATGAAACTTAACACCAAAGATTAAGGGTGTTAATTACAGGAGATTTTTTTTTCCCCCAGCATAAACTGGAGGAAGGTGATTTCCACAGCTGCATTATTTACCTCAGACTTTACTAAAGCTGCTTTTATAGCAGTGCTAGAGGTTAAATCCTCTGTTATTTCCTACCCGACCCAACTTTACTGTAAGTTACAGTGCACAGTAGTCAATTAATCCAAGCAATAAAAGGTAGACCAGCAGCACAGTTTTCCAAAAGAGGACCTCAAATAAAAACAATAAATTAAATGTTAAAAAAGTAAAGAAAGAAAAGGAGAGATGATGAGCTTCACTTGAAGTTGGGGAAAGCTTCTCCCCCACCATGATGGGATCAATACATCTCTGTCACACACCAAGGCTGGTAGTTCCCACCATGGATTTACCTCCTGCAGCACCCTGTGGTTCCTGCTCCCTTTCTGCAGATCTTCCTTCCCTCTAGCTGAGCCCTGGGGTGTCTCCTCCTGGGTAACACCACCCCAGCCCTGTGGTCACAGTGTGCCAGGGGGAGAGAGACACCTCCAAAGCGCTGCCTGCTCCCCACTTGCACTCGACGACCTTAGAAGTCTCTTCCAGCCTCAATGATTCTATTTGACTTCCACCCTCCTTCCCACTGCCAGAGCTGCTCATCCACAGCCAGTTTCCCTTCCAGTGGGGGAGGAGGTGTTCCCAGACTTGGCAGTATCCCTACTTTGAGAATTGATCAGACATTTTGCTGGTGGAAAAGCAAGCAGAGCCCTCTGGAACTGTGCTTGCAGGAATGAGCTGCACATCCCTCATGCCTCTGGGCCAGCCATGGATAGTGGTTCCCAGTGTTGGGTCAGTATAAATAGATACAGAATATCTGTATGAAAAAGCAGCCTTTGCTCTGGCCTGGCAAGGGTTCTAATGAGATCTCCCACAAACTGCGTCAGAACGTCAAGAGGATTTTATTCCCTGTAATTGAACTGTGTTCTTGCCTGTGTTCTCTGTTCCGCCCTTCAGTGCTCTCCTCTCTGAAAATTCCTTTGTTCAGCCTAAAGAGACATTTCATTAAATAAGAAATAATTTCTGGGAGTGGTAATTACAGCCTTTTTTTCAGATGGATGATATGTAGCTGTTCTGTTTTCCTTTCTGTTAGCAAAAACAAAGAAAATCTCAGTGCCTTTCATTAGGTGTCAGCTCCAGCCACCCAAACTCCAACAGGTCAGTTTTGATCAGGTTGAATTTGTTCTTTGGAATGACTGAAGCTGGAAGCAAACATAAATGTGGCAATGCTCGTTGGCTGCAGGATGATCCATTCTGCCTCCCTGAGCTCTGCTGCCCTTTGGAAGAACTTTTTTACACTGGTTTGGGTTGATCCTCTTTTTGTTTTCTTCACTGTGAGCTCAGCACGTGGGAAGGAAAAGGCACAAGGCTGAGAGAGGCAGGGAGAAGAGCCAGAGCCTGGATCCCCTCCTGCACTGTGGCAGCTCCGTGGCAGAGGAATTACACCCCAATAAAGCACCAGCAGCACAAACCTGAATCTGCTCCAAGGTGTGCTCTGACCATCTGTTTGTTCCCTACTGGCCAGGGCATTATAACCAGCCTTCAACACGGGTGGGGGTGAGTAATGCCCGAAATTTCTGCCTTTTTACTTAATGAGACACTTCATCAAGGTCTGTTTTTCATCTATGTTCCTCCTGCTTTGCTGAGCCCCTCACTTTACAAATCAGAGCAATTAGCAGGGCTGCTAACAAAGCCTAACAGGTACAGAGCCCACAGACACCGCTGTGCCCACAGATGATCCCAGATTCCACAGGCAAACTCCCACTCCACAGGGAGCTTCCTGGCCAGCCTTTCCCAGAGGTATCTGCTTCCCTGCTCTAAGGCCAAGACATGCTCTTGGCACCTGCCTCTTCAAGCCTGCAGAGGCAAACACAGCAGCAGCAGCAAGACTTGGATCTGCTCAAAGTGTCAAAGGCAGCTCTGCCTGATTTTAGGCCTCTGATGATTTGGGTTTAGCCAAACCAGGCATTTTTCTACAAGCCAGAAGCCAGTGTGAAAATGCACGTCACAGCACAGAACCATAACCAGAGACTCTTCCCAAGCAGCATCAGGACTTTGAAGAAGGTGCCACCAGTGTGTCCCAGTATTTGCCAGTGGGTGACATTCTCCCAGGAAGAGACTCTCAGCCTGTATCTGCTCTTTGGGACTGGTTTGCCACGAGTGTTGCTGGGAATCACCTTTGGCACTGCTCTGCCTCTTGGATGCAGCACCAGCAACCCCGTGCCCGCTGCACCATGGCTTCCTATTTAACCTGGGTGCATTCCCAGGCTCACACTCTGAAATGGCCAAACTCAGCAGCCTCACAGAGATTAAATTCTTCAAGTTCCATGAAAACAGGCTGCCAGGTAAAGAAAACAGGGGATTTTTGTTTCCCCTTTGGAAGAGAGGGAGGCTGAGCACAGGCTCACAACTCTTCCACCACTGGAGATTCTCACAGGTGCTTCCCTGAGGATCCCAAACTTCAGGGCTGTTCTGAGAATCACTTGTTATGAACCCCAGCCCCTCCTCAGAGAGCACACCCCTTAATCTGGCCAGAAGCTCTCTGGGAAGTCAGGAAAACTGAGATATAGGTCTTTTCCCAAGCAGATTTCCTGTGTGACCTGGGCAAGTCGCTTATAATCATGTGAGATCTAAGAAGTGCAAAACATCTTAAATTCCCTTAAGTAGAGGGGAAACCTAAAGGTTTCAGAATAAGATTTGCTCATTTGGAATTCAGCCAAGCCTTTGGGTTTAATACCCCTACATTTGCAAAAAGCTGTCGGAGATCCTTAATGCCCTCCAGAGCTCACAAGCTCGGGTTTAGGTTTCAGCTGGAAGCCAATAAACAACCAAAAAGAGCGAAACAGCCACTTTTGTGTGAATCTGAAGGATGGTATTTCCAACAAGCAACATGGAAGTGTCATTAGGGTTGCCTACAAACTCCCTACAACATGACATAAAATGACCTGAGTGTTTTAGCAGCGAGGATGAGGAGACAAACTTAGCATGGCTCCTTCTAGATTCCCCTTTCCCAAATTTTTCCAATAAACCCCCCAGTCACACTCACTGCACTGGTCTCACTACACCTAGGCAAATAAAACAGGAGTAAGCAGATATGCCCAACTTGTTTAAGCTCAAGTAGCAAATTCCAGCTGGCAGCTTCCAAACCGTGCCTCTGATTTATTGGCGTTTCAAAATGTTTTACAGAACCACGGTCCACTGGCACCAGAGCCTTGTTACACTCAGCAGAGAGAGTAGTAACACAGCACAAAGCTCTTTATAAAGGTGCCAGGTCCTCAGCATCCTTTCAGGGGGACACTTAACAGCACAATTTGAGTGTTTCCAAATAACTGTTTTCTGCCCAAACAGAAAACAGGCTGAAAAGGAGCCTGGAGCCAAGTGAGCCTGGTCAGACCTGAGTTCCTTGAGGTGTGTTTCAGCTGTGAGGTACAAGACACACACGTGAGCTCCAGAACAGCCCTGCCCTAGAAAATCAGTCCCAGCAAACCCCATCCCAACAAACCCTGTCCCAGCAAACCCTGTCCCAGAAAACCCCATCCCAGCATGATCATCTAAAGCCCTGAGGTCTGGATGATGTATTAATGTAACAACATCTGAGAGCACCGGGACTTTAATGATGGCAGACCTCTGAAATGAAAGAAATTTCATAGTTCTAACTCAGGGAAAGCCCAGGAAAACCTGGAACAATCATGCACAAGCTGGTGAAGTGACTGCAGTAAACTGGGAAGAGTATCCACCTGCAGTCCTTGGCAGGAGGGGAAGAAGGGAACTCACATTGAGCCTCAGCGCTCTCCCCTCAGCCCCAGGTTGTGCCTAGGGGACCTGTGGTGTGTGTGGGTTTTACTACAAGAAAAGGCATCTCTGAACCTTATGAAGGCACAGCTGGACAAACAGGTTTCCCATCTTCAGCCCAGACAGCTACAGGCTGTGGTGTCAGGCAGTGCAATTCTTCCCTTTACTCTTTCGTCCTCATCGCATTTAAATCCCACAGCTGCTGATGTGCCTCTAAAAGCCGTGTCCTGAGTACCCTGGGAAGGAGAGGACAGAGATTTTGGGCTGTGGGTTACCTCCTGAGACCTTCCAATCCTATTTTATAGAAACTGGAAATTGGTGCCACTCTGCATCCCCCTCAGAGAGGCACAGATGTAACTGGGGAGGAGGGAATTTTAGCTGTTGGAAAGACTGACATGGAGTCAAATAGGAACACCCCCACAGTGTCCATCACCCCCTCCTTCCTCCTGCCTGGCCCGTTCCAGTCTCCTCCAGTTGTCAGGAAAGCCCACACCAGTAACAGGCAGCACTGCCACTGTCTCAGCAAGCAAAGGCTCCGTGCTCCAGAGCTCGGGGTATTTATGCAATCCCAGCTGGCTCGGGGCCCACGCGAGCTTTATTTATCTAATGTCTGCACTGCAGGCGATGAATTCAGAGAGAAGGGATTATTAGAAGACAACACACAGAAAGGGGAGGAAAAGAGTAAGTGAGAAGTCCAGTGGAGCGAGGCTTTGCTGCACTCTCAGCTCTCCCTGGGAGGCGATCGGAGCAGCGGAGCCGGGAGAGCCACGCGCTGCCCCGAGCTGGAAGGGTCCTGGGCAGGGTCCCTGTCACAGCCTCGTGCAGACCCTTCCCAGCAGAGCAGGAGACAGCAGTAAATTCCACTAATTGCCTCAACCCAATTAATTATGCAAGAAAAGATGTAAAATGAAAATTAATTCCATGAAACCAGTCCACGAAAATTATCCTGGAACCTTAAATCGGCATTTCCGCAACAATTAGAAGTTCCTCTAGGACCCTTTTAATGTGGGAAGGAGTCCTGAGTCACTGTTTCATGTCATGTTGTCAGAAAAAGGCTGTTTCCTAGAAAGAAAACCACCTACAGAGACTTGATAGTTGGCTGAAAGGATTTAAATTTCCAACATGTACCTAGAAGGGAAATACATCCCCCACAACAACGGCCATCCCAAAACTGCCGGTGTATTAAACAGATAATAAACCTGTGGGATCACAACCCTTTAGAGGTGGAAATGGCAGGGCATAATAAACCTCTGTATTCTATTTTCTATTTCTATTGCTATTTTCCCCTTTTCTATTTCACCTTTGGATTCAGGACTCAAAATCTCATTAAATCTCATGCTTTATGATTCACCAGAATCTGCCACGGCTGCAAAGCTGAACAAAGATGGCATTTTCTTACCTCTAGTTTTGACATCTGAAAGGGGGAAGGGGCTGTTTTGTTTTGCTTATGGGTAAGTTTAGATGTTTGCTCTTGTGTTTAATTCCTGAGGTTTTTACCCAGCTCTTAAGAAAAATAAGAAAAGCACCAGCTAAAGCAATGAGTGAAATTCTGCCCATGAGCATCCCTGAGTGGGCATTATCTGGTAAGAGTTATTTGCCACTATGCACAAACTGCCAAAGAAAACTCCTTTTGTTCCACCCCAATATTATCTCCAGCCTACAAAAAATGCAGTTCTCACACAAATCTTGGTTGTTTAAAACCAAGTTACCTCTAAACTTATGCTGCTTTAGGAGCAAAATGCTCACTCCTACAGCAGATGCAGGATTTGAGTCATGCCTTGTTTCCTTAGTACACTTGGTTTTCTGCCTCTTTTTCTTTCTGTGAGCTCTGGACAGGGGGAAAAGTGCAATGTAAGGAACTCACATTGCTGGGGCCTCAGTAATATCCGTCAGTAAACCTGTAATTAGATAGGGAGTCCTATTAATCTTGTGCATTGCCTGAGGGGCATTGCCAGCATCCAGCAAAACCTCTATTGATGAGGAAGGATTCCAAGCATGCCTGTATGAAAAATGAAAGAGATGAAGTATTTACTTACTTTACCCTTCCCTCAACCACTCATTCCCAACCAAGGGATACTCCGGACCCCAAGAGACTGAATTTCATCTTAATATCAATGCCTGAACACAAAATGCTCAGCTTTTGGGTTTCTCCTGCCTGTTATAACAAGTATTTCAAAGAAACCTCAAAGTGTGACATTTTCAGATGCAGCACTTTTTAATTTAAAATGTGTTAATGGAATGAGAACAGTTAATGCAAACAAAGGTGTTGGTCAGTTGTGATAATGGAAGGCAGAGCCTGCTCATCCTTCCCCATGATTCATAGCTCACATCTCATTCATCTGGCATCAAAGACGTGATTTATAGATGTTCTTTTTCTGCACGCTCCACCCTTGTTTCCTGGAGGAGCGGGAATAAACTGTTTTATACAGAGGTAGGAATTTTTTTCAAATGAGTCTGTAGGGTGAGGGATTACTCTGGCCTATTACAGATAGCTGAAACACCCCAAAACAGAGTTTTCTTATTGAGAAGGCATTTAATAAAACTGGCATTGTTTCTATTACACCTAACTGCCAACTTCATCACTTCCTATCTTCCTATGACTAGTTTGATTTTTTCCCTTGGTTTCTTTTTTGCATTCATCTGCTTTATTAGCATTATTTGAATGTTGGAAATAGAAAAGAGGCCAATAGATGGAAACTGCCCATCCATGGGTGTTAAATACATTCAACAGAAAACAGTTGCAGCATTTTTTTACAAATGTGGAGAGCAGAACTGAGACAACTTTGCATTTTGGCTTTGAGGCCTCTTATTTTGTTTCTCAGCCAATTGCAGTATCCTCGTGAAAAGCATCCCCTGGCAGCTGCTATTCCCTTGGTTAGCTTTTTTTTAGGGTGAAGGAAAACCACAGAATGGTTTGGGTTGGAATGGACCTTAAAGCTCATCTCATTCCACCCTCCCTGTCCAAGGCAGGGACATCTTCCACTAGAGCAGGTTGCCCATTCATTGACTGAATCCTGAATTTTGACATGAATAGAACCAGGACTTCACCCCACTGCTGTGAATTATAAAATGTGAGGAGTCTGACAACATGAGCTACCAAAGGAAACGAGGCACCAGCTCCAGGATCTTGCACATCAGGGCTTAATCCTGGTAAGAATTGCAGTGTACACTTAGCATTAAACTGTTTTGATAGAAATGTGACCATATAAAGATAATTAGTACTAATTATGCATCCAAGTGTTTTGCATATCTAGGTCAAACTGCTCTGCAGTTGAAGGTTGGGGACCACAGGCTCGGAGCTTTGTAAAATTCCTTCCTCACTTGTGGCCACCGAACTGACAGCGAATTGTGCAGCCCCGTGGACATTACTCAGAACTAATTTTCAAACTCTAACAAGTGTGAATGCCATATCTGTTAGGACTCCAAGGAGAAATCCAACCTGCCTGCTACATTTTCCCTGTGGGAATCCCACCCACTATGTCACAACCATCATTTTCGGTATTTAACTTCTCATTTAAAAAGAAAAAAAAAAGAAGTGGCTGCCACAGCAATGAATGGAGCCCAATGTGTCCCCGTGTGTACCCGCAGGACCACGAGGAAGTGAACTCCCCAGCTGAAGCACGTCTGTGATTTCAGCACAGAACTTGCTGAAAGTTGAATCAAAATGGGCCAATCTAATATTCTGTAGCAAATATTTTCCCTCTAAGGAAGTGGCAGGTTCTGAAATCTGCCCATTGTGGCAGTGAGTCAGGGAAGCTCATTAAAGCAGTTCTCAGGAGAGCAGCTGGATGAGTTAAGCCAGAAAACTGCAAACTCCATTTGCCAGTCACTTTGCCAACACTTACATTTTTAACCCAGGGCTTTACACTTTGGTGCCCAAAGCCCTTTAACCAAAGTGCTGAACCGCTGCACTGTTGACTGAAACTGCTCTTCCCAACACAACCATCCAGTCTGGGAATGGGGATATTTTATCATTATATGGTTTTATTTCATGCTGAGCCTGTGTGAAGGAACTCTGCTCTAGGACGGTGCAGAGTCAACCAGGAAATATCTGAGTATTTCCTACCCATTTCTTGACATTTCAAATACACCCTCCAAGCCTGCCTTCCTTCCTTGGACATGCCTGAACCTGGTGCTGGGCTCTATCTACAAAACAGACTGCAAAAGCTGGTCACCCATGAAGTAATAGAGTTCCTAGGACCTTTTTCTGTTGGATGGTAAATCCCAGCAGCAAGTACCTCTCAATTTTAGTCCAGCAGATTTCTGTTGCAGAGGATTTTCCCTATGGGAAGAGCATTAGTTTAGGCGTCCCTGATAAACTCTGCCTATAAATCTTTATTAGCGACACTGCCAGACAGATTATTAGAATCAAACATTTGTGCTCAAAGAGTTTGGTCTCTATAAACATAATTCAAAAAGCCTTTGGGTCCTTTAAAATACCATATGTTCTCCTATGGTTAAGGGCTGCATCTCCCTGGAGGCAGTGAAGCAAGGACTAAAAACTGACCATATTATTTAAAGCCTCGGATAACCAACTTTGCTGTCCCAGAAGGTTCTTTGAGGAATCTCACATGAAATCCATTCTTATCCAGCTTAGTGTTTGGGCATTTGTAGGCTCCCCACAGGAGCTCAGCCCCCTCAAAGCAGCCAACATCTCCCAGGGAGGCGTTGACCAAAAGGGAATCCTGTGATCCAGCTCCACAGAACTCCCGGAAAATGCAGAGTGCAGCAAATACAACTGATCAGTTCTGGGATTTCACAGAGCACACTCGTGATGAGCAAAACTAACACAGGCTCGTTTTCCACTTGTCTGATGCCCAATCTTTCTCCACCTCCTTTCCCCATGTGAATCTCTGATGCTTAATGGAAGGTGAGCTTGGCCTCCTCCCTCAGTGAGGTCTTAACAGGGGCTCTCCCATTCATTCCCCTGCCACCTGCTTTCCCCCAACCTGTATGAACAGATCCCTCTTTGAGATCTTCACCCTTTTGCTAAATCTAGTTGGAATTGGCCAGTGAATTCAAAAGCTATTAGACACACACATACACCCCCAGAGGCAGTGTGATCACACAAGGCTCATTTCCTTAGGATATTAGGCAAAAATGCCTACTTGAAAGCTGTTTGATGTTGGATGCACCTTTCTCCATTTCCTGGTTCTGAATGAAACGCCAGGGAGAACCAAAGACATCACAAGTAAAAGCCCATCCCCAGCAGACTGTTATTAGCCTTGTTTCTAGAGCAACTCTTGGCTGGATATCAAAACAGAACCTCCTCCCCCCTCTGGGGTTTGCTCACCCCGTGCAGATCTGTGGGTGGCATCTCCTGAGGATCCTTCTTTGCAGATCCTGCTAGCAATACCAGGGTTTAGTAGAAATGAAAGGTATTTATAAAAATAACCTATAAATACTAGTTTTTAGCTCACTGTTTGAGTCAGGATGTTAATATTGTTGCTCATATCGCTGTCACTGACTCTTAGGTGAGCCTGGTCATCAGGAGGGACATTCCACTGGTGTAGCAATAATGTCACTCCCGATGGACAAACCAACTATAAACAGCCACAGCCTCTGGTATAAATCAAAGGCTTGAACTAAATCAGACACTTAAAGTTATTTAGAGGAAATGATGGAAAGTAAAACAGTCTATCTGAGGATTTAGCACAGTTTGTACAAATACTGGCAGGATTTGGTCACTCCGGTCACTCTGGTGCTGGTGAAATCCAGCTACAGGTGAAATCCTGCAGGTGAAACACAGCCCCTGTGGCACAGGATGGAAACAGAAATGAAACCCAAAAGGGTGAATGAGCCACTTGGGGTTTATTCTGGGAATCAGGGGGATGAGGAGGGAAGGAGAGAAGTGCTGCTGCTGGTCCAGCATGACTCCATTTGGAATTCTTGTCTGTGCAGGGGCTGTTATCGAGGGGTTATTCCAGACAACTTCCACTTGTGGTCAGCCCTCAGAGAGACTCTGATGGAGGTGGATCCCTGCTGTAAGGCATGTTTTCAACATTCAGCTCTAAGGTAGCAAAACTCTAAGCCTGCTCATAGCAGAATTATTTTAAGCCCTTAACCCCAGAGTCATGAACCAAACATGGATCCCAAAACCATACCCTCAACTCATCTTTCATTCAAATCCCTCCTTCTGGGAGATGCTGAGTTACCTCTGTTCTCATTCCCTTCAGTGAGAGTCGAGGCTGCTTAGCACAATACAGGATCAGACCTGTAAAGAGGAAAAACTGCTCCAGTACTTGAAGAACCAGCTTTAAAATGAGGAGCAGAGCCTGGTCTGAGCTGGGAGCTGAATCCAGAGAGGGAGGCAGCAGATCCATGCTCCAGTTAATTATATTAAATAACACCTTCTCGTAGATAGCCAGATCCCTCTCCCTACCACTGCTGCCACCTTGGTGTCAATTATGCTAACGATGGGTTTCTTTTCAAAGGAGGAAGCAAAAAATAACATTCAGTTGAAACTGCAGGAAGAAACTTCAGTGGGCAGAGAGTAATTATCTGAGCTGGAATCCAACTGGGGGACTGGAGTGAAGGACCCCTGCTCTGGCTGGGAGGGATGAGGGGAGCATTAAACCCACGGTGAGCTGGCCTGGAGCTCAGTGAGTTGTCTGAAGGCAGCAGCTCTTTCAGCACAGCATTTTCAGCACAGTCTTTGTTTTCCCATTCTCTGTCTTCCTGAACAGACAGAATTGTGTTTTTCAGATAACCACACCGCAAATGGAGAATGATGAAACCACAGAGATCTATTTTAAATTAACATTAGCCATGTAGCTGAAACCCACAAACCAAGGCAACGCTCTCCCCACCATAACTCAGGGCACATGGCATGTGAGATAAGAGAGCTGCAGCTTTATTTGGTAAATTTAAAACCCACCTCTCGGGCGACCTCTCGGTATCTCCTGCAGCTGCAGCACAGACAGCCCAGGTGGGTGGGTGCAACCACAAACCTGAAATTTCCCAGCTTTCATTTTTAATTCAGTTCCTTAAAGTTCTTGGAGGGAAGGGAAGGGATGGGCTTCGGGGTTGGGTTTGGGTGGTTGGTGGTTTGTTGGCTTTTTTTTTTGTTTCTCTGCCAATTTAAACTTCATTTTATTATGCTCAGTGCTATGTTTAGGCCTCTCTCCAAAGACTGTCTCCCAAAAATTAAGAGACAATTTTATTACTACACAGAGGAACTTCAAAAAAGGATCTGATAGTGGGGGACTTTTCAACCTTGCTTAATGAGATCTAATGACTGGAACTTGCAACTAGACATATTCGACCTTGTATTAAGATGTAATCTTGTAGCTGTGAGGGTAATGACATACTGAAACGACTTCTCATGAAAGGTAGCTGCACTATTGCTCAGAAATCTTACCCCAAAATCAGATATCATTCTAGAAAACAGCATCTCATTTGGGGCTGGGTGAAGGTCTAGGGGCTGGCAGCAGACAGAAGGGAAAGGGGATGAGATCAAGCTGGATGTTTATCTGGGGTTTAGGGCTGGGAAAGTCTCTATCACCCCGGGTATCACTGTCCTTCCCTGGCCCCAGGAGAAGGCGACTGCCCACGTTGCCCTCTGTGCTCTGCAACCCCATCCCCTGCTCCCCCAGCTTCCACAACAGGCACAAGGCAGCATTTCCTCCAATAGGAGCTTCAGGGGGAAGAGATTCCTTCTGGAAATGTCTAACTGGAGTGCCCCTTATTGCCTGGTTTTAACCAAAATCTCTTTTGCAGAAACCATCTTAGCCTGCAACCATCTCCACTGCTACAGAAGTGAAGTGTTTATGGCGTATTTTAAAATATTTTCCACTGAAAGGTCACAAATCATGGAGTTTTCTCTCAGTATTTCAATCTTTCCTCCCATTTGGTCGGAGGCCTGGTTATGAGCAAAACTCTTCTTGCTGTTTTGGGTGAACAGGCTGTCAGTGACCACCTGAGCTCACCCTGTGGCCACCAGGCAAGGGAGTGGGGAGGAACAGGAACAAAACCTGCCAGGGGCAGGGAACGCAGAGCACACACTGAGGGGGGCAGGTAACTCTGGCCCATGTCACTGTCACCTGATGGGTACACACCACACGGGCACGAGGGACCAGCAAGGGCTCTGGTTTGCTAACCCACACAGTAATGTGGGTATCTATAGCAAAAGGATATGTATCTATAGGGGAAGGATTCAAAATAGGAGGAGGCAAAAGTATCCCTGCTGATCAGAAACACGTTATTCCTGTCAAAAGGCCTTGCAGGGTTGTGTTACCCAGTGGGGAACAGCCTTGGGATGGGCAGTGGGTACCTCTGGGTACACCTGTGCCACATGCTGCACTCACTGGAGTGGTTCCCACAAGAGCCGCTGCATTAAACTCCGAAATGGCCGGGCTCAGGTTACAGGATCTCTCCAGGCTGCTCCCCCAGACCCTCACCCTCCCCCAGACCCTCACCCTCCCCCAGATCCCGGCCTCCCGCTCTTCCCTCCCGAATGGAGCCACTGCTGCTCCCTCCCCACACTCCAGCTGGCCTTAGGATGCTGTGCTCCTTCCAAATATTTAAGCTGCTAAATTGGGTTTTTTACCAGCTACAGCCTTGCAAACAGAATGATTTTGGGTGGGATTCCTATTAGCAGGACTTCTGTAGGGGCAGAGCTAAACCAGAGTGAGCATAGAAGGCAGAGAGGGATAAAAACCAAATGGAAGAGTTTAATCAACAGAGCTGACATCTGAAAACTTCATGAAATAGGGAGGGAATGGTGCTTGGGTTGGGACTTCTGAAGGTATTTGTAGAGCAAAGAGGCCCTGATGGTTTGGTTTGTTCCTGACAGATGCTGCAGCTTTTGCTCTTCTGTTTTTAGCCTAAAATTTGTCTCATACGCTCTGTTCTCCTAGAAAAGATCAGGGATGTGTGGACAATTGTCAGGATAACCACACTGGGGATTCAGAACACTGGAAAAGGGGTAATGGGCAGCTGGGGACTCCACCTGGTGAGACCCAGATGTCACCTCTCTGCCCCTGCAGAAGTCCCAGCCCTGGAGAGGAGCCCTTGGATCATCAAATGTGGACACCAGCTCTTCTGCCAGAAATCCTCACAATTCAGCCCAAACTGCCCATTCCTGGGGTTTGGCCCAGTTCTTCCAGCCAATGTGCAAAGTGAGGGGAAACAGCATAAGGTGGGGTTTTGGTTGTCCAGTTTGTAGCTATGAAATACATAAAAAGTCCATAAAACACTCAGAATTCTCTGCGAAGGAAATGGCCCTTGTGTGGATTTATGAATTGTTTTAAACATGAAAAAATGCAAACCAGCAGCATAAACCCAGCTAAGAGCAAAGACAGGGAAAAAGAAAAAAGTCTTGGGTGAATAATGAGAAAAGGAAACGGATTCATGCCTGTCCATATGACAACATCCCTCAGATCCAGCAATTCTTCAGAACTCTTTCCATTGCCCATGTTACCACCTATATTTGGAATATATTTTACAAATATGAAGAGAATCTCTAAAATATTTACAAATAAGCACCATTTCTACCAAAATAACAGGATCTGCTGCTATTCTGAAAGCCCTGAATTTGATTTTGTAGAAATTTGTGGGGAAGAGTCAAAATAACTAGGAAATGTAAACAGTACGTGTTATAAAAAAGTGAAAATAAATGTCTGAGATGTTTCACACACTCAGGTCACTCCTGCAGAATTTTTCAAGTCTGGTGCTGCTCAAACCAGCTCAGTCAGGGGTGACTTGCAGGTGGGCAGAGGTGACACTTTATATCTGCAAGTGGAGGACAAGCATCACTTGTGGCATTTTGGTGAGACAGCTCCTCTGATTCCCATGGTGCTGCTGGATGAGAAGCCTTTAATTCCTACCAGGTCTCACTTTCCTGGCTATTTCCCCTGCTTTGCTGGATGTGGAAAGACTCTCATAAATTTTAATGAAATTAAAAAAAAAAAAGGAATAGAAAAGTGAGGAATGGTCATGGAAGCTTCACAAATCACACAGAGCCCCAGCATATGAGGACATGTCATGATTTTATGGACTGCCTAAAATCCAGTTAGAACTCCTGGTGTTGTGAGAAAGGAAAGGGCTGGTTCAGGATCCTTCCCTAAAGGAAGAAAAAAGACGAGCTGGAAGCAGGCAGGAATGTCTTCCAGTAACAAATGCCTTTAGAAGGATCCGATAAATCTTGGCCTGGATTTATTTGAAAAGGAAAATTCACATAAAGACACTCCCTTGATCAACATAGCTCGAGTGGCTTATCTTTAAATCAAACCCAAAAGCTCCAAGGCACACATCTTTGAAATCTGAGCTTTAATGGCATTAAGAGACTCAGAGACCACCAGTTTCAGACTCAGATCCTGAAAAGCAGGACTTGAACCAAACTGGTTGATTGTATCCAGAACAGCATTTTTGTTTTCAGCTCGGGGGAGGCCAGAGAGCGAAGGGTCAAGCAGGACTGAGATTTATTTACTGGCACTGAAAAGTAAACACCAGGCATTACCCTGATAACAACCTGGCCCTGACAAAGGCCATTGGCAAGGCACATTCTTGAGGAGGAAGAGTTTGGGTTGCTGTATTTCTGCTTTGCTAAGGGGATAGGCAGCGAAGCAATTACATTCTTGAGTGCAGACGAGGCTGGGAGAGCTGCCCTGTGTTTAACGTGGCAGGAGGTGCCGGCAGGGGAAGGTGGGAGGGAGGACAGCGTTGCAGAGGCAGGGTCAGGGCTCAGGGCTTTGCTCTTTATTTCCCTGTTGGATATAAACAGGACAACAAAACCCAGCAGAGAAAAGAAATGACTCATTAGAGTGCTGATGGCCTTGCTGCAGAGTTTCTGTGCGAGGGTTTGGTTCTCACCTGCATTTACACAGTTACACTCTTATCCATCCATCCCACTGGCACTAGTAGGAAAGAAGCTTACTCCAGGAAAATCCCTTCTGGGTAGGCTTAGAACAAAAACATGAGAAGGATTCTGCCAGGGATAGGAAATGCTATTGAAAATCCTTATGTTGTGAGGCTTGGGAAGAGCAGCACAGACCTTGGATCAGTAAGAAAGGCCTCCTGTGGCTGGCAGGCTGATCTATAGCATCTTCACACTCTGCATTTCATTTTCCCACTATGTTTTATTCTGACTATTTCTTAATTGAAGATTAAAGAACACTTAATGTAAGCAATAATTGACTTATTAAAGCAGAGTTTCCAGAGTCAGAAGATTCAGTAACTTTCTGAATGCCCTCGCTCAGACACAAACACTGGGGACACCACAGATCTGAGTTCCAAAGGGGCAGATTAGGAGCATCCCAAAGCACTGCACCAGGATGCTGGCAGGAAGCAGGGTGAGCAGCCAAAAGCACACAAAACACAGCTGCAGAAAGTCCTCCAGCCTGAAAACTGAGTTTCTTATTCTGATACACGTGCTTTTCTCAGGTGCAGAATAACTGCTGGGGGGTGGGACCTGCAGCCACAGTCCTGGTGAGGAAGGGCACAGCCACGTGCAGAAAACCGAGAAATATCTATTTTAAGTGTGCAGCTGCAGAGAGATTTCACATGTTTTCATCCCAGCCTGCTTCTCTTTACTGGTGGATTTACTTGTTTACATCAGAACATTTTCTGAACGAAAGTACTGAGAGGTTTCAAATGCTTCATGCCCCTGAACCAGGGCTCACTGAAAGCCCTTTGTTGTCACAATCTCTTTATCTGCCTCATAGTCCTGATTTTCTTCATTTTAGGGGACCTTAACGTATAGCACAGCTTGATAAATTTATGTCTCAAATTACTCTAAGAATAAGCACAATTTAATACTTTGTATATTATTTGCAGATTTGATTAACATTTGATGACAATGTGCCTTGGCTGGGAGCCCAGAATGCACAATGCACCTGTCAAAAATGAAGAGGCCTTTATACCCATTGCTTTCCCTGAGACGTCCACATTAATCATCACAATTTGCTGCTTTTTTTTTTTTAGCAAAAAGAAACCTAAATAGTGGGGTTGGACTGAGTGCTGCTGAAGTTGTTTATGGGATAGAGGGAACTGCTGGCCATCCGAGTGGACTTTAATCTGTGAATTGGGTTGGCCAGTCTCACCAGGACCTTACTGCAGTTTTCCACCCTTTTTTTTTGGATGAAAAAGCAGGAGAATTTACCTTGTCAGAGCAAAACACCCGACAAAAAACAAGAGAGCATTGGTGACAGTCAGTTCTGCATGGAGAAGCAGCTCTCCGGGCTGCTGATCTCCATGGCCGTGCTTCGCAATTCCATTTTTATACATTTGGGGTACTGGACTCTTCAGGTTCAAAAAAATCAGTTAATTGGTAAAGTTCCGGCCTGCAAACTCATAATACATCCCATTTTTTCTAGTGACAGCAATCTGGGCTACCACACGGCCAGATTCAGCTGCACTGATGGACTGGATGTGGCAAAAACAGTTGGGAGAAGTTCCTGCCAGAGCAGGTGAGTTCCCACCTTCCAGCACTTGCCTCATTTTATTTGTGGGGGGCAACTCTGCAGAAATCTGAACCTGAGGAGTCACAGAATCATTAAGGCTGGAAAAGACCTCCAAGATAATTAAAGTCCAACCTTTGACCAATATCCTCGTTCCCACTAAACCATATCCCAAAGGTCCACATCTGCTGGGATTTTTTTGAACACTTCCAGGGATGGTGACTCTGTCACCAGTCCTGCACAGCGCCAGGCAGAGGCACAGCTGGGATCTGAGGCACAGGGAGATCATCCCAGCCACAGTCTGTTCTAGCTGAAGGCAGGTTGCTGCAGATGGAACAGGGGAAGCAGCAGTAAGTAAAACCTGTGATATTTCAGTGTATTTTTGGCTACAAAAACCACACTGCGACATCTGCTGATATGGAAACACCTCAAGGCATGTTTTTTTCCCCCTGGCTTCTCCAATATAATAAAGATACTGTTGACAGGTGACAGACTGTGGTCTTCCAAACTGAAAGATGAAGGAGGAAAAGAAAGCTGTTGATCCATGCTGTGCCTCCATCGGAGCGGGGAGCTGAAGGAGCAGGAGCACTCCCACAAAAGGCCAACACAAAACAGGGACTCTCTCTGTTTAACCACACAATTGCCCTTTATGATTGTGTATTTTGATGTTTCTTTTTGATCATTTATGATCATTTTTTATTACTAAAAAATGCAAAGCTCAGAGTTCCTCCTGTAAGCTGTCAACATAGAAGAGCCACTTCTATTTGCTTTAGCCAGCAGCATGTGGGGATTCAATGTATTATTAATTAATGTTTCATATTTTGATCCTGAAAAACTCAAAAAGCAGCTGAGAGTATGGAAAGCTCAACTTCTCTCTGTAACTTAATATGAGGTACTTGTGCTGGTACAAATGGTTTGTGCTGCTGCCAGACCAGAAAGGTGAATTTTTACCCTCACTCCACACTCCTGCAGATACCACCAGAAAAGGAGCTTCTGGGAACAGAAAATCTCAGATCTGTCCTTCATCCACTTTCCAGTTCTCCCACAGAGAGGATTTTAACTCATCTGCATTCCCTGTAACACGTGGGGTAACAGGGAGCAGCACTCCCTCCTTCCCCCTCTGGCTTTTCCCTGCTCATCTCCTTGCCTTTTAACGTTTTCTTTTATTTACACAAAGTCCTCCCAATTACTTTTAATCTTCCTGGCCACTGCTGAATTATGTTCTGTAAAGATGTTTAAGGAACTCTCAGCTCTGTTTATATACATACATAGAACAAAATGCAGTAGGTAGTGCAAAATAAACTTTCCCATATCCTTATAAATCTGTCTTGTTTTAGAAAATTGTTCTGCGTGGGAGAATGGTGAGGTCACTCTAAAGGCCTAATTGCCAAACTCCTTTGGCAATCTTTCCCACCTTCTCCTTGTCCTCACCCCTCTGCTCCCCTTCCCCACTCCATCCTGTCATCATTCCCGTTGTTCCTTTATTCATTTTAATACCAATTCCAGTGCACCTGGAAGGAAACACACGTGAGGGCAACTTCAAGAGCAATAATGAAGACCTTAAAGAAAAGCACATGGCAAGTCTGAGCAGTAAAGAATCCCAGAATGGTTTGGGTTGGAAGGGACCTTTAAGCTCAGCTCATCTCATCCCCTGCCATGGGCAGGGACACCTTCCACTGTCCCAGGTTGCTCCAAGCCCCGTCCAACCTGGCCTTGGACACTTCCAGGGATCCAGGGGCAGCCACAGCTTCTCTGGGCACCCTGTGCCAGGGCCTCCCCACCCTCACAAGGAGGAATTCCTTCCCAATATCCCATCTATCCCTGCCCTCTGGCAGTGGGAAACCATTCCCTGTGTCCTGTCCCTCCATCCCTTGTAAAACAGAGCCCTGCTTGTAGCTCCGGGTGCATTTTGTCCTAAGCAGGGACCATTCCTCACCTGGCAGCACAACTGAGGTCATATCCTGATTTCCAGCAGCAGTTGCACTGCAAAAAAATAAGAATACCCAGCAACTCCTCCTTAGCAGGTTTCCATTCTCAAGCCTGTTCTAGAAGCTGGAAGAGATCAAGGCCTGCTCTCAGTAAATCCCACTGGATAAATAACTCAGCTGAAAGCACAACCAACGCTCTGCTGCACTATCAGGCTACAGAGCCAATAAACTAAAACAACACTCATGAAATCACTTAACCAAGAGGAGCTTTCCCAGTCTTGTTTCATGGGAAGAATGGCATCCAGCCCTGATCCCCAAAAGCAGCAATCATGCTACAGGATTAATAAACTCAACTTCAGCAGACACGGCTCCACACAAAAACACGCACTGAGATTCTCTTAAAAAAATTCCCCAGCTAGCAATGTAAGGAAAAATATGTGTAATGCCCTGATACAACTGACAAGAAAAACAGAGAATAAGATTTATAGAGTAAATTCATTAAGCTTTCAACTCACATTCCATCGTTCTGGAGTCCAACTCAAATTACTGTATGAAAGCTCTTTCTCATGGAACTAGATGAAATTTAAGATTACTTTTAATTACAAAGGGTGTGGGAGAATGTTTTCATGGGAGACAAATACCTCTACACCTCTTACCAGTGTGGATTTAAGAGGTTCACAACAAACAGAAACTGATTTATGAGCATTGGGGCATCATTGTGTCAGGCTGCAGCATGGGCTGAGACTTAATTTCTTTACTTTTACTGCCACGTATATATCTTTTGCAAGTTCTAATTGGAAATTAAAATGGCAGAAATTTTATGGGAGGAAAGTTTATTACTACTAATGGTTTTCAAAACTAGGCTACAGAAAAATATTAACCGTGGTGATGATGTGTTCTTTTTAATTTAAATTTAGTTGTGCTTTCAATAACTTTTTACATAAATCACGGTTCTGCCGAGTTGTTTCTCTGGTTAATCAAATGTATCCTGTTTATTGAATAAATAGTGGTCTCTGCCTTGCTTTTATTTGGGAATGAACAATCGTGTAGGAGCTATTAGCTCACATGCAGGTTGCAACCCTTCTTTTTATCAAGATTACCCAAGTTTGCCAAAAAGAAACCCTTTTTACAATTTCCTGTCACCCTGCCAAACTAACCATTCCTGCTGAAGCTTTCTGTGCTAAGTACTGGCTTGGTTTTTTTTTTTCCTAACCAAATGGTTCAGCAACTTCAGAGGAAAAGGGTTAAAACAAAGGAATAAACCCCCCTGAAACCTGTCATTAAAGACTGATAACACAATACATGTGCCAGGGGGTCAGCTGAAGGTGAACTGTGACAGTTCTGAACAGCCAAGCACTTGACTTTGCAGAAAAATAACCTTTTAGGGCAGCTCATGTTTGGATGTGAGAGAAAACAAGCACATCCCTGGGTGCTGAGCATCTGTTTGCACACATTCACACTCAGCTGAAATGGATACAAGAATAAATTAAATCCACCAAAATGTAAAGACACAACTTGTGCACACAGGCCCAGAGCATCTCTTTGAGATGTGGACACTCTGGATGGAAGCAAGAGGAAGAGGTTGATGGGTTACCAACTGATGTACAATTTAAGCCTTAAATTCTTTTCCTTTTTGATGGCTTCTGCATAAGGGTGTGAGCTATGGCTGCACTTCATTCTGGGAGCCCTGGAATGGAATTATTGCCCCACAGAAATGTAAAAGCAGCTCTGTTAGACAGGTACTTCTCGTGCTCTGAAAGGCTGCTTGTAGTGAAGGTTTGGAGGGTCAGAAGAACAGGGTTTGGAGGGTTAGGAGAACAAGACCTTAACATAAAAATATCTTGTTGATTATTGCTTTTTCAAATTCAACAGGAACAAAAGAGATCAAAATCCAAGTGTGATTTGGGCTGCCCCGACCTTCAGCTGGCCACAGCACACGAGTCCTTATCTCTGCATTAAACATCTTCTATCACTGGGACTGGTAAATACAGTACCCACACTGAACTCTGTACACAACCTTTTTGCTCTCTGCCTTCCATCCTATTTTCGACTTTTACAAAGGGGTGGAGAAAAGTTGTAGAAAACACCAGGATGCAATTGCAGGGTCATTAATTCCAGCATAAGTCACTGCTGGCACCGTGTCCTCCCCATCCCTGCTTGCTTTGCTGCCTGCCCTGCTGCCAGCACCACAGTCCTGGGCTGAGCTGTGATCCAGAGCAGGGAACTGATCCAGCTGAACAACAACCGAACCGATAAAAAGGTGATGTCAGCACAGGAGAGGAGCTGGGATGAAGAGGAACAGCAGGCAGGAGGATGGAGCCACCCTTCTGCACTGCCAGATTAAAGGAACCATATAAACACAGTTTCAGAGTTGTTAGATCACACCAAGCTGCTGCAAAGAATTCCTTTCTAAATGAACACTTGGATTGGCTTTGCAGGTCCATCCCAAGTTCCGTAGTTTCGCTGCTGTGACTCCAAAGGCATCCAGACAGGATGAAAGACTTTGTTCCTTCAAAATATTTGCAAAAGCTAATTATAACTTCTGTGCTGTCTTTCAAAAAAGAACTAACTGGATCACGTGCAGAGGCACAAGTTCTTCAGGTTAAGGGTTGTTTTATATCCCTGCACTATCAGGGGACTGGATCTTGCTTTCAAGAAAATGCATTTCATGCCGTTGTACTTCTAAAGGGAGTATCCACTTGTTTATGGCAGGAATTTCAGGCAGGAACCCAGGCTTTGCTATTCACAGATATGGGATTCAGAAGCCACATCCTTACTTAAGAAATTAAATGAACAGAAATTATTTATACAACCCAACCTATCAAGCTGAACTGATGTCCAGGTGAACAATGGAAGTGAACATATGGAACTGTTACTGTGCTTCCAAGATGATTTTTTTCTTTGAAGTGAGATGATGTTGTTTCGATTTTAGGTTATTTTCCAGATCTGCTTTAGTATTAACTGCAGCTTAGCTGGTACTTCGTGTGGCACAGTGCTGTCTGCCAAGTCTCAGTTTTAGAGTGATTAATGGCATCTTTCATGTGTCAGCACCTCCATGAAAATGCCAAGTACACCTGCAAGGAGTCTGTGGAAGCTCACAAGTTACAATTCCCTTATTCTCTGGTATTTCCTTTGTTAAAAGTTGAGCTCCTACCCTGAAATACTTGAAAGCAAGGAAAGGTGTCTTTATCACAGTCCCAGCGTGTTTTGATGGTGACCCCAACCTGAGCTGCAGGAGGGAGCTTGCACCTAGGGAAGGGCAAGCTCCTCCCTTAATTCCATGGATGGGGAACAGTGTTCACAGAGAAAGCTCACAGGGGATTTTTGTTGCTGTTCTTGCACATTTTCCTCTCTATTTTGTGTTGCTGTAGCCAGTTCTACTGCCTCATCAACAACTTTTAATGATTTTCCTTATTTTCCTTCATCAGCCATCTTTATCTCATAAATACTGATAATTCCAAGCCTCATTATCAGTTTCCTATTTCTCCTTTATTTCCATTCCTGCACTCAAATATATGCAAGTGCTTGTTTTCATATACATGTTCACACAGCAGCTTCCATTTCCCTTCTCTGCTGGGCTGAGGGAGGGGAAGGGGGTGTTTGATTCACATTCACAAAATCCTCTTCCACGACTGCAAAACTGACTTCCAGCATCTGCTGAAGTTTTCTTAAACTGTTCCCCGTTATCATCCACATTATTTGCTTTAGGGTGTGGGGTTTTTTTTTCTTTTCAAACCACTTTGCTCATAATTGCTTTAATCTTTGGGAAAACAACCCTTTTAAAGAATCCAGTATATCCATTATACAATTAATGACTCCCAGTGGTCTTCCCTAGCGTGAGATGCCTTGACAGAAGGGAAGTGGAGCAGATTTATTTGCAATGGCACTTCACAAGATCTTGTTTCAATTTCTTGGCCATGCTACTTTCTGGGACAAGTAGGTCATAGCACATAAACAGACAGCACTGCCATCAAGCTTTCCTTATCTTCCTCAATTTAACAGTGGGATGTGAAAAATTAAGTGAAAAACTAAATTTTCATTCGTGGTTTTAGAATGTTTTAACACTCCTGTTACTGTATGCTGTGTCCCACAGATGTGATAAACAAGCAACAGTGAAAACAAACACTGTAAAAGAGAAGGGTGGAAGAAAGGAAATAGGATTATTCCCAATTTACCAAAGGAGAATTGAGGCACTGAAAGATTAAACAACTCCCCCATAGCACAGTCACACAGGGAAATGGAAGAAGAATCTGGGGCTGAACTCAGATCTCCCACAACACAGTCCAGGACTTTAACCACAAACCATTCTTCATCCATAATGAATAGCTCCTGGCATGCACATACCAGCAACCAGCCAGGGAAAGGGACATGTCTAGTCAGGAGAATATTAACACTTAGTTGCAAAATGGTCACTGGACCGTCCCTTGGACCGCAGGATTCAACCCAAGTGTTTGATGAGATGATGAAGCAATTCAACCGTTAACTCGAGATTGATTCCTTGGATAAAAAGGGCAATGATGTAAACTCGGGACAGAGGCTGAGACTCTCATTTTCTGGAAGAAACACATTCGATTCATATGCTGATTTAGTTTAAAAAATGGAGCTCATTTAAAATGGGGTGAAGCTTTTGGCATTCTCCAGTCAATAGTTCATGTAATGTACCATACCAGAGGATCTTCGTGTTCCTGCCAAACTTGCAGCCAGCAGAATCCTTTACTGGTGATAGTTGAACATTGCAGCCCTGTGAGAAAGCAGGCATTTCCCATGATATATGGGGAATCATTTTCTTATTGGCAAGGTCATTGGAAAATTGCAAAATATTTTGCCTAAAACAGAGGGAGTTTCATCCTACTTTTTGCAGGAATGTGTAAAGAAAAAAAAAAAAGATAGAAGGCAGTTCTGCAGTTTCCAGGGGATTTCTGTTAAAAGATAGGAAAAATAGGCTTTTTGTTTGAAGTGCAAGTGTGAGGTTACTGAGCCTGTGATGTGTTACAGCTCCTTAGAGGTACCATGAATGGAACAGCCTGAACTACTCTTGGTTGCTCTTCTTGAGGTCATTCCTGAGTGCAGCTTCCCACTCCAAAGTTCTCAGGCTTTTACCTGCAGCAGGGACACATTCCCTGAATCACCCCTGGCTCCCAAAGCAGAGCTCAGGACTGATCCCAGGGGCTGCACTGCCAGAGCCATCAGGAGCGGCTGTACATCAGGCTCAGTGACAAGCTCTGTCCTGTGCATCTCCACATCTGTGTCAAACCAAGCACTGAGATGCCTCTAATTCACATCAGATGCCAAACAAGCCACAAGCAAAAGCAAAGAGCAGCAGTGAAGCCTGACACTGAGAATTCCAGCTAAAACCTCTTTCTAGAGAGTTCAAGAAACCAGCACTTCTGCTTTCTGCCACAGGAAGGTCATCTTGGATATGATCCTGAACCTGCTGAGAGTACTCAGCATTTGAGAAGAATGTGCTGCTGCTGAGCAGCAAAATCAGCAAAGCCACACCTTGGCATTTGGCCTGTGGCCAAACAGAAATTTAGACACAAGATGGAAAATTTATTGTCAGGCTCTGGCATTAAAGCCTTGCTCTGTTCAGAGATAGGGCAGAGCCCCAGCAGAAGGGTCCCACACTTTTAGGGATGAGGTAAAGGACCGGAGGCAGAAATCCTGCCTGAACAATCCTGAGAAAGTGTTGCACTAAGCGTGGAGATCACAATGTCAAACAGCTCCTCAACATTTTCTCTTCTCTCAGAGCTTTACTGGCTGAAAGAGAGGAAAGGAGAGCAGTAAATGTGGCCACGTGTCCAGGCCTGTGTGTGCCACATGTGACGCGTTCTCTTGCCCCTGCCTCACACCTGGAAGCTGCTGTGCTTCCCTGCTGCTCCTGGAGCACAGTGGGAGTTGTTACTCACATCCACTGCAGCAGGTCAGCATGACCTGGATCCACCAACAAGCTCTGTCTTGTGCTCAGTGGCTGCTCACACTAAATTAGGCGTGGATTATTAAGTCTCCAGGAGTATCACCAAAACTGAATGAAGACAATTACCCACGTTATGTCTGCCAAAGGTAGCTCAGCTAAGGGACGGCTGTATCTCCTTTTTTGGTTTATGAACTCGGGTTGTGTAACAAAACCCGGATGTAATTTGCAATATCAGGAGTTGCAGTCCCTGAAGCTCCTAATGGCAAAGGGATATTCAAACTCCTTCCAGGCAGGGACCAGATTTCCAATGCCAAAGCAATGTAGATCTGGGGATGGGTTCTGCCCACCATGGAAATGAATCTCAGCTCAGAACTGGCTCTCAAGGGGAGATGGATGGTTCCCCAGAGTCTGAGGCTGTAACTGTGTTTTCATTAGGAAGGCTCCCAAATCCACATCCTAGTCCAAAAAAAAATCTGTAAATCTGATAGATGACAGCTCTGTCCCCTTTGTGACAATGCAAAGCAGTCATCAGTGGGAGGAATTCCAGTCACTGCAGCCACACCTGCACCCCAGCACGGCCCTTTTACTGCAGTGGGGAGGGAGGGGACATGCACTGCAGCGATGCTGTCACAGGTATCATCTGTCACCACCCCAACTCAGTAGCAGCCCTTAAAACTGTCTGGCTGCAGTGTGAAATTGCATCTGGAATGGGGATGCTCATGAGAGAACTTCCTGGAAAAACACATTAGAAAATACTTTTTTTTTTTTTCAAATACAGGACTTGGAGCTCAGAGCAAAGTTTGCAGCTAAAGCCAGCATGCCCAGGCTGTAAATCTTGTTGGTGCAGAACCAAGGCCTCATCCTGGCTCAGCAGAATGTCTTAGATTACGTGGTGGCATTTGCTGCAGGTTTAGGACCAGTTTGTATAAATTTCCCCCTGGCTCTCAACTTGTCAAATATTTCCCCCCTTTCCTCCCAGATCTGAGTCTGCACAGAACCCCAGGTAATAAAGGTCATCTGTTCCAAATTACCCGGCAGGACGCAGCGCTGCGGCTCCATGGCTCAAGGCATGAGTGTAGCTTATGAATCTCCAAATATTTGCCTGAAAACACTTGCTTTGGATCAGCTTTTCTGACATTTTGTGCAAGAGTTTTCCAGAAACACCCACCCAGAGTGAGCTATTGTGCTGTGCAGGGAGCCATGCTGCTGACATTCCGGACTGGGAGCTCTCCCTGATTTCTCCTCTGCAGGGCCGGATGCTGATTCTCAGGCTGGTTCCAACTGCCAGCAGAACTCTCCATCCCTGCAGGTTCACAGCTTCAATGAACCCAGAACCCAGCTGCTTGCCCTCATGCAATTCCCATTACTGGCAATGGTGAGCACAGGATGCCTCTTCCCTTTCATTCCTCTCCACATAGAAAAGCAAACACCTACATTTATTTTTTTTAATCTAAGGCAGTCCAGTGACCTTTTCCATTTTGAGAGCACTTAGCACTCCCCTCCAGGCACCTGCAAGGAAGGCAACGGGAGCTATTCCATTATCCCTCAAGGAAGAAAGAGGGATCTTCCTTTTCTTTCTTCATCTTTCCCTTCCTTTTCTGCCTTTGCTGCAAGGTCCATTTTCAGTTTGATCTTTCTCTCCCCTCAAGTCGAGTTTATCTCTGTGTTATATTTCTACTGCAAGGAAGCAGAACTGAAACAACTGCTTGGATCTGCTCTGCACAACCTTGGTTCACCCAGGAATGGATTTTGGGAGAAGGAAGAAGGATTACCTCATCCTTATCTTGAAGCTGCTGCTTTCTCTTGACCGTATCATTTCCCTGACATGCCATATGCACCAAGTCCACTGAACACCACTGAGCTGGACAGGTGCCAGTCCAATATTCATCCAGGCTCCTTGTTAACTCCAGTATTTCACAAACCACGGTGTAGGAACTAATGAGAAATCAGAATCTGGCGCCATGGCTGGACTGAAATCAAACCATGAAGCTCCTTCCCGACCTATTATAAAAATTACAGTGTGGAAAGTGAATTTAATGGTGCAGAGTGCTTAATTGTAATATCAGTAAAGGCTTTGATCTGGCTGACTCTTGACATCACAGAATGAGGAAACTCCCTTAATGATTTGAAAAACCACATGAACAGTTGGGGAAGGAAATTTGTTTTATGTGTATATATTAAAAAATGTTACTAAGTCTCAGGAAGAATTTTATTTTGATGGGGGAGGATTGTTGGAAAAGGGATCTGTATCACAAAGGGAAACAGAGGTTGGCTTATAAAAACCGAACAGGACATTGAGGACGTTTTTAGTGCAAAGGAATCGCACTTGCCTGGTACAACGTTGCTGAGGATTAAAGAATGTGATGTCCTTAGCAAGGGCTGTGCTAAGTGTGGGGTGTCATTCTTTAGCCCAGAAGCTGCACCTCAGGTGTCTCAGAGCTCCTCAGGGCTGAAGGATGAATCTCTGCCTCCTTAGCCCATGGATGATGCAAGACAGATCCTTCTCCAAAGCAGCTGACTCCAGTTGTTGTGTTGGAAAAAGAGACATGGCTCCACTGACCCTTCCAAGTGAAAGCCCAGGAATTTTCTCTGACAGAGGCTGCCTGAAAGGCCCAGGCAAAGGCAGAGAGGAGGGAAATCAAACACTAGAAATCAAACATCAGTGCCTCTCCCATCCTCCCTCCCAAGCCAGGTCTAAACACCTCAGGAATGCACTCAGCAAGAGTCCTACCTCCAGCTGGCAAGGAATAACCACAGGCTTAAAAGCTCTGTCCCACTTCTACTGGATCTTCTGCACCTACCTTAATGTCAGAGATGACATTTCACTGAGCCAGGTCTCCCAAAAGGAAGAATTTCCTGCACCTTAGGCTGCTGACAGCTGCCAGAGTTGATCTGGCAAGACTTTTTTCATAGTCTGATGTGAAAACCAGAACTTTCAATGACGCCAAGGCACAAGAGTGTGATATGTGGCTCAGGAGAGGAGAGGAAAAAATACATATATTGGTACAACTACAGACAAATAAGTTGGGGTGACTCATGTGGTGTCTGTGACCTTTCAAGGAGAATTCTCAGGTACCTGGTTTCCACTGCAGTGCTCAGGCTGCCTCAGGTAAGCCTCCAATGCCATCTGCCTGGGTGGGAAAAGTCTAATTTTGAAGGATTAAAACTTAGAGCTCCATCCTGTGGGGTATTGTCCTTGTTCAGCCTTGCAGGAAATCTGGAAAACCTGCCTTGGCCTGATGTTGGGTGGAAGCTGCTGGGGACGCAGCCAGGAGAGCCCTGCCATGTCCCCTGCCTCAGGATGGACATTCTCCCACAGAGCAACTTCCATCCTTCTGTGGGAACTCAATTTACACAGAGTCAGGACGTGGCACAAGACAATTCAAGCGAAAACTGCACTAGGTGAGATGCCCAGTCAGTTCCTGGATGGAAAGGCTTCAGTCTTTACAAGAAAGCTGTAGGAGAGCAACTATAAAACTGGAATATTTTGTCTCAGCTAAAAAATGAGTGCCTGTCAGGTAAAAAAGTATTAATGTGAAATTTAAATGTGTACCTGCAAAGTCACCTTTCAGGCACTGAAAAAATCCCCATGACATTCAGACCCTGGCACTTGAAGCTGGACCAGTACAACTGCAAACAGACCAAATCTCACCCCACCTATGAGCATTTCCAGCAAACACCTTTAGCTACCCTTTGCCTCGTGCCATTTCTCCATGCTCCTATTTCCTCTCCCAGCCTTTTTTTCTGCTGTGCCTGTTGCAGACTGGAATGTCTTTGGGGGCAGGCACCTCCCAAAGCTGGGACCCCTCAGGTACAGCCATCTGCAAACACCACAAGATAAATGCCTCTCCAGCAAAGTGTTTTAAGTGCAGGGAATTTACTTTTCCCCAGCGGCTGCCCACTGATACAGGAAATCTAATCCTAAATCTCATTAGGTTCTACAAACAATTCAGCCTCTTTCCCCAACAAAGTCACCATCCTGGACTGCTGAATGTTTATATTTTATTTCTCAACTCCTTTTTTTTCTCTCCATTCCCCCGCCCTTGCGATTTTCCTTTTGGTAAATATTTCTACATTGGAGAAGTCTAGCCAAAAGAGATTTAAAAAAGAAAGTGAGCAGGAGAGACAGAGTATCAATCATTTACCTTCAGTTCCCCTGGGAAGAGGTGGGGAGAAAGAACAGCAAGGTAAAAAGTTAAAAATGGCAGAACCACAGCAGAGTTCTTTGAAGAGCATCCAGATCTATTTCTTCCAATGTTAAGGCCCTTGCAACAAGTGCCAGGACTTGGAAGGCAAAAAAAAAAAAAACCTAATTCACTTCCAAAAGTGAATTTTTCAGCATCAAGCCAAACTACTCAATGTTAACTTGGTTATTTGGCAAAAAATAACAATAATACTAGTACCTGAACTGATGCCATCTGCGTCTAAAGATTCTGGCCAGCCCATTTCCCAGGCCAAGAATTACAGCAGATACCCCTGACTATTAAAAAAATAGTTTGCTATTTTAAATGTCTATTGTATAACGAAGTGTTGCATCGTGTTGGGAATGGAATGACAGAGTATCTTGTACACAAACAGGGGATGAGGTAAGAAAAAGTGATCTATCAATTGTATAAACACTTCAGAGGTCAAATATTGGCTCCCATTTCCTGTCATAAACGCACAGCTTTAATTAAACACTCAGAAAAGTGCTGGTAAAGTGACTTATTTTCCTTTGTTACCCACAAGATGAAAATGTTGAAGAGTGTCCTCAGATGCCACATGTGGGAATGCCTCAAATGTGCAGAAAAAGGAACATGGCTGCTCCCAAAGAAAAGCTACTGGCAGCTCCTGGGATGAGCCATGGGACAATCCCAGTGAGACCACCACAGCCTTTTCTCCAAAAAAAGCAGCAAGATGTGGAGATCGCAGAAAGTGTTTCAGCCAGAGCCACGGTGGGGTCAGGGACAGGGATGGGCAGCAGCCAGGGAAGGACAGGGATGGAGGGGCAGCGTTCAGGGAAGGAGGGAACACAGAAGAGCAGCACTGTGTCAGGCTGATCCTGCTTTGCCTGCAGCCAGGATGAGCCCCGGGGAGCTGCTGGTCTGAAGAAAGAGCTGGAGGGAGAAAGGAAGGGAAAATAAGGCAGAGGTCTCTGCTCACTGCCCACAGACACCTCAGGGAGCTGCTCCAACCCCACTTCCAGCACCAGGATGGAGACAGGGTGGAGCCAGCACTCATCCTGTGCCTCAGTCGTGTCTCTCAGTCACTTTTCCCACCTTGCAGAGAGCCAGAGGGTCAGACACAGGACCCAGGCCCCCTCCCAGGCTGGTCCAGCCTGTTGGGCACGGGCTGCTGGGACACCCATGGGAGAGTTCCACTGAGCTGCCTCTTTAAGATAGAGCGGGGAGACTCCCTCCTTCCCCTCCCAGGGAATGCATTGCGTTGTCATTAATTATGTTTTGGATGACTCCTGAAAATCATGCCTTCAAATAATTGGACAGTGGTTTAATTCAAGGCCTGATAAAAAACACATTGAAAGCCGAAGGAAGGGTGCTGCTGGAATGTTTGTTTGTGCAGGGCTTTTTTTATGGAGAGTCAATCCTCTGTTTAAAGCTTCCACTAATGGGCCAGGCTGTTGGAAATTTTCCTGCTGATTTAAACACTCACACCACGGACCTTTGCTCTCACGCACAGGACCTTTGAGACCTCAGAGAGGACCAGGATCCCACTGGGCTCCTTCCTTCTAGACCAGATCATCATTGCATGGTCATGATGCAGGCAGCTTGGCCTAGAAAATAGGGATAAGGATTGTGAAATACATCACAAATTCACTTGAATTATCCTCTTTTCTCTTATGAAAGCCTTTCATACTCAGGAAATGCTGGGGGATTAACTTATCCTCCAAAGAAGGGAAAAGCTTGCAATTAAGAGGAGCTCCCCGCATACTTGCCCCTTGTCTCAGCCCCTCCCATGGAAAGGCCAGGCAATCTCCATAAAAAATAACTTCAGGAGCAGAAATCTGGCATACATGGGCCTTGTGGGCTGGCAGTGACAGAGCTGTGAACCGGCAGCACCAACCAGTGCCTGGGGCCCAGGCTAAAAAGCTTTGTCCCAATGACACCGAGGGTCAGGATTGATATAAACACAATGGAATTTGTACTGATTAAGGCCTTTCCTCCCCACGCTGGATATAGGATTTCCTGTACTGAAGTATGTTTGAGTATATTATTTCTATGCCAGGGAAGGGAAAACACTCTTATACACTGAAAAGAGAAAAACAGATCTCGTGGGGTGAGGAAAAGATACGAAGCAAAGAATCCCAGCTGAACAACACAAACGTTGGGGACTTGCATTACTACTGACCACCCTCTTCCCCAAAGCTTTTTGGGAAGGAAAGGAAACTCCGAGCCCACAGCCATGAGGAAGAGGGAGAGAGGGGAAAGAGTATCAAGCATTTATGGTACTAACACTCTAATTCATGTTCTAAAGTAACCGGATAACCCCATGGGATTCTTCTGCCCCAAAACCATAGGAATTTGGAGATGATGATCAGCAGGTTGACACAAACACACTGATCAGAGCAGTTCCTTTAAGTGGAACTTGTTTTTTACAACTGAAGATATTTTCCTGCACCAGTGCATACAGTTCAAACTGAAAATGCAACAGTGAAGCAGAATTTCTACACCACCAGGAACATGGAGAAACAGCAAAATGGGCCTTCACCAATGTGTATTCCAATGGTTAAATGCAATAAATGGGTGATGAGCTCAGTCCACCATAGAGTTACTCACTCAATACCACCACAGGGAGTACATCAAACCTCCCAAGTGAAGTTCTGCCTCATAAAAATTCCCCTATGCAGGACACATCCTGCCACTCATGTGCTATTCTGCAAGAGGCCTGAAAGAATGAAAGCAGTTTGTAGTGCTAAGATGATAAAACAGATCTCCAGGACATCTTTCAGCAGCGCAAGCAAAATAGTCCTGGGACTGTTAGTGATCCCGGGGAAAATAAACACAGGGACCCCAGCAATCCTGGGATTGTTTGAGAGGCTCCGTGGGTGGCTTGCATTGCATTAAGGGTAACGAGGTTTCTTTTTCAAAGGACGTTTTGCCGTTTAAAAAAGAAGTGCAAGAAATAGGCATTACAACGAGTGGTCATTCCAGGAGATGCATGAACTCGGGACTGACTGCATGGAAAAAGGCATCAATACCTCAGCTGCTCATCCATCACAAGGATCACACTTTGCTTTGTGCTGTTACGGTTCGGGAAAATGCAGATGCCTTCCAGAGGGTTCCTTCACTCCAAGCTTTTCACTCGTCAGGACGTTCTCCAGCGGGCAAGCCCTGAGCAGTGGGGCTGTGAGGAGCGAGACCCACGCCAAGGAACGTTTCCAGAGCTAAACTGCACAAGTTGTCTGAATACAGCGTTCACAGGGGAGGCTGCAACAGGCATGGAGACCTCCAACAACAAAGCAATACAGAAAAAAAAAAAAAGCCAGAGGAAAAACAAACAAAGGGCCTGGAGAGTTTTCAGAGGAAAGCAAGAGTAACCCTTGAAAGGACAGCGCGACCGCCGGCACATCTGTAGCTGTGAAGGGATCAGTAATCCAACATCGCCTCAAACTCAGGGGAATATGGAAAACATTGACATAATCCTGCTGTGCTCCCAGTCCACATGCAGCACAAACCATCACTGCTTCACAGCAACCAGAGAGGTCTTGCTAAGGGCCCTGGAAGGGCACAGCTTCACAGCTACACAAATTGTGCTGAAAATGAAAAGTCACAAGGAGCCAAGTGCCCCTAATTGGTATTTTTGGCCTGGCCCAATGCAAATCAAGTTCAGTAGATAGTTCAGCTGGAATATATGGACCAGATCAATACTGGGCATCCAGAATTCCCTTCCTCCAGTCCTTTCACTTTCAAAACTCAGTGTAGAGACAGTTCTGCCTCTTTCCATGCTGAATTACAGGTCCAGTTCCTCATCCTCTCCCCCTAAAAGGCAGGCTGGATGCTATCTCCAGGGAAATGATGCCTGTTACAACTAAATTTTCATTTACACTCACCAATCTGAGCTTTTCAAATCCCTATTGAGTAGCTGTCAGGTACAGTGCCACTGCAGTAATTTGATCAAGTAGTTGGTGGCCAGAAGGAGATGTTTAAATGATCAAACCAGCAAATTCAAAAGAGTTTAGAAAATCCCATCTGAATACAAAAAGTTAAGCAAAACACTGTCATGAAAACATTTCTGATTCCCATCCAAAAAAGTCTGCCATTTATTATGAAGCCTTTAAAATTGACAATGAGGGAATTCTTCACTGTGGTCTCGCCCTCACTTTCACCCTACAAAGCAATGCTGTATGGAGGCAGAGTAAACACTCTGTGCTGTATTTTCCTAAATAAAACGAAGGAAAAAACCAGATCAATGTCTATTCTGCTGCCAGCAGATATGGAGTCAATTAAAAAACTAAAATATACAATAACTTAACTCTTTGCACAGAGCTCCAAACATATCAATACAGTGAGCAGAAAATTGTTTTCCATAGAAGCACTGAAACACCCTGGGCTGAAACACACTCTCAGTTTTTAAATTTTGAAGGTGAATTTGTTATTCCAAAGCCAAAGGATCAGCAGGCAGCCCCCAGGCAGCTCTCACAGCCACTGTAAGTTTTTTCCTTGACCAGTTCTGCCAAGGATGTTCCCCAGGTTCATCTTTTCCCAGGACATGTGCCAGGTATGGCCACCCTGGCAGGGGGGAGATGCAGAGGTGGCTTTAGCCTTTTTCCAGGCTCCAGCTTTGGGAACAAGGACATCAGGCAGTGCTCACCCTCCTGCCAGGCAGATACAAGTGGCCCTGATGCTCATGAGAAGCTGTAAACAGCCAACAAACTTAATTTTTGAAGTGCAATTTTTGTCCTTGTTTTCCACTTCCAGAGCTGCCTCAAAAACATTCACCTCATCTTTTCAGCCAGTACCAAACTAAAATCCTCAGATCAACTCCTGAACGTGGGAACATTCTGAAGGTGGATCCACTTCCAGAACCCAAAGCTGGGACTGGGCAGCAGCTCTCCCATGCTCCGTGTGCTGTGTTGTGCCTTCCACTATCCCAGGAATTCTGCAGGCCTGGCTGGGAGAGCCAGTGTCCTGTATTTTTCTCTAGGACAGGATTCCAGGTGCCACATCCCCACACGATGCCATTACATGCTGCTGGAGCCAAGCAAAATGTTTCCTTGCAAATTTTGGCTCTTCCCTCCAGCTTAGCCCTTACTTAGACAAATTCCCCTGCCTTCAGATTTTTAATTCCCCTTAGCATCAGTGTTTTCTTGAGTAAAAACTTTTCAAAATGGGCAAAGTCCAGGAGACTTTGTTAGAACAGCTGCACAGCTCATGCATTACAGCTCCGTTCCCAAATGTTTTCAACAGTGGGGCACAACCTGAGAAGCTGACGTACACAAAAAAACACTTTGACCTGAAGGAGGCAGAGTGTATAGCCAAGGTACTGGGAGCCACCACTGCTGCAGGCTGGCTGTAACTGTGACAGCAAGGACAGCCACCAGAGGTGCCCAATTCCCACAGCTGCTTTTTGGGCACATTTCAATAGTTTGGAGGCAGGTGGGATGTTGCTGTGTCCTCATTCCCCTCCCTGGTACCTGTTGGCATGGCAGGCACTCTCCCCCTTCTGCCTTCAGCTCAACTTCTTGGCTGGAAATACCAACTCCTGCCAGTGCTGTGCTGAGGCAGCCATGGTATTTCTCCAGCCCCATAAAATAATTCCTTCAATACTGCAGAACTTGATTTTTAAGGTAACTTTTGTTCTCCCAGCATCTGGTAAACATCGGCCTCAAGCCCCTGTGCTGCCCTGGAGAGGGAGAGCTCCGAGCTCTGAATGCCTGAGGCCGGGACTGGAGCAGCAAACACCCCCAAATCAGGTGGCCCAACCTCCCCCAGGCCATGGCATCTCAGAGCCAGGTCCAGATAAAAGCTATTTACTGCCTTCATCTGCTGTAGGCACAGCAGCTTCTGGAATGCTGGAGGAATTCTCAGGCTGGAGGGATGCACAGTCCAAGCTGGACCCAAACTCCTGCCTCGGCTATTCCCAGGGGTTCTGTGAGCCCACAGCTAAGCTCAGCCTGGATCCAGGACTATCTTTGCCCATGTGGCTTAAGTTTTTCTGAGAATTTCATCCACTTAAGAGGGTTTAAAGTAACCCCCAAGTTTCAGTATCCAGCAGCAGGTCTGGCCACCTCTCCCAGACGTGCCTAATGAACACATCCCTCCCCTGGGCCCTGCCTACAGCAGGGATGGCTGCCAGGCCAAGCCAGGCCTGAAGAAAACCAGACTTTAATGTCATTTAAGAGTCACACTTTTGCATTCTTTGAGAGTTAAATAACCAGTAGAAATAATCATGAAGTGATCGAGCTGTAGCTTTCTTTTTATGCCCATCTATTCATCCACATGCCCCATCTGTGTCTGTGCCTATATAGATATCTTTATAGAAAGCTTTTTGTGCTCCCCTTGCAGTGCTGCTCACAGAGTGAGGGGCAGCAGAGCTGGGGGAACATCCGGACATCCCAGAGCTGATCCAGCACTGCCACTCAGACCATGTGCTGAGAGGGATGGGCTCGGTGAGGATCCAGCCTTGGACACAACCTGTGACTTCCACAAGGTGAAGGCTGGATGAACTGCCCATCAAACAGAATTTTTAGCTCCTCCAGGTCAGAGAAATTGTAGCATTCACTTGTAGCCATCCCTAGAGCCTGCTACTAGCATTGCTTGGCTTGTAAAATACTATTTCCTACTAAATATTCTTTGATTACTTTCAACATTTGGGTTGTGATCTTCCAAGCAAGTGTCTGTTTCTAGCTGAATTGCTCACAGTCATTTAAACCCCGCTTGTTCTTGAAGGGAATATAAAGCTAAACACTGCATTAAAGTGTTTGATGACATGAATTCAAAAAATTCAGATTCTAGCTGTTTCAGACTAGGCACCCTTATTCACTTGGGTTATTTTAAAATGTATTTATTCTACAGAACAATCCTGAGCTACCTCTAAATGATGGTAAAAACCCATATCTCTTGATTGGAGACATTGGAAAAAGCCACTGATCTTAGTGAAGCATTCTGGTGAAAAACTGGTGAAAACCATGCAAACACATGAGAAATGAATCGTTTCATCTCCAGACTGGAGTTTTCACAGCTTTCTGCAAGGTCAACCTTGCCCATGTGAAGGATAAATAGGAAGAATTAATATCCTGAAAACACAGCTATTTAATTGAGCAGTTCTTTCCCATGTGGGGTGGCTTCCCTTCCCACAATGGGCACCTGGACACACAGGTAGGACAAGGCTGCAGAGCTCCTGCAGCCCACCTGATCTCACAGATAAGCACAGGATGCTCACATTTGGAGTCAGAACCACTTCAGACGACAGCCCAGAAACTCTTCCTCCCCCTCTCTGCTTCCAGGGATCCCTGTGCTGCTCTCCCCAGCTTTGGAAGGTTCCCTACACATCCAGAAGGTGCAAGTCTTCCTTTGAAGCTTTGTTTGTTTACTTGCTTTTAAATGGGAAACCGCCAAAATTCAGCAACTGTTTCCTAATTTGAACATTTTTATTTTCCACGGGGGAAAAGCAAATCCCACAACACAAGTAATTGCCATTCAATCTCTACCCTGGGTTAGAGTTCCCAGTCGGTTTCTCATCTTCCAGGGCTGAAAGGAAAGATTTCCCTCGGGAGCTGCAAACGATCTCTCCATTATGTGGAGGCCGTGCGTGCGCATTCACGGCATCACAAATCTGAGTTTTCTTGAGTGACTTTGGCATGGCTGCCATGAATCCATATTAAGCTTTTCCCCAATATTTATTGTCAGCAGCATTAGAGGATGCCTTGCCTCCTGTTTCAGAACTTAATGGCCCATTGACCGCACTTCCTGCAAAGCACAAACTGTGTCCCACGACACTAAATCTGTGCCACGCTAATGAAAAGCCCTTTTTATTTCAGGCCAGAATCCAGAGTGGAAATGATTTAGATCACAGTCACTGGGTATTTTAACTCACTAACTCACTATTTCTTTAGTAATTAGAGATGAGGTCCATGGCAATGCCAAGTTGTAGGCTGACCCAAACATGCCTATCTATTCTGGATACTCTCCTGGAGATTTTTATTTAACACATTTCAAATTAGAGCTGAGGTGGGAATGAAAAATTCTTTGGCACAAGTGAGGGACATAGATGAGTGCATTTTCCACTTGGTTTTTTGGTCCTTAACACAGCAATCTTTAATTTCATGTTAAAGACACCCAGATGAGACGTGACAAGGGACAAGCTGGATTCCAGCAGGGCCCTGCTGAGGAGTACAAAAGCAGAATGATATCCCCTCAGCACCTTTGGGCTTGTCCTGCAGGGTGACTCGGGCAGAGTCACTCACACAGACTGGCAATAGTTTTCCTCCTCGTTTTATGTTTGTTATTTTTCTAACCTCTTCAATCTCACTTTGCTGAAGCAGAGGAAATGAGGTAAATTGGTCCTAACACAGGCCAGGAATTGCTGTCCTACTCCTGACGTGGGGTTTAAAGGCACTGTGGGAGTGGAACAGTAAATCTCTGGAGCACAAATTTTTTGTGATAACACTAAATTTACCCAGATTTTATTGCTAAGATACAAAGTGTTATGGCAACACGAAGGAAAACAAGTTCTAAGGTTTTCCTTTAAGGCATAAAGATCCACAAAACTCCACATACTGCTGCCTACACTTCAGGAAAGACATGGTGAGATGTCAATAACACAACTGTGCACTCACATGCTCCTTTTCAGTCCTGTGACATCAGACTTCAGGTTTCCTTGCTCAGCAAGCACATCTACAAACCTGCTGTATGGATTAGGATACTCTGAGATCCCTTCAGAGCCCTCTGCTTTAGCATTGCCTCTTTATCTCCAAAGAGAAGCCCGGGAGCACTGCATGCACAGGTGGGTGGTGGCAGGTGGAGTGCAGGAGGGCTTGGAGTGGAACTATTTTTAGAATAGTTAATATTTTAGAATATTTTTCTGCAAGTTAGCAAGAAACAAGTGTGAAACTGTGTAACTCAGAGACCCTCCCAAGCATATTAAACAAACCTAAGGATGAGACTAGCAACACAAAGGTCAGTGTTTCCAAAAATGTAACCTATGAGAAGCATTATTAATTACATTTACAGGCACAAATATACACACAGAGGAGCCCACGCTTATTAGAAGATAGTTTTGGACCTAAAATCCGTATTCTTCTACTTGATGTGAAAGCACTGCCTTGATTCCACATGGATAAACCAATCCCTGCGGTCTCTGCCTCCATCCTATTTTTGATAAGATATTTCTACTGTGTATCTTAGGTTAAGTATTAACTTACATGAGGAACAGATGTTTCCCCTCTGCAAGGAAAAGCATCTTTTCAAAGGTCATCAGTGGGAGAGAAGGACTTCCAGGATTTACACAAGGCAGTGGCAGTTCTGGCCACTGTCCCTTCTGCTTTTAAGATCTTTTCCATTTGGCTTTAACTCTACCCAGTTTTCATCCCACTACCTGGTAAAAGATATTTTCCATACTTCCATTGCAACCAGATTCATTCATTGGGCCGTTCCTAAAACCACAAAGGCTATTTTGTTGAATAAATCCAATCCCTGTGTTCATTCCTAAACATAACTCAAAATATTTCAACAGTGCCTCCCCTCCTTTAGATGTTTTAATATTGGATAGGGAGATTTGCAGGATATAAGCTTTACAGCCTGTGAAGTTTTCACATCTCCAGGTGGAATTGCTTAACAGTTACAAAAAAAGAAAACTTAAGAAAAAAGAGGGAGAGAAGACTTGAACCTGCTGGTCCACAAAAGAGAAGTTAATAGACCACAAAGAACTGTGAAACTATAATAAAGTTCTCCTCACTGGTTAAACACAATGGAATTAATGATCTGAGTTTCAGGGATACCTAAAGGCTGTATTACATTACTTTGTATAAGGAAAAAAACAGTCCCTGTCCCCTTCCACTATTTCACCCTCTTCAGGAGAGTGAGGAAGAACTTTCATAAATAATAATGCATAAATATGCAGATGTGCAAAGATAAACAGCACATAGACCAACAGCAGAGCAGAGAATAGCTCAGACCAAAATTGACATCAGCACCCTGAGAATTAAGGGAATTTCATGTGCAATCCTTGATTGCAGCACATGAATAAATCAGGATGGAGGAAAAGGCAGATCTAAACTGAGATTCTCAACCTGGATCTGTTAACCTGGTGTGTGACTATGGGCAGGGAGTAACATCCCAATCCTTTACACCACCAGCTATGGGAATCATAAATTGAATGAGGAGACTGAGGAGCTGTGAATGGAGAAAGAACTCTCCGTTCTTCCTTTCCAACAGCCTGAGCTCATCCAATCTCCCAGAAAGCCTCGCACTGTTCCTGGAAGACTTCACACCTGGAAGGTGGCACAGTCCCAGAATCACAAGGACTTAGATCAACCCCTGCTCTTGCTCACTGTTTTTTTTCCCAAAGCACAAGCTGTCCCCAAGGTTCCCAGCCCCAGCTGGCTGTGCCCTGTGCTGAGGCGAGGGAGCAGCACCCCCAGCCCATGGGGGATGTGGTCCCTGCCTGCCCTGCCAACACCCACGAACCTCCCAGAGTGGAGCAGGAGCACTCCAGGGAAGGGCAGAGCGATGCCAAACCACAGGGTGGGGCGAGGACAGTGTCTGCAGGAATCCTGCAACTCTGGGACAGATAGCATCAGTGACTAATGATTTCAGGATCACACACATTTGGAATTATCAGCAAGTCACCCCTCAGGAGCGCATGAACCCCAGTGCACGGCCCTGCACTGGCTTGGGCTGCTCTTGAGGCCTTTTTATGCTTTAAATAAACAGAATCAAAGTCCAAGAGTTAAAACTCGACTTCAGCTCTTATAAATTGCCAGTTTCTGAAATTACACAAGCAAACAATACTAAAATAAATAAAACCTACAGGCGAACCCTTTCTAAGAGCCCACAGCATTGTTAATGTCAGTACCAGAGAGCGTTTGTCTTCTGTAAAGTTATATGAAGTCTTGGTTTGGCTGAACTCACGTTGTCTGGTCACTTCTCCCTTCCCTGGAGAGAATATGAATGGTTTCTATTTCGAGGAGGCTACAGGTAGCCATAAATTATCACCTAAGTGTGGGCTGCCTCAGCCCCAGCACCTCGCCAGCTCTTCAGAGCGCTGGATGGCTTTGGCACTGAAACCTGCCAAGTCTTGGGCCACGTCAACTCAGTTTTTGACATGTGTTATGTGGATCATAGGGAACCATTGCAGAGACCTCGTTATGGAAGAATGAAGCATTTTTTCCCCATCTATCATAGGTACTTTTCAGATGACTGCATTCCTGCAGGACTAAATCATCTTTTTTTGAAACAGTTTTAGCTCCTCACTGCCCATCCCTAAAATATCAGCCATGACCAGGTAGTTCAGATTGTCACTGAACAAATTTAATTATCACCTGCACATTGCTAATTGTGGAGCTTTGTCTTTCAGGCACAAAAAGAAATTAATTACTACGCTGAAGTTTCTGACTCAAAAAGCGAGTTGACATAAAATCCTGCCACAAGTCGAGATGCACACACAGGCCTTTTCCAAAGTACACATTCCCTTAATGCTCTTGGAATAAAGCTACTTATATGTAATGCATGTGATACACGTTAGCTCACTGCTCTTTTGTAGTGTGCAAAGGGATGTACTTTAAAGGCAGAGTTTAATTAAGTTTCTTAACGCTCCTTTGTAAGGATAAAATAATCATTCCTGTTTCGCAGGCAAATGCTAAAAAGTTAATTAAATTACAAGATCCAGACAGTGACTTAGAGGCAGAAGCAGGAAAAGAGGTCGGAAGACTCAGTTCCAGTCCCAGCTGACAGGAAACTCTCCCCAGTGAATGTTCTCAATCAAGACAAATTTCACCTGACTTCAGATCACACCACAAACCTCAAATTTTACTGAAGAGACAACTTGAACTGTGAGAGATGTTGCTTTCCTATAAAAGCCTAAAATAAACTGGGTATTGCAAAATGGTAAAAACAATAAAGGAATACTTTGGATTCCAAATCTCAAAAACTCAGGGAAAAACCCCAAAATTAAAACTTTAAACAAAACTGCAAGAACCTGAAAAAAGGCAATACAACACCTGATTTCTCTCTGAAGGGTTCTGCCCTATTTGCTTCCTTCATCAAGTCCAAAATAATTCAAATTAAATGAACAAATAGTTATTACTGGATGCAAAGATGATGGTTGAAAGAAAAAGTGAGCTGGAGGGCAATCATTAAAATTATCCAGGTAGAAGGTCCACTGATTTACATAGAAATGATTTGTTATTATTGTATTAATGATGTCATTTCTTTATCAAGTCACGATACAAACCAAGTTAAGTGCTTGGCAGGGCACAAAAGTAAAGCTGTAACCCAAGTGAACATGTACAGCTTCATTCTTCTAGAAGAAAGCTTGAATATTCAGTTCATTGCGCAATCACTCCTTTGATTGGGCTAATTAAGTCAATTATGTAAAAATATTCTGGCTTGCCAGGGTAGGCAAGACTTGAGGAACAGTGGAAAAGAACAGAGAGAAGGAGGGTGCCCCAAAACTCTTGAAGAGCAACAATCAAGAAGGCAGATGGGTGTAAGTAAACCCAGTAATTTGGGAATGCTGGAATTAGGGAAACCTGGACAGAGTTTGGTTTATGACACAGCCTGTGGTTGAGACATGGTGATGCCTCAGTCCCATGAGGATTCTGGGATGTTTAGCAAGGTGTGAGAGCTTGTCAAAGCCAAAATATTCACGGCGTCTCCCTCGTCAGTATCACAGAATTTGGGGAGTGTTAAATTCCTTTGGGTGAACAGCTTTAGCTGTATCTGTCTGTGGAGACACAGACAAACAAACCAACTTTTCCTTGGAAAACCAGCTCCCAAACACACAGAGCATCAGAGAGCAAGTACCATGACTTAAGGGACCGTGCATCCTCCAGCCACCACCGGAATGGTTGGGAAAGCTGCAAGGCTCTGGAGACAGGAACCACCTGGATTTAGGGCTCTGGGGAGACACTCAGGGTATTTTGCTGCTTTCAGAGAAGACCCTGCAGCACTTCCTCAGAATTCAGCAAGTCTCATAGCCTGACCTGATTTCCTGCTGCCTCTGACATCACTCAGCCTAAAATGCCTTGCAAAAATGGAGCAGGTAAGAATGCAGAGTGGTCCTTAGCACAGGTCAGCTTTCTGTTCCATAGGAAGAATAGTCATGGCTTTGCCTTTCATTGCTTAGAACGGTGCAGAAAGTAAGTTTTACTTCATGAAGAGTTATTGAAAGGTTATTCTGATTTAAAATCAACCAATTTTAACACAAACAAAAAATGACTGAAACCCTGTTTGTCACTACCAAAGCTGGTCTGATCTGGTTATTGTCTCTGAGCACCTGCTGCCCTTCCCTGCAGAAAAACTCCTTTGTTGGCCCTGCTGTGAGCAGGACTCCCCGTGTACAGGTGGAGATGTGAGCAGGTAACAGAGCTTGGGCACCCCCAGGGCAGCACAGAACAGAGTCACACTGCTGGAACACGAGGTTTGTCCTGGAGACTCTCTCTCTCCCTTTGGCCAGCACACCTCAGTCCCTTTGGGCAGGCAGACCTCGCTCTGGGCAGTGCTGGGCAGCCTGAGCAGTGCACAAACCCAAACCAGACCTCAAAGCACCACGGTGCCCCCGCCCTGAACTCTGTGCCCTGCACACACTGAACCAGCCAGGAGCAGCAGCTCTCTGCTGGCTCGGGCTCTCTGCTGGCCTCCAGTGCTCCCCAGGTGCAGAGGTGAGCATGAGGTAATCACACCTCCTGAATGTGAGGTTTAGTCTATAGGAAACCAGCGGAATTTATGTAATTCTGGCACGCAGGCTGTTTCTTCTCTGTAAATTTAGCAGCCAGTAGCACACTCAGCTGCAGAACAGTGTGTGCACTATGTTACACATGGATCCCCCAACCCAGTGCTCAGTGTCAGGGCAGAGCCTCAGCCAGGGCAAGGGAGCTGTGACCTTGGGCAGCAGCCATCACACCCTCCTCACATCCTTCTCAGCACTCCCAGCTGAGCTGGGACACCTCACTGTGGCCTCCCCATCCCTGGAGATGTCCAAGGCCAGGCTGAAACCTGGTCTAGTGGAAGGTGTCCCTGTCCATGGCAGGGGTGGAAGGAGATGAACTTTAAGGTCTCTTCCAACTCAAACCACTCTGGGATCTACAATTTACACTGAAAAAAGGGTTTTGAACAGAAACTGTGTGTTTACTCCCAGAATCTAAACTCTCTGTTAGGGGTACATTTCCCAAATAATGCAGCAGGTTGCTGCATTTTCAGCTTTTTTTAAATTGCAATATACTCTTGTAGATACAGATCCTTCACCAAGTTTAAAGTTTGAATTCCAGTTTGACTCCTAACTCCCTGCCTTAGAAACGAGCAGAGCCCTTTCAATGGATCAAAGGCTTGAACTTGAAGGAACAAAGCGTATTGTTCTAAAGGTAAATACATTTCAGCTTATTAGTTATTCATCCTCATGCTCTCAGACAATGAGTTTTTAAGGTTTTTCAAAGCCATTGAGCTGTCCTGTTATTAGACTTTTAAAATGGATTAGGCTCCTCATTAGGTGGCCACACTGTGCTATGACACATGTACTGTATTAGAAGCTGTGAACTTCTGCATGCCAGTGCTTCTGGGTTCTTTATTTTGTTTTACCAATGAGAAACATTTTATATGAATACAAGACTTCATTGTAAAAAAAAAAATTATATTTCCCCAGTGTCTTTTTGTGTCAACAAAGGACTTTCCTGGAGAGTAATGAGTTTGCACTAAGCAGGCAAACACAAATAAACGAAGTCTATGTGGATAACCAAGTGTGGTGTATGTATATATTGTATCTCCAAGGATTTAAAAACCCAACAGCACAAGGAATCTGCTCCTTTTGGAAAACAATAGCCATTTATGAAACATTTTTGCCAATTAAATTGCTAGAGAAAAAATAACCCTTATTATTTCAGGCATTCCCAAATAGATTTTAAATAGTCTTTCTGCACCTTGCAGAGGGAAGAGGGTCTGGAACTGCCTTGGGCTCCTGAGCTTGGCCTTTCAGTGGCTGCAGTGCTGGAATTCTCAAAGCCATTAAGAGATTTAGGTATAGACATCCCACTGATTTCAATAGAGACAAAGGGTTAAACTTCTCCCAAAGTTTAAAAAACCCAGCACAGACTAGGACTGGCTTCACCACCACTGTGCTGGAATTTGGCAGTGGGTTAAGAGGACACATCAGCACTAAACAACAGTTTGGAGCAGGAAGAGAAGATGAATATCTAATCCAATTGAAACTCCAGAGGAAATATCACACAGGCTGGCTGGAATGGACCCAGCAGGCTCAGCCTAATGGCTCTGGGCTTAGGAAAAGCCCTGCTCTGCTCAGGGTCTCACTACCAGCCATCCCTACCCCACGTCAGCAGCTGGAAGCACCACTGGATTTGGAGTAGCCAGAACCTCCCTCTTATAATACAACTGAAAAATCTCTCATGTGTCTTTTAAAATCCAAACCAGTCTATTAATATGGATGCACCAATGGTTGGGCATGTCTGGGAGGAGATGGAGATTCACATTCACTCTTGTGTTTCTTTTATATAGAATACATGAAAAAAAAAGTCTTCCAAAATGTAAATACTTCCTACTTAGGATACAAGTAGGAGGAGCATTGCCCTGTTGCTTCAAACAGAAAAAAAAAAAAAAAAATCTAAAGTCTTTCCACCCAGGAGTCCCAGAAGACTCCAAATTTCCTGGTTATCTAGGAAAAGCCATTTACACAAGTGCTGTTTCCCAACACATGAGCTCTAAATCGCCTCCACCCTCTGCACAGGGACATCCCAAGAACTGAAACTCCCGGGAGCTGGGACGGCAGCCAGAACCTTTGGGAGCAGCCGCTCGGGGTTCCCACACCGGAGCTGTTACAGATGAAGCCTGTGGTGTCTCGAGTTCTTCCTGAAGGCTGTTCTCATGCAGATCCAGGAGAATGTGAAGGAACCTGTCTCTGCAGCCTGAGCCCAGGGAAAAAATGCTAATGCAGGGCAGCTCCCACGTGGAGGAACCGCTCCGGTGAGTGGCTGCACACAGGGACTGCAGACACTCACCCTGGCAAAGGGACCAGTGCAGGGAGCAGGTCCTTTGGGGGAAAGAAGTCAAACTTCCCGTGATTCATCCCTTAACATGGCTCCCTTCTGGATTCTCATGGGCAGATTTTAAAGGTTCTGTCCTGCTGCAGGTTGCAGAGGCACTTCAGCCTGGCCTAAAGCCAAGCTGGGGACTTCTTTATTTATTTATAGTCTGGCTAGTTCTTAGCTGCATCAGTTTTCTGGTCCAAGTCATTGCCCTGAAGACTGATGCTGGAGCAAGAGTGGCAGCAGCAAAAAACATCTGGAAGATGAAGAGAGTGGGCTGGGATTTCCGTTGTGCCAACAGCAGACACCTAATTCAGGATGAAGTGACCATCTAACAGCAGCCTCACTTGCTTTTGGGAACACCTTCTTGGACACACCACCACCAACTCCACTCTGCACTCCAAAGCAATACGTCTTTTTAAGAAAGAGAAGATTCCAAAAGAGAAATGGATTAACATAAGAAATTTGGGGACTCAAAAGAAGATGATTGTTGGTGGTCAGGAGCGCTCGCTTCTACAGAATACCCCGTATTCCTTTCTCTCACATTCCCATTGGTTCACTGTGCTGCATGAGCTCATGCTGCCCTTTAAAAATCCCATTTAAACCTCATGAATGGTTTTTCAGGATGAAGTAGGGAACAAAGCCTTGGCAGCACTCAGACACAGGCACAGTTCAGTGACACTGCCACTCACTGCTGGACGGCTCCCCCTCGTGCCTTTCCCGACAGGAGGTGAGAGTCCCTCACACCCCATACAGACACACCGGACACATGGTCAGAGTCTCTGATGTACAAGGATGACATTTCACAAAGGACACTGAAATCTCAGCTCCTTATCAACACATGTTTCATAATTAGAATCACATTAAGTGTGGTTTGTCAGGGTGAGGCCTCGCACAGTTGTGGTTTTGATTTACTGGACACACTAATTGCTTTCTGAGATGAAAGAACCAAAATATGTGTCAAAATATTAATGGCCACTGTCTAAGGAGGCAGAAGGCTTGTGCTGGCTCTTGGGTGATGTGATGAGTGTTAACTCTGTCAGTCCAGCTGAGCAGCCGCCTCTGAGGCAACACAAACATCACCCTTCTCTCATTTCCCATCTCACTCTTTACATAAATATCTCCCAATGGGAAACTGTCCTCAAGATTTCAGGGGTCCATGAATGCAAAAATAAATTAATCAGAGGGAATAGACGTATCTTCAATCTGGATAGCCCTACAGTGGAACTATCTGCAACGATTTCATACTGAGATTGCACACTGCAATTCTTTACACAGAAACCCCTAAAAACATGGTCCGGTTTAAAGTGGGGACACGGGCAGCTTCCTGAACACAAAGAGCTGGCCCAAGTCATGTTTGGATTATTCCAAAAATGACCTATCCCAGCAGGACTTCACTGAGCTTAGCTGGGCACTTTCTATTCAGATCCCAGTGTCAAGGTCCAAAAGAAGATCTGCACTTAATAAACCTTCTTTATACTAAGGATTCAAACCCTGAGATTTCACTTCCCTCTCTCCATACACACATCATTTTGACCCACAGGACAATTTTTATGCAGCCTGTCTTCAGCTGCAACAGAGCACAAACTTAATACTCTTGACAAATCCATTTTTTTCCCTAACCTACCTTCTCCTCAAGTCGCAAATCCCACTTGGGAGCACTTTGAACTAGACACCTACTAATTAACAGCCCCATAGAAATTTGAATAACTGAAGATCTGCAGAACTGAAGCGTCTAAAATGAAATGTGAAAGTCCTGTCTTTGAAAGACCCTCAATCCTTAGATCCAGCTTTATTGCCAAAACCTGCCACACACAGGCAAACAGTTGAAATAAGAGAAGAAATAAGGATATTGCAGCCCAATTCACTTTTTAAACATTGCCATTGGTATTATTTCATGAAGTTTTGTAGAGGATTTAACTTCTCCCTAGGTCTCTATCAGCACTTTTTCAAGTAATGACAAATCTGATTTGTTACAGGAAAAAGTTGAGTGTATCTTAACCCCTGAAGCACAGCTTAGGACCAAAGAACATCGACTTCCCAGCTTCCAGATCCCTTTGGAAACACTGAATCCATTGTACAGGACTTTTTCACTTGCACTGCACGGAGCCTGTGGAGGCTGAAATGGGCTCAGTGGGATTTGTGATGGAATCCTGACTGCCCTGAGGTGAGAGAGACTTGTGTCAGGGATGTCAGGGAAGCTGTATTTCACTGCTGGAATGTTCCTTGTCTCCAGGTACACGCACGGGGCCCTTCCATCGGCTCACACAGGATGGGCCCTCCACAGCCATGGTTTTAAAAAGTTCTGATGTCTTTAATTGCTACTTTATTACACATATTTCACCATTTATCCAGCATTTCTCATTTCACCCCGTAGTTTGGGAGATTTACAGAAGCAAACCAGTACAACTGGTTTGGATATAAGGTTGTAGCTCCCCTTATTCCAAATGATTCGGGATTTTATTTGCCATTGCACACAGGCTCCAGAAGGTATGGATTGCATCCTTGTGTGTGTTAACACGGGGCTGGATCCTTGGGAAATTCAGAATTCAAGGAACACAGAGTCATCCTCTGCACCAGTCACCAGTTCACAGACTGCAAACACAGGAAGCCCAGTTAAGGAAAGATCTGAAGACATGTGGGACTCCTCATGAAGGTACTGACAGCATGTTTAACCCCAGAACCCTCACAGGGACTTAAAAGTGAAACTAATAGGAAAGGCAAAACACCTTTTTCCATTAAATTTTCCCAGGGAATCTAATCTTTCTGGTTTTAACCCACTCAAGTTGCTCAGCTGCTGCAGAAGGATTTAGCTCCTTTGCTACACTTTGGACACCAGCATCAAAGGGAGAATTTGACTTTCTGGATGAAAAGAGTGCCACCAACCACGCTCAGCCCCAGAGCCTAAGGGGAGGATATTTCCTCCCTCTGCTCTCCTCTGTAATACCTGTAGCTGGTGTTTGTTCTCCCAGTGAGGTAGGGAATCCTCTCTGGAGAAAAAAGCCTTTTTCCTTACAAGGGAAAACACCAGGAGATAAAGATCGGGTGGGTTTAAGCTGCCCTGGTGTGCAAACTAATATCTGAATCAGAACTTCTGCTGCCAGTCTCCATCCTGCTTTCTCCTGGCTGTTGTCACTTTCTTGCACAACACATTGACACTTCTTCCCATAAAGATGCAGCCTGCTCATCCAGAGGGCAACCAGAAGGACACAGGTGACTCCATGACCACCACCAAGTTGTCAGGATAAAACCAGCCCCCACTAATTCCATAAGCCATAAGGCAGTCCAGACCTCACCCAGGGATTTTAGGTGGCACCTGAGTGCAAATGACAACCCATGACAATAATGGCCATTGGCACTTTTCCGATGGGCAGAGCCCATATTCCCATTTCCTTGAACGAGATGATGATCATGGACATAAGCCTGCAAAGGGCCTTTTTTGCCAAAACTATTCTGTTTCCTCACTCCCAGTCAGATGGTGGGAGATTTTTTTTGAGTGCCCCTACTGTAAATTGCCAAGAATAACTGTTGCCTCCCCTAAAATGGGAGTGAAAACAGCCCCGCGGGTTCCCTCTGAAGTGACGGCAGCTCTGACCGACTTCAAAGGCAACGTGAGGTTTTTAGTGAGGGCTGTTTGTTGATTTTTTCTCCAGTGAAGTGATATTACATGGCATTTCCAACCCTCAATCCTATTAAGTGACAGAACTACCTAATAGCACTCATTAAATAACATAACTTGGTGTCAGAAACTCACTGACAGGCTCCTGCAGTTGAAGTGGTAGATTTATGCCCTAAAACAATACGGGTTTGGTGTTATTGTGACTGAGGTTTTTTAATAAATGTCATTTATTTTAACAGGTGAAAGTGTAAGAGCCAGGACAGTTCATGAAAAGGTTATCACAGCTGAGAATTTGGTGCCTGAATTTTACATTTAGAGGGAAGAAAGCACTAAGAAAATGTTCACTGCTGCTGAACTCCTCCAGCTCTGGGAGATCATTTCTTGGGTGACACTACCCTACTCTGCAGTGGTGTCACAAGGCACTCAGATGTTCCAGCACTATTCAGGAACTTTCCATCCTTCTGTCCAAGGAGATACTCAGAGTTAAGTACAGGTGAAGTATAAAACAAGTAACAGCCTGAAGCTCTCAAAGGGCGAAGTGAGAATTCAGAAGGTACTCTGTTATCAACTTTACAGCTCAAGAATCATGTCCGTACATCATGCACAAGGACAGGTGAGGTTTGACACAGCCAAACCCATTTTAGGTCAGCACAGTGACACAGCTGAGCTGGTCTAACAGCTGATCCTGCTGAAAGGTCTGTCCCAACCTTCTCTCCCTTCTCTTTTCCAGCAGCACTTCCCATCACACAACCCTGCTGCTCCTTTGCACCAGTCTGAACTTTCACCAGCCCTTCACTGCTAACTGCACAAACCCTCAGGCCTTTTCCTTCAGTTTCCTGCAGGTGCAGAATGAGATGCATCTGCTCAGACAGGAGTCCAAGTGACAGAGCAGCATAGGGAACTTCCAGGACCCTGAGATAATTTAGGTGTCAAGAGACCTCTGGAGGTCACCAAGTCCAGGACAGTGAAATCATTGTCTTGGCTCTGCTGGATCAGGTGGAGCAGGGAAAACATCCTGCAGCCTTCTGCATCTGGCACCAAAATCCCAACTCTCACAACTGCCCAATGAGATTTTAAGGGGTTTTTTTATGCAACATGAATGTTGTTGCAAAAACGACTTCTTTTTGTACTCTGAAAGAACAATTACAATAAAAAAAAAATCTTCCTGGAAATAACAATTACCAGTGAAATCCCTGACTCTAACATTGTGACCAAAGGCAGAATGCTCTAAGGAATAACAAAACAATGCAGCGAATATTTGTGCAGCAGGAAGAGTTTGGAGGTGTTTGTTTATCATAGTTTGTTCCTACTAGACAGAAAGGTTCCTAAAGAACCCATATAAAGAGCTCTGATTATTAATAGAGTCATGAAATGGTATTTCTAACCTGTTTATAAATGGTTTAGAGGAAATCACAAATATATAAAAAAAAAACAAAACCAAGTTTACAGTAAAAGAGCAGAGAACTAAATTGGTTATTCCAGTAAGTAATATGTTATATGGAAGTGAGCTGAGCATGTCTGCCACCATTCTACCTGGAAAAAAACCAAAGTGGGGAGAGGACAAAAGATTTTTCATTTGCCCTTTTTTTGCAGAAGCCAAACAAAAGGGAAAAGCCCAAATATTGTATTACCCTACTGTACATATGGACAAGTAGTTTGAGTAATGCACACGATGATTTCACAATGTGCTTTGAAAAGATTCAATAATGGCTTTGGAAATATGGGAAAGCAATTTTTAACATCACATAAAAAAGTAATAGAGGGCCCAATCCTGTCACCACTAACTTAAACTGGGGAGAGCTGAACTTGCAGGATCTTCTGGCCGATTTAGAACATTTTTCAACAGCCTAGTTCAGATATCAGCAAAGCCCAGTCTGGCTGGCTCCCATCACATCCCCACTTGCTAAATTATTCCCCTCCTCCATTATAATTTGAAACAAAAATATTTTTACTGTATTGAGTATTTGTGTATTTGGACAGTGCCCACCTTTTCCTGTCACTCTGACAGCCCTGGCCACTCTGGCCATCACTTGCCTGAGCATGGAGAGCTGCAGCCCAGCCAGACTCACCAAGGCAGAGCTGCCCATTCTCAATAGCAGCCCTGAAACCACCAGAGTCTGGTGAAGTTCTGATTTTCTGCATAATACTGCCACAAAAACCAATGTCTCCCACCCAGTCAGAAGGCAATCCTGGAAATGCAAAAGGAGTTCAGTTTCCAGAGATCTTTAGGTTTGAAAGAAACATTTTGACGCTGTCTACTCGGTAAGAAAAATGCCAAGGATGAATGTAGGGACTGAGAGGTTGTGTTAGGGACCAGCCACCCTCACTCCCAATGACATCAAATATGGCCCATTTCACAACCTGGGCCTGCACCAAAGAGCCCTTCCCTTCCTCACCCATCCCCGCTGCAGTTTGAGGGGGTGCTGCAAATACCAAACCTCAGCATGTGGCAGGTGAGATTTCAATCACTGTCCTGCAAACCTGTTGTACTTCCCAAGATGTGGCTGGATCAGACCAAAATTCTGATGCTATTTATTTTAAAAGGGGAAAAATACCAACCAAATGAATACTAAGTTACTCTTTCTCATGCAATCTCACTGGCCAAGTCTGCACTACAGGGCTCATCCATTTCTGCCTTCTCTGGCTCTCACCTCGGACACACCCGGCACGCTCTGATCCAACAGCACCATGTCATGCACTAGGGAGTTAAATGCAGTAATTACAAGGGCAATGACCCAGAGTTCTCACTCACCCTCTGCTTGTCTCACAGTGTTTCCAGTTGAATTTCTGCTTTAAGCATCTAAAACCTTTCAGTTTCTGTCAACTGATCCAACTTGCAAACTGAAACCTTGAAGCTGCACAAACACAGAAGGGCTCTGCCCACAACATGCACCAGGACTCAGGAGTCCTTTGGGCTGCCTCAGAGCCAACTTCCCCTTCACTACCAATGTGTTAAACCCTACAATTCAGCCCAAACAAACCACAGACTCTAAAAGATCCAGTGGTTCCTTCTGGGCTCCTAGTTCAGGTTTAAACGCAATGCTGGCTCTAAGTTCAGCTCTACTGTGAAAGCCTCTATCAGTGCCTGGAAGTTCTTCACATTTCCAAGACAACTCATCAGATTAATCCAGGCTGTTTTGTCTCTTCCTTCCAGTTTGGTGTTACCCACAAACAATAAAACTTTTCCTATTCAATTCTCTTGCTGCTCTTGAAGGGCTGAAACAACGTGGTAAAAAAGTTCTACCCCAGTAAAGTTGGTCTTGAGGAGGAAAGTTTATTTCTTGTGCTTTTTATGATCTTGCTGACATTTCCTAGCCATAATCTGGAAATGTTAAATGATAAAAAAACCAATATTAATCAACTAATTGAGTTGCCAGTTCTAATTTTGGATAGAAAACTGGACAGAGAAATAATCAAAGACTCACCAAAAAAGCAGATGGCTGGAGAGTGCTTCTGGCAGTCATGCTACTCGCACATGGGACCACTTGAGTTTAACAAATTGGACAACAGAGAGAGAACTGAAATGGAAATTGGGGCTCTACTCCATTCAAATTCTTCAGAATGTTTGTTTTGGATTTGTACCTCTGCTGCAATTTACAACTCTAGATTAGATATAGCAAGAATAATATTCTTGACTAGAAGAAAAACAGAATGGCTAAACTGTTTGCCAACTCACACACATTGTCTCCCTGTGTACAAATAATACCAACATATAAACGGGGCTAAATAAAACCCAGTACTAAACGTGTCTTTTACTACACAGCAATAAAGTTGCACAAGACATTTCCGTGAGTCAAACTGCAAGGCCCAGATCAGCATGGAAATGGGATGGAAGGAAAACCCAGAGCAACCTGAGATGTCACAGCTGTCTCCATGAACCAGAGACCTCCTATTGCAACGGGGAATACATCCCAAAGCACACTGCTCAGGAATTAAAGGGACATTTGTTTCCAGCATGATCCAGTTTTGAGACACAAGGCATAATTCAATGCTTCTTAATTGATCAGGAAGGTAAAAAACCACAAAACCAATGTCAGTTGTATCAATACCAAAGCACACAGGTAGCAGATGATACCAAAAAAGGAAGAAAAAAGGCTCATTCTGTCAGTCTTTCTGTAAGAAATCAGTTGCCTCAGTGTTTAACAGGAAAACATGAAGGTCTTTCTCAGTGAGATGCCAGTTGCAGCTTAAGGAAAAGTATGGCCAAATATGACATCACCTACCCACAACCAAAAATTAAGATGAAAGTTGTGCTAGTCTCAGGGACCAGTCACTCACCAGGGAACCGGTGGTTTTATGTGCACGCCTTCCTGAAGAATCCAAAAATAACATTTTTCCATGGAGCAGAAATTCCTGCAGTGTTCACGCTTTTCCTTTCAGCAATGTTGCAATCCAACGTGCCAGCCCTGTGTAATGAGGTCATCCGACAGTGTAATTTGTAGTATTTTAGTCTGTCAAAATTGATCTTAGAGTTTCTATGGCAACTAGATCCAAACAAAAGATGGAGCAGACAGAATTCGTCTCTCCCTGCCACCACCCAGATTTTTATATAAATATATATGTGTATATATATATAAAGCATTACACATATGTAAAGTTAATGTTCATGATTCATCATTAAGCAACGCTAGAAAACTGGCACTGGAGAAACAGCACACAGGGCTAACATTAAAAAAAGGTAATTCTTCAATTCTCAAACACCTGGGAACAGAGCATGTTTTTCCCCTAAAACCCAGTCAGGAGAAGGTATTATCCATTTCTGGTTGGGATAGATGGAAGGGAATCTTGGCTTTGCTGCCATGAGGTGAAGACCATGACACCTTCCCCCCAGAAAAAATCACCCTTCAACCATTCCTGTTAACATGTTCATGCTTAGGAAAGCTTGACTGTCACTCAGCTTCCTAAGCTTGGGTTTGGAAGCTCTTATGCAAGTCTTGCATGTCTGTCAATTTATTTTAGTGGCCTTGTAGGAGCTGAGCTGGGTCCAGTTGCTGGATGGAAAACTCTGGATGTGGAACCCAAAGCCATTTCCAGTCAAATAATATGATTAACATCAACACCAGCCAGCCCCTTCCTTTTGAAATAAATTGGTGGGATGAAAAGCTTGATTTTCCTACAGATCACTTCTTGACGTTGGAGGAGCTTCTGAGCACTCCTCAGAAGATTTCACTTGGGTCCTTAACACAGATGGCCAACCACACACTGTGTTCCTCACACAATTCCTGGCATTCCATGCAAATCCCAGAACAGCCACATGGGTCCTGTTTGGGCTTTAAGGAGAGGATGAACCTCTCCTACCAGGTGACCTGTACCTGCCTCCAGAAATCTGTGTGGAGTCCATGAACGATTTTCTGACTCCTGTGTAGTGTCACTTTACTCTGAGGTAAAAAACGGTTTCAGTTTTAGCAGAGCCCTACAAAGGGTGGGAGGGAATTTCTGAGAGTGGTGTGGTGGCTGGGAAGAGGGGGATACACTCACTTTTGTTGTGCTGTGTTACTGCAGATCCTGTGGATTTGCTGCCGGCTGCCATCTCTGGAGGTCACCATGTGCCTCATTCCCAAGGCACTGGATCAGCCACAGGATGGGATTGTGGCTGGAGGGCAGTTTGTCCTCTAGGCCAACTGCTACTGCCTGTTAAGAAAAAGAGAAAATGTTAAGTTAGATAAATATTGGCTATTTAAAAGAAACAAATACTCTCAAAAGCAGGATATTTCTCTGATCCCAAACTCTCCTCCTGGAAAACAGAATTTCCCCATCAGTTTATGCCTGATGGACAAAAAATTAATGGTGAATATAGGAATAAAATGGTGTGCACACATAGTTTGAAGCAGAGGAATTTTTCCACAGCTTACCCTCCTAAAATTAAACACACTCAAGTCTTTCACCTGAGCAAAGACCCTGACCCCACAAAACATATTCACTTGATGTAATGACAGTGAAGAATCCAAGCCTGGCAGAAACTGAACTATGTCTTACACTGAATTACAGATGCTTCTTAACAACTTCTGTCTGTACAGAATACTGGCACTCCACAGCTTATCTTAGGGCCGACCCAGACCTTGGCATGTCTTCAGATGAATATATTTATAAAAATGTACACAATGAGCTGTTACCGCTTTTGAACTCCAAAACATCATTGCTCTGCTACTGCAGCAGGAGATGCAAAATGCTTGTTTAGGTAGGAGTGTTTAAGAAGTATAAAAATAAATGAAACTGTGGATTTCTTCCTAATTATCACCAGTTTGTGACTGTCAGAGAAGATGTACCTTTTCCATGTGAAACCCCTCATTACCCCCTCCTTCCAATAAAGACAATCAACATTGAACCTAAAAGCTCCTGTCTGCATCCAGTTTACAGGCCTCACCATCCTGCCCTTTGAAACGGAGTCATGTACAAGGCACATCAGAAAAACTGGAGGAAATTGGAGATAAAAAAGATTTTAAAATAAAAACAGTATTAATGTCTCCCAAATGGGAAGTTTGGAGCAGCGAGGGCAGGAAACGGGCCAGTATTTAAGCTGATTACCCAAGCAAAGTCCTCTGCCTTTTCAGCAGAGCCACAGTCCCTCAGTAAAACCATTTAAATTAATTGGAGTTTGGGGCAGGGGGAGCGGGGGGAAGATGTCAAATTTTATCTGGAGTGTTAGTGACGGCTGGCTGGAGAGGGGCTTTCAGGGCTGCTAATTGGGCCCGTTTACCGCGACGCCACAACGGGTTTCCCTGACGGGCCCTAACGAGGCCCGGGCGCAGGTGGCCGCGGTGGCCGCGCTGTCGCAGCCGCTCAGGGCCCGCTCGGCTGCGCCGGCGGCTCGGGGCCCGCCGGGCATCGGCCCAAAGGTCCTCCCCGGAGAGAGAGCGAGATCCTTCACGTTCGTACCAGGAATTCACACAAATAAAAGTCTTTTGGGCCACGCTGGCCCTACGGACATGGATCTTATTATGCGTTTTACCTAATTATTGAGCGGGCTTTTCTCCTCGCAGAGCCCCGTCCCCTCGGGCCGTGCTTCCATGGGTGTTTGCACACATGTAAAAACTACATCTCCTCATTCACACTTGCACATAACTGACGAGACAAATAATATTATCCTAGTGGGAAGAGCCAGAATTAGAAAGGAAACACTGCAACGTTTAGATTTAATCTGGTGAGCGTTAGATCATGATTCACTCTGACATAAAAGCTCAAGAGCACATTTAGCCTGGGCGAAACGCATTACTGTGTTTTACATGAGAAGGAAATAAGTCTGATGTTTCATGGGCTGCATTATTTGCTGTTGAAATCCTAATGACTGCCCACGCTCTACACCTACGTTGTACCTAATGAATTGGGTTTCAATTTCAGAAGGCTCCAGCAACAAATTGGACGATCATATTTGCTTCTGGCTCTCCACCATAGAGGAGATTTTTAGTAGAAGAGAACAGAAAACTGACAAAAAATAAAAAAAAAAAAAACGGTTTCAAATGTAGCACTTCATTTATCTTCACCACATTTCACTGCAGTATTTTCAAAATAAGCATCTTTTTTGATAAAATATTTTTTCAAACAGGTTGTTTTTACTCAAACACTGTAAGCAGGATTGGAATCACTGGTTTTCAATACCCACAGTTAAATATCCTGCTCAAAGCTCAGGAAGTTTTGCTTTATCAAATAAAACACTGAATGAATGCTCCATATGAAACAGTGGCTGAATAAACACAAGTTTTACAACTTCTTTAACCCAACCTTCTGCTTTCTTCTCACCCTCATCCACAAGATTCCATTGCTTCCCTCCCATCACCTCCTGCTCTTTGGTGGCCATAGGAAAGAACAAATCCCTGCAGGCTCCTCCCCGCTCATTCTCGCTCACATGAGTGAGAGAGCAGTCACTTTGGATGGCAGCACAGTCCTGCCCTGGTTTAACATAGCCCAGGACTGGCAGGCTCCAGGACAGACCTTTTTCCTGGTACATATCCAGGCCCAGCTGTGTTTTCCAAGCAAGGCTCTCCATCAGCATTCCCAGCACTGTCTCAACAGGACAGAAGAGACTCCATTTCATAGAATCATGGAAGAGTTTGAGTTGGAAGGTACCTTCTAAAGGCCATGAGCAGGGGTACCTTGTACTAATTCCCACCCAACCTGGCCTCAGACACTTCCAGGGTTGGGGCATCTGCCACCCCTCTGGGCAACCCGTGCCAGTGTTTTACCACTGCCCATTGTAAAAACTCCTTTCTTATATCTAATCTAAGAATTTCACCCCTGTGCTGTTCATGGGAGGAATTTACAGTTGAGATGTGAGCCACAATGTGTGTCAGTGCCTTCCTCAGCCCATGTAAATCCCAGTAAATCCCAGTAAAACCCGCATGGTCTGGGTTTCCAGTGTAGTTTGGGTTTTACTTAGATTTGTGTTCATCTCAGCACATTTCCTTCGTGTAGCAACAGGAATGAATATATCTGAAACACCCAGATAGAGTCAGCAGCTTGTTCCGTGTTTCTCACGGATGCCAATTCCCAGGAGCTGCTGTGAGTCCATGAACATGGTTCTCCTACAAACCCAACCGAGGGTTGCAGGGCTCTCTAAGTAGCTGCAGTTTCAAGGCAGATAAATGTTATGTAAACTCAAATTTTGCAACTTTATTGCTGTTTATTATTTCATGCCAAGCCACGCTTTACATAGAAGGCAAACATCATTGAATTTATTTTCTGAAAAAAGCAAAATAAAGTTTACAGTTCTGCCTGGCCTCGAGTTTGTTAATAAACACAGGAGCAGACTGGCCTTATTACAATGGGCATGGCAGAAAAAAAACCTTCTTCAAGCTGAACATGAGCCAAGAGTGCTCTCAGTAAGTGAGGGTTTCATCTGAGCGTGGCCTTGGCCTCTTGGGCCCCATGAAGAGATGGTGATTTAATAACAGGTTATCTAAGAGGAGATAGTAACAACTCCCTCACTTGGAGGGAAATTATAGTGATGACAGAGGCAAAACTCTCCTTTGAGACAGATGCTGGAACAAGGGGCAACATCAAAAACTGTGCCTTGGCAGGTCCAGATCAGAGATTAGAAAAAAAGTTTTTCAGCAGAAGGGTGATGCCACCCCTAGACAAGTGCCCAGAGAGGCACAGGATGGTGATCCTTGGAGATATTTCATGCTAAACACGTGCCTTTTGACACTTTTGATAAAATACGTTGCAAAAAACATTCTTAGGGTATTGGAGGAACCACAGATGTTTGGCACTTCTCAAAAGCACCTGTCCCTCTTTTCTTAATAAGCAAACACCTTCAAAAGCCTTATCATAAAACACCTGATGGCTGTGGCTCCATGTCTGTATCCCCAGAACACCAGACCATTTGGGGGTTCCATGCACATGCAAACCCTTGTTCTCAGGACCTTTCTCTATAAACACAGACTTAGGAGTAACAGTGCAGGATCTGCTCATGCAAGTTGTGTCACAAGAGCAAACTCCACATATTTGAAAAGATTATCAGTCAACTGCAGTTCTTTCCACTGTAGAAACAGTTACTCAGTTAAGATAAACAAAGAAATTCCCATGCACTGAAAAGGAAAACCTATTAACTGATTAAACATGTGAATCAGTTGATAAACTGGTTATCAAAGTTCTGAAAACATTTTTAACAATGACCCTTCCTGCCATGTTTAACAATGACCCATAAAAGCTAGAATAATTCAGCCCTTTACAGGAAACCAGCTGGATAGAAAACAGAAAGTATTTCTGATCTAAGAAGCTGCAGCTATGCCATATGAGCTGACAAATTTAGACACTAATTATGAGTAAAACAGTGATAAACATTTCAAATGCCAATTAAAAGCTTTGCACAAAGTTTTTTCAAATGTTTCTAACTCTTTTCAGCACACAGAAAAAATTCCCAGCTTTATCCCATCTGATGGATGTTTTAACTCATTCCTCATTTCAGGCTTTTCAGGTAACTATAAAAATACTTATTAGAAAAACCAAACCAAAACACTCCTTAATTTTCAGGACAAGTTGAAGATCTGCAAGTGGAATAGTAATGTAAATGCCTACGTTTTTCTTACAACTGATCATGCAAATCTCATCTCAGAAAAAACTCCACCTCAGAACTATTTGCAGACATGCAAAATGTAGCATAGACTAATAATGAGATTTCACTTGATAGAGAACATGATTTTACTTCTCAGTACATTTAAGAAAAGGTACATTGAAAAGACTGTTAGATCTGGCCCTAGGGATAGCTGAAAGATCCTTTCAGACAAGTCCACATCCACAGAAGAGCAAAAATTTGGGCACCAGATAAAGGTCATGGCTAACCAACAGCATCACAACTGTGCACATGCAAAGCATGGACAGAACCTGCTGTATTTAAAGAAAATGCCCCTCATGAACCTCAGGTGGAGATTTATGTTTTCCCAAAATTCAGAGAAATATTCAGACCTAGGGCACTTTTCAGAGCATTCTATACCAAGGCTTGAATCTATTCCTCTTCCTCCTAAACTCTGTATTAGCCATGTTAACTAAAATATACCCAAATCCTACTTCTGCATGGCTTCACGGCAAGCAAATTGCCTATAGGTTTATTTTTCATTATCAGAAAAGTCTGTCCAGTTAAAGGCCACATCACAAATCAGAGAAACCACAGACTACGAGATATTCTCACCAGGGTCTTGTACAGCAAGTTAGCCAAGACTTTGACATAAAACTTTTCAATCAACTAAGAACTTTTTAAGAAGTCACGGAAAACAGATTCAGGCTTTCTACCAGTTACTGCAGAGTATTGGAAGTAAGTTAAAACAGTCAGTATTTAAACATTTGGCTTTACAGTGATCTTAAAACAAGCCAGTCTTTTTTTAAAAAAAAACTCCCAGCCTTCTCCTAAGCTGAAATAATAACACATACAGAATTAAATGCCAGTGTTCTATTTTCATTCCAGAAACACAACATTTAAAAGCAATAAAATGAGGTATTTGTTAACAGAGGAGCATAAATAAAAAGAAAATGTCCAGAGGTTTTCAATTTTGAAAAGTCTGCTACCATTTCTGGGAACATCATATCTCAAAAGTGGGGCTTGCTCACTGTATAGAAAGACCATATTTATTTGGCTACAGCCCTGTTCTCAGTAAGCACTGATGGCTCTGCTTTTGGAAGAGGAAGAAGACAAGAAGTTCAGTGTGTTATTTTGAAGTGTATTCCAAGACTGTAATGGATTTGGAATACAGCTGAGCCCCATGCAGACCCAGGATGTGGAAGGAGCATCTCTCTGTGAAGAGCTCCTCAGTTCACCAAATCTAAAAAGAGATGAATACACCAAGGATTTGAGAGTTTCAGTTCTGTAATTTGAAAAAGATGTCGAAACTGCCCACTTCATATAACTAAGGTCATGCTGCACTTCTTTGGTGTCCAGAAACAAAGCAGGAGCAGAACAGTCCGTTCTCCCCATCATCTCCCTCCCAGCAGTGGGAAGCTCCCAGTGGGAGCTGCTGCCTTGCAGAGGTTTAAATGTGTGTGAACAGAAATTCAGAACAAGCTTCCCCATAACCCCTGGCTCAAGCAGTTCCTCTTCCTCTGCCTCAGAGCAGGACTCCACGTGGACTTTGTGGAAAGCAGAAATGCATTTTCCCCATTGACAATGATCTGAATATTCCTTCAAATGAGATTAAGCAGAAAAATTCACAGCCAGTTTTGCAACCTTTCCTTTCTCCTGCTTATCCCTCACTCTGGAGCAGCCACTCTGACCTCAGCACTGCCGTTTTGTAAAACCAAACCCTACATTTTTACAGAAACTGCTCCATTTCAAATGTTTCAGTCGCCGGGTGCTCAGCTTGGATACACAGAAGAATTTTTAAATTTTCAGGTACTGAGAACACAGAACTTTCAAGTCAGCCCAGAACCACAGAGCCCACAGTGATCATCAAACATTCCCAGTGTCTGCTGCAGAAACTCGGTTACCTATAAATCCATTTTCAGCTATAGCTACTTCATACATCCCAGTTGTGTCAGCATTCAGTTAAATGGATTTTCCTATTTTACTTAGATATTTTTGCAGTTACACCTGACACACAATCTTTGCTCTTCTTCTAGGGCTGAAATTTGATTTGTAAAAGCATAAAGTGATGTTGAGATTCATGGTACCAGCTTTCAAAGAAATCTCCTCTAGAGCCTGTGATGCAATGAAGCATCATTTTCAAAGCCAGGTTTCAAGCTCTGCAGATGAAGGCAAAAGTGTCAGACAAATAACACTCAGGTCTGATCCTTGCTGCAGCTCAGGCCAGATCAAAGGCAGCAGGCCCGGTGTGCCAGACTTGCTGAAGCTCCTCCTTGCAACTGGGAATTCCTGCCAGCTCCAGGGAAGGTGTTTTACAGCTCACACACAGCCTGACTCAGCACTTGCAGCTCCATGCTGCATCAGGCATCGCTGTGTTCCCACACAGTGCTGGGATGTGTGGGCACATCACCATGTCCCATGGGTGGGGATATGCTCAAGTCCCACCAGGTTCAGCCCACTTTGTGCCTTTCCTACGTGGGATGATTAAAGAAAGGGAAGGCCTTTGGGCAGGGATCATTCCTTGGCTGCCACACAGTGTTTTCCAGGTCAGAATCCCATCCCTGACGTGGATGCTCCCTGCTGTCACAGGAGAACAAGTGTGTGCCACTCATTTCCAGCTCTGGAGGTGAGCATGATGCAAGCAGGTTGGATCAGAAATTAAAATAAAGTATTCCCTGATGCAAACTGTGACTGCAAATCCTCAGTTAGAACAAACAAATCACTACAGTAACAATAAAAGGTGACTGAGCAATCTCCAGATTAGTGCAGCCCTGGCCAGGTAGGAACTGTGCTTGGTGGAGGGAAGGACAGCAAAACTTCTTCAGTTCACTATGAAATATTTCAACCCTCTGCACGGTTGAGGCAATTTTTCAAATTGAGCAATTCAATGAAATTGCCACAGACTGATAAAACAAAACAACTGTATCAAATCTGCAGTTTCCCTGAAAGACCTGAGGGGGAAAAAGAGTTAACAACGACCCTGAAGGTCTTCATTTCAAAATAAACCACATGTTAAAAGGGAAAAAAAAAAAACCACAAAAGAAAGAAAGAAAAGGAAAGGAAAAAAAATCACTGTCTGTAACATTATAGTTTTCAAAGACTGTGCAGCCAGGAATTACAGATAAGCCCTCTTAAGACCATAAAGAAAAATCTTTTGATAGTGTTCAGCTTATTGAACTGGCTCCTCCGTGTATTTGCAGTAATAAAGCTGTCAGGCAGACAGAAAAGGAGAGCTAAGTGTTTCAAGACTCAGCCACATGAACTCCTATTAACCTGCATTAACATGCGATTGTTGCTGTGAGCACAGTGTTCCCTGTGTCAAGTGCTTGTAAAGGACACAGGGAAATCCTCCAGTGACAGACAAGGTAACTGCTGCCTGTCCCAGGATCTCCGAGCACACAGTCTGCCTGGCAAGCACCACACTGAGAGCCAGGAATTATTCCTGGAAATTTCCCGTCTGCTTAGCAAATTTCAGGATGGGAAGAGACATTATTTCACTTTAATAACTTCCACGTTTTACATCCCACCAAGCAGCTGGTGGTTGGCTGGAGTCTGAGGGCTGAATGAACCGTTCCTGTCTCATCATACATGGAATGGTCTTGGGAAGGCAGCGAGGGCTGGGGAGGATCTGCTTCAGAGCTCTGAGACACCCTGACAAGTCCAAGGTGATAAGACAGGAGCACGTTCTGGATACAACCTTAACATTTTCATCTTCACTCCAGCTGCTGTGTCCGAGCTGGATGGGAACACACCTGGAATTCCCCTGGACACAAACCCAAGTTATGAGGCACAGACAGCTTTTTGGACCTGGCTGCAAAGCACATTCCCCATCACCTGGAACCAGTAGCTTGGAATTCTCTGCACCACTCCCTCAGGCACTGCAAAGATGCACCTTTAGGATGCACCAGAAGTGAGGCTGAGAGGAGGCACACAGGGCTCTCTGCAGATAAATCAGATGGGCAATCAGCAGGAAGAAGTCACCCAATCTGAAGGAAAACATTTGCACAACAAGCAGTGGCTATAAGCCAGACCTTAATAAATTTCTGCTAGAAATGAGAAAAAGGTGCAGAAAGATTCTGGCACAGCCTTCCAACAGGATGGGAGAAACCACACAAAAAATGTTACTGTGGTTTAAAATGGTTGTTTATAAATTCACAGAGAAGATGAGAGGCCAAAGTGACCTGTGACTGCAGGGACTGGACTTTCTCAGTTCTTACCTCAGATTTGCACTTCATGTTCTCCCAAATTCCCCTCCTTTCCAACCAGGGCAACATTCTGGCATTTGTTTAATGCCTGGAAGCTTCAAGGGTATCACTAAAAAGATGATGTGGGAGTATTCTCAGAGAGCAAGGTATGATTGCAGGGATAGATGCGCTTGTACTGGGCTGATGGTTTGTTGTGGGCATTGCTGGTGCAGGTGAGGAGGTTGCTGCGTCCATTAGGCTGCTCATCAAGGCCTCCGCCCTTCTCAAGCCTTACCAGACTCATTTACAAGATTACAGATGCCCTGATTGATACCAGTGGGTCACCTGGGAGAAGGAAGGGGTGATAACCCTCACCCAGTGCAGGGGCTGCCAGAATAGGGGCAGTTTATTGGGATAACAGACTGGTGAGAACATCACTGCACTGTCCTACTGAAATATTTTCTGGAATTGCTTCTGTGAGCCCTGCTGTGCTTCCTTGAAGAGGTTGCTCCTGGACAGGCTGCTCTGATTAAACTTCAGTGTCTGGAAAGGAAGGGCAGTGCACCAGCATGCACTGCTGAGCAGGTCATTATGAAACTGACTCTGCAGGTTTCATTAAAGCACAGAGGAAGTTTAAGGTGCATTTACTCCCCTGGGTTTCATTCCAGGCATTGCAATGTGCCTCCCTCACCTGTCACCATCTTGCTTTAACAAATGTAGCCCAGGGGGATTTCAGACCCTGAATCTTCAGCCCAGGTTAAAGTGGCTGCTGCTGACAGACGGAGCTGAGCAGCGCACGCAGAACCTGAGCTCACAGGCAAGGAGCACGTAGCTAAACTTTGCCAAATTACTTCAGAAAAGCCCTGGTTGAAAGGGATCTTCATTGTCAAATGCTGAAAGACACAAACACGTGGAAACCCCTGAAACCACTGAATTGCACAGGCAGAAGGCAGGAAGCAGCCCGGGTTTTCTGACTCTCATGGAACTGCTCGTGTTCAGCTGATGACCATATCGGATTAAGGCATTCCAGAGAAAATGCCCTTCACACACAATCCAAGGCCATCCTAATTCCCACTGTAGCTATATGGGCTGGAGAAGCTTAGGTCTGCTGAATCTATGCAAGGAGTATCCATGGAATTGCATCGATTCACTTTTGCTCTCTCATTTTTTCTGCTGTCTAAGCACAACTGCTGAGATTCACTCATCAGGCCTGTAACTCTGGCTGTCTAAACATCTCCCATTTCCTGCTTCATACCATCATAAGACACTTCTGGAGATGCTCAGGGGATGTGGCTAACACAAAATAAATAAAACACACATCTCCACAGACCAGCTCCAGCAAGGGGAGCAGGATTCTCCTCAAGGCACTGGCAAGCTGGGAGCTGTGGCATCCTCCTGCTCTCCCAGTCTCACAGCAACCACCAAACATTTTGTAAGATTCACACTCCTGCCTCTGTCAAGTGCTGATTTAGGTGCCTTTTCCACTGTAATCCCAGCATCCCTGCTGAGTGAGAGCTGCAGGAGCCTCGGCTGCGCACACAGGGCATGGACCATGTTGAGTGATGTTCACCCAACTGGTTTCACCTTCATTCCCAAGACGTGTTTCAGCCTGACTGACCTACTCCTTCAAATCCTCTGAGAAAAAGAACAGAGCAGTGCTCTTTCCACACAGCAGCCACCAGAATTCACCATCCAACAGTTCTCTTTTGTAATGCAAGAGCTGTAATCACCGACAACAACCACGATTTAGGATACGACAGCATTCACCAACCATGTCATTGAATTGAATGTGTATGAGCAGCAAAAGGAAACATCAACAAATTCCAGATGCAGAATGTAATTATGTTTGGATGGCAGAATGTTTCATATTGTTTTCTATAGGAAAAAAAAAAAGTCATCATTAAAGCAGTGGAATTTCAGTAAACTATGTTTTGGGTTACAGCCCAGAATAGTTCCACTTGGCAGTTCAGAGGCATGGGTAAAATATTCCAAGGTTCATAAATCCTTGACTTTAATTTGTAGATATAGGTTACAGCTTTAGTATCACTGCAAGGGGGTAAATCATGCTCCCACCTCAGCAGTTGCCAAAGGGCACCGGACCAAGCCTTCAGCTCGATTGGGCAGCATTTAGGAAAACCACATATCAATGTCTTTCCCCATCCCATGGCACTCAGATCCTCTGTGCTCCCAGAAGGTTCCCTGGCTGGAACAGGCTCTGCAGCACCTATTTTTAACTCACACTTCAGATGGTGGTGTCCTGTGAGGAAAAAATGATACCTGGAGGTGGGCTGGACATGGACAAGGTGATTCCTCTCTCACATCAGGTTATATCAAGTACCTCAGTCCTGCAGGCAGTTTGGAACTGGGAGGGATTAATCTGTAAACCCAAAAATCCAGCAGCATTCAACAGCCAATAAATAATTGCATTTAATTTGCATTCTCTGGAACAGGTTAAAGAGTTCCAGCAGTATTGGTTTCTTCAAAACATTCAAAGTGACACCTGTGTTAACCTGGCTCTCACACAGTTCCAAATTTCTGCAGAAAGGGAGTCCCTTATAATCTGGCCAGACTTGCTTTGTTCTTTGAATTCCTGCTCACCCACAGCAGCTCTGCAAATACAGTCTGAGGCTGAGCCAGACTCCTCCAAGCCACCAGTCCTACCATGGTCCCAAAGAGCACCAGGAATTTGGGTGGCTCACCCAGAGACTTTGTCTCCTTGCTGCTTGTTTTCCCTGGCAGCCTTCTATTAAACTACAGCAACATGTCCACACAGCAAACATTCAATAATCAGGTCACCATCTAACATCCAGAAATTAGAGAGCAGCTCCACTTCCACTGCCAAGCCAAACCCCAAAATGAAGTGCTGGCCCAGATTAAAAATTCTCCCAGAAAGGGAGAAAATTGTGCCCTTGTGTCTTAGAGTCTCGTCGTGGCTCCATTTTGGAGGGTTTGGAAGCTTGTACTGGGCTATGCCAGACAGTAAATCTTCAGTGGAGACAATCCTGCTTCTCTAGAGAGATCTCCTCTCCTGAAAACAAACCCCAGTTGTCCTGCATCCCAGCCTTGCCTCCCAGGCCAAATGCATCTTCTCCAATAAATGTCCCAAAAGAAGTTGAAAAATAACTAAAGACATTTCCCATAAATCCAGATTTATATATAATATATATTAAACTGCAGATGCCAGAGGAATGTAAAATGCTTTGCTAATGGAAGAATTCAAGGGAAAAGCCAGAGTTTTAACATGCAAAGAATGCAAATATCCTGTAACGTCTGCAGATCCAAGGCCTGAGGAGTGGACAACCCCAACTGAGTGCACAAAGGACGTGTGGCAACCCAAGAGCTGTTTGTACTTTTATGTTACTGACTCCCTCAGTGACTATAATGTCTCACTCTTTGGGTTCTCCCAGACCCAGATTCTTCAGCATATTCAAATCTGGGAGGCTTGGGACTCATCTTGATGAGGCACAGCACCTCTGGTCATAAACCAGGCACTGAAACTGCGCTTTCCAAAATGACAGTTCTGGCTGCAAAGCCTGTGTTTGGAACAGGAAAAGAGATGGATATTAACACACAGGAGAAGGCAAGGGAATGCTTCCAGCTCAGGAGGATGGGCAATATTGGCAACTCAACTTCATAAACCCAAGTCAGCCAAGTCCACAGGCCAACAGGAGCTGAGCCAGGGACCTCTGAGATCACCCCATAGCACCATCCCGAGAAGGTGGCTCAGCTTCAGCCATCGTGATGATCCTCCCACAATTACAGACTGCTTTGGGCTGGAAGGGACCTCACGGACCACGTCACTCCTGCCCTGCCATGGGCAGGGACACCCTCCACTATCACAGGTTGCTCCAAGCCCTGTCCAACCTGGCCCTGGACGCTTCCAGGGATGGTGCAGCCACAGCTTCTCTGGATATTCAAAAACCACAACGAGAAAAGCAAAACTCATACACGACATGACAAGGGAGGTTTGAGTGACTGTGCCTGCAAATCCAGGCAGGCATTTGCACAAGCAAAGGTCAAAACCAGGACACAAAGCACTGGAAAAGATCTGTGCATCTCAGTTCACATCCGGCCTATAACAATTTCTTTTTTGTATCTTATTTACATCTTTATCTCAATAGAAACACAGTAAATGAGGTTAAGTTAAAATGGTAAACAAGAATTTCAGCTTTAAGCTTTGATTTAGACGATCTGTCTTCTGATAGTGCTGATGTGAATTGTGCCCCTCAGTTATTTCTGGAGGCAGAGTTTATAAACAGGTAACCTACAACAATGTTTCTTAATCCCCCCACCCGCTTAATAAAGTGAAGGATCACCTAAATTTAAAACAATATATTTAAAACACCAAGAACCACTTCCTGGAGTGTTGCCTAGTTTGTTTTAAACTTTTTTTTAACAAAAATAAAAGAGAAGTCCAAGCTGTGAATGTTTGTTTATTGCTTTTATGTTTCAATTGTACTTACTTCTGTGCTTGTACAAGTGGAAGCACATAACTTTTATTTTTACAACGGCCCTTTTAAAAAAGGAAGTCACTTCTGCTCCTAATTGTATTTTCAACTAAGGACCATAAGATATGAGAAAGTGGACCACAGAATGATAATATAAATTAATTTTAAAGGGTTTTTGGATATACTATAATGAGTAACTTGCAATCATGTTTAGATATGCTTGATTTTGGGAAGCACATGATGCCCATTCCAATTTTTTTTAAATTTCAGACATCCCTAAATTCTTAAATTCCCTAATCTAAATGTCTGGAGAGTTTAGAGTCTCCCTCCCACAGCTTCCCCAGGGATATTTCCTAAAGCACTGAGAATGGAAAGATAAGCATTCCTCAGTGTTCACACTGCTGCATTGTTTCATTTCCCCCCAATTTTCAAAGAAATCTCTATGATAATGGCAGTGCTGCTCTCTCAGGGAGAACTCTCATTCCCATGGACATAGATGGCAAAACAAGCAAGGAAATCATTCCTGGGGTGTCTGTGCAGGGCCAAGGATCTGATGATCCTTGTGGGTCCTTTCCAGCTCAGGATATTCCATGTAAAACACCCAAACCGTAGCACTCCCAAACTGTGTTCAGGGTGCAGTCCTAAGCATTAGGATTTTCAAAATATTTACAGTTTGCTGCCTAAAATAGAACCCCAAAAATTAAACTGAGTTTCTGCCATACCTTCACCTATGACTGAAATTATTTTTAAAGGTTTATTTTTAGGATTTAAAGGTAACAAATGCAAAACTGCACTATGGAATAAGGAGGAGAGCAATAGAGATTGTCCCTCCCTTATGATTCCTTCAGCAGATGTTCCTTCCCTGGCATGGAGGACTCTGTGCTAAGCTCCATGAAGGCCCTCCTTCCTTTAAAAGCTGTCGAAAAGCAGCTGTGGTTGGGCCACCTCTACCATGAGATTGACCCCTGCCCCTGCCCTGCCTGCTCTATCCCCAGGGACACGCAGGGCAGGGTAGAGTTTCCCGGCTGCCATTCCAAAGCAAAAGCCAGAAATCCAAGAGTCTTTGCTTAATAAATAAAATTCCAGCACTATTCACGGCACTGGTGGCTCAGTTTACAGGGACAGTTGACAGAGTTTTCTTCTTGCTGGGGCTCAAGTGAGTTACAGCGATGAAGGAAGACCCAAGAATGTTGATTAATAGATATTCTAATCTCCGAAAAGGAGGCCCAAAATCCACAGCCCTTCCAGCCGTCGGGAAAAGCAGGAGGGCAGGGCTAAGAGGCAACCAGAGCTCAAGCACCGTGGGCTATCAGAGACACTCTGCCCAGATCAAGTAACACTTTGTTCTTTGCAAATCCAGAAACGATTCATGGCAGAAAAATTCTAAATATCGGCACTTCCAACTGCACGGAGACAACTTCCAACTGCACACACTGCCGGGCACGCGCCGGATTTGAGGCACTGACCAGAAGCAAGATGGAAATTGCTTACTCTTCCATATTTTTTCTCTCAAACCCATTGGCAGAAGCACTAGTTAGGCTTCTCATGGGTTTGGTTCCAGAGTCTCAAGGCTAAAATAGAAAAGAAAAATAAAATTCTGCTGGCTGCCAGGAAGCTGCTGGAGTCCTTGGGACACTGGGTGAAAGGCTGGTTTGATCCAGCTGGAGAGACCTTGAGCTGTAACCCGGGGAGGTTTGAGAATGGACAAACAACTGTCAGGAGTGATGTTGGTGTAGGTGATCATGGCAAGAGACTGGGACATCTTCTGAGGAACTTCCCAGCCTTCTCTTCCAATTCCAAAGCACTTTCACATCACCAGCTATGTTGTAAAGCACTGCAACAAACTGCCCAGGGAAGTGGTGGAAGTGGTACTTGAGGACATGGTTTAATGGTGGACATGGGGGTGGTGCTGGGTGACAGTCAGACTCAATGTTCTTAAAGGTCTTTTCCAACCTGAATGATTCTGTGATATATTTGATTCTTATTCCTACCTAACTAATTTTAAAACAACAAATACATATTCAACATTCTCAGTTTCCCTGATTACTGACACTCTTGCTAACAAATCTTCTAAAATCCAGGTCTCTTTCAGCTGACACTTCCAGTGAAGAAAGAGCAAGACATGAGTCTAACCCTGTCAGAAATGAGCTGTCAGCCTCAGGCAGCCCAGCAGAGCATCCAGCTCACGGCTATCACAGATCACTCTCCAGAAACTCAGACAGGAGTACGAGGAGCAGTTTTACAAATTCCAGACAAACGGCTCGTTCTGGCATCATGACAATGCAATAAACACACATTTCAAAGCCACTTTCGTCAGGTTCCTCTGTTGTTCACTGGACAGTTGCCAGAAGGAATGAAAATGTTACCCAGGGGTGAGCTCTCCAAAGGCATCGGAGGTGGGGCTGAACTGCGCTGATGGATCTTGCAGAATCTCAGTTAGAATCTCCAGCATATATTCTGGATATTCTAAATTCCACTTTAGATTTACGGAAAACAACGTGATACTTAAAAAAAAAATTTTACTGGATAAAGCAAAACACAATTAATGCTCCAATACTGTGATAGAAGATTTCTCAAAAGGAAAAAAAAAAGGAACCAGAACGAAACCAAACCGCACACTCACGGGGGAAGAAAGCAACCATCAGTCAGCTGTTAAATGAAACCTGTTCTTTCTTTCAGATTAGCTACTGTCTAGTGGTCCATAATTAATATTGATTTGAAGGCAGCCTGCCCAAGGGATCCAGCACAAGTGAGTGCAGCACATGCTGACAAATGAAATATCATAATGGTCACCTCGCAGCACGCCTTGAATGAGTATCTATCAGTAGGAGGGGGTCTTCCCCCCTCAGACTTGCAAAAGGCAAAATTCTAATTTGACCAGATTTCAGACACTGGAAAATGGAAACGATACTTGAGGAAACTGGAAAGTACTGTTCTATTTTTTCAACTACTTTAATCAGTTTTTCATGTCAAGCCCAGACTGCATGTCTCAGGGAAGGAATTCCTCGGTGAAAGTCCATGGACTAAACGATGGCATTAAAACCCGCATTCCTGGGTGGGTTTTGTGTGAGTGTTCCATGAGCAGACACCTCCCCAGGCAGTCAGAGGAAGGAGGGTGAGAGGTCAGGCTGTAACCCAGGATTTTAGCAACCTGAATTTCATTTCTTGCCCCACCACAGACTTTCTATGAAATGGAGCAATTCTCTTTTTGGGGTTTACTTTCATACCTGTGAAAAGGGGGTAACAGGATCACCTCACAGAGGCACAGAAAGGATAAAAACTCAAGAGCTGAGAAAAATTAGGCTTCTGATAAAAGTGCGATTGCCCAAATGTTTAGAAGACCATAACTTTCTGCAGCCAGTGTTGTCTGACACAATCACTCTCAGAAACACAGTGGAGGGACCAAACTTCAACAAACTGAGGGGTTTTAAGCAGTGTTTTGCTTCATATTGCAAACAGTAATCTCCTCAGAGGTAACACATGACAGGGGGAAAGGGTTATGAAGTCTCCTCTGTCAGACCCACACCAAGTGGACTCTGGTGGCAAGAAGGAGCGAGTCCTCCTTGCTGCCATCTGTCCCTCTCCAACTGGAGGGTTCAGGGAAGGGGTAGGAATGTGCTTGGGTTGAGAGCAGCCTAAAGTGATAATTAAAAAGATAAACTAAAAATTGCTTGCACAAGGAAAGCAGCTGCTGTGTGAGAGACCTATTTACACCTTGCATTGGGCTTTCTTTCATCTCTCTAATGACTCGTGCAAGGAGCAGAGCTCAGTGCAATTCCTACCCACACCAGAATATCAACTCCCGATGTGCAGCTACTCTGAGGATGCGAGAGGGACTACTAAAGCAGCCAGTAACATTACATAATTCAGTAAAAGCTGTGCTCATGACCAGGACAGGAGCTGGAAAGATTTCCTATGTTTCCATAAAACATCCCATTTCCCTCCATACAATCCTATCTCAGGAAACAAACACAACAAAACAAAATCTATTAATTCTACGTTCTAAGACTAAAGAAGGAAATGACAAGTTATATTAAGAAAAACAGGGTGGCACTTTAAAAGAAAAACCAAGATGTCCCCAATTACTAAAAGCAGATCTGTGTGTCCCCTTTGGTACTGAAGTAAAACGGAAGCAATTCTAGAACTACTTCTTTTTCTTCAATTTCTTTTTAAACAAGAACGCTGAATGATAGATTTATCTCAATTAAAAAAATAAGGAATAATCCCAGAAATCATTAATATATTTCAGTAAGATTATTTAAACTCCTTAAACTGTTTGTTTCCAAGTCCAAAACAGTTCAAAGCTCACCATGAAAATACTGGGCTTCTGAGCATCCTACTGAATTCAACAGCACAGAAAGTCTTCTGCATCATTAGAAATAACACATTGTTTGCATTTTTCATAAAGACATCAAGTGTATTTCATCCCTCTGAAACATGATCTCCCCCAGGGAATTACGGATGAGCAAAACCAGAACAAGTGGAAGTTTAATTTTTTTTTTTTAATGCCAAGAAGCCAATGGGTTAAGCTCTCAATTTATCTTTGTTTCTCCAAAGATACAACACTCTCGCAGAGACATTAAGAGCGAGACCACACCTGTGTTTCTTTAGCGGTGGCCTGCTGAAAATATTTGTCAGGCATTGTGTCAGAAGCCAGAGCACATTCCTTCACTTTATGATTAACCTTTGGAGAGATTACGTTGGGAAAGGCTCAACGTGACATTCAGAGTGAATTAACAGCGCTCAGGCTCAAGGCTCTGCCCTTGAAGCTGCCGGTGTGATTCAAACAAAGCCTAAGTCAGACGTGGAGCGAGTGTCCAGAGGAAACAGAATCCACAGTCAAGTGCTGAAAATAAGCCAGGGACGTTTTGATATTTGGGCACTGGTAAATTCAATAGTCCATAGGAAAAAAAAAAAGACAGATGAGAGAAAACTGACCCTTCTAATCAGATCTGGTCACAGGGACGAGGAGATCAGCTTCAATGGAGTAAAACCTGAGCAGAACCTGGGCTCACGCTGAGAGCAGATCCCTCCTTCCCTCATCCCACACCACCCCAAACATCTGTAACAGGTTCTGCCATCTCTGCTGGGCTTGGCACTGCTCCGAACCGTTCCTCCTGACTGGGTTTGCTCCCTGGATCTGTGTCAGCTGGGGCAACTCCAGCCTTGTTTCATTGAGAGTTTATCTCGAGACTAAAGCAAAAGTCAGAGGCCGCCTGAGTCTGGGCACTCGGCCAAATCTCCAAAGACAAAGAACTTTGTCCAGCACAATGCTAATAAATGATTACACCCTCCTTTTACAAAACATTAAGTCACTTGACTCGGGGCACAGGATCCCTTTTCCAAGTGTACAGTAGGGGTTTAAAGAAAAAACGCACCCGTGGCAAAACAACAGCAATGAGCCCTGACCAAACAGATTTTCCCTCTGTACATTGACCAGACTCCCTCATCCCACACCAGTGATTTGAACCAGAAATGGAGTGGCAGCAGTGATACAGAAGTGAGTGCAAGCCGGGTGTTTTGGATGAGGTGTCAGGAGCACAAGGCAAAGGCTGTGCCGCGTTCCCCAATCCTGCTGTGTCCACGCTCACCACGGTGGCAGCCAGGAGAAGGGGGATCCCTCAGCACCCAGCTCCTATTATTCTGCTTAGGCACTGCTTGGGGACTGTCCTGTCTCAGCACTCTGCCTTGGACCTTTGCCCAAGCCACATGTTTTTTCCCTTAAAGCCTGGCTGCAGAATAACACCGAACGCCTCCAGAACAGCCAGCCCGGCTCTGCACTGCCCGGGGGTGACAGAGCCGCTGAGTGACAGGGCTGGAACCGGCGGCCATCTGAGTGCAGCCCTCCAGAGCCATGAGAGGAGAACATTCCATGTTGTTGAGCACCATCTGGTGGTACCTTGGCCACGGACACACGTGCCAGTGTGTCTCCACCTGAGGCTTCTCCTCCAAGGAGGACAGGAGCTCCCTTACCCCACCAACTGCTGATCTTGCTATCTTCCCTTTTAATTTTTAGTTATTCTTACAACAGTGCTGCAATGTCAGAGCCTGACGTGGTTTTTCAGGGTGGGTGGGGTTGGTAACAGTGTTTCTGCCATGGTCAATACCTGTCTGAATCGAGCTTCACCTTTATTTGAAATTTATTCCATCAGCTAAAAGTCCATCATTTGAGGATGAACATTTAGCAGCCTAATCTCACACAAAAACCAGATGATGCCCACCCTGAGAGCGAGGACTGCCCTAAAAACTCCTGGCAAATGACTTCAGGACAACCAGAGGATGTATGGTTTCATCTCCATCCCTCTGTATAATTCCTGTTGCTTCCTCATGAAAGGCATGAGGAAGACAAGGGAAATTGTACAGTCCACTGCAGTAAATTTTAAATACTACTTTGATATAAGCTTTTTTCATGTGACTGAGAATAATTCCCTGTCTTAAATTATTAAAAGACCTGTGACAGGGATTGGTTTGAGTGCTCCAGCCTCTGCAGAGTCCTAGTCCCTCCCAGTGTGCTCCCATTTTCCATACTGCTCCACAGCAGTTTGCTTCTGCCCTTGGAATGCAGCAAGCTGGCAGCTACGTCCATGCATTCATCAGGAGTCTGTAAACTCCAGATGGGAGCACGAGATTAATCCCTGCATGTTCCTAAAGCATCTGATATTAAGGAACATCTGGGATTTCTGCAGTGCCCCACAGAGCAGACCTTTCCTACCACCAAAGCTTAAAACTCAGCTTTCCCAGGTGCAAGAGAAATAGCCAGGACACCGGGTCTCTCCCCAAAACCCAAGGGTGACCCTGGAAGTTGTGGGGTTTTGGTTAATCAGAAAGACTTGGTATCAAGTAAATAATGGCGTTTACAGACATTCTTTCCTTGTGGAGTGACTTCTCAATACTTGGACTTTGAGGTTGTTTCTGTCAACATCAAGGATTTCTGGATTTTTCTTTTTTTAATAAATTCCAAAAATCCTTGAAAAACACTAAGACAAAGGCATGACTCACATTCAGAATTTCCTGTTGATTTTTTTTTAAAATGACCAGGATGTCATTGGACAGCTTGTCCTAAAATAAACTGATTACAATGATTTTAAGAGACATGGGATGTGGAAGGTTTAAAGCAGCAATTCTGCCTTTTGAGCCCCTCTCACCAGCAGTGCTGCAAGTGGAGCCCCCAGGGCAATCTCTGGGACTTTTGCAGGTACAACATTCCCAGAAATGGGCTTTAGAGGTCCAGTTCTCACCAAAGGCTGACAAAGCTCTTCCTGTAAACTGAGACTCGACAGAAACCAAATCCAAAGCCATCTCCAAAACCAGAAATGCACTTCCAGGTTTGTCTTCCCATGGGATATCAACACAGCCTTACAGGGTGGGAGGCTGATAGGGACACCAAGGGCTGATACGTTCCTCTGCCCCTGGACCAGGCACACTGGGAATGGGGAGGAATGACCAGTCTGGATCACTTCTCCCCATGCTCCACGTCAGAGACAGCTCTGCCATCCAACACCCCATCCCTGTCTCTGTTAGCAGCACGAGCTGTTTTCTCTCCTGGGCTGCCAGTGGCAGGGAGATGAAGAGAAATGGGAAGAAAGCACGCTAGCAAAATATTAAACAGAGAGGAAATGGTTTGGGATGGCACTTGGAAGTGCCCCAGGAGCACAAGGCTCGCAGTGGGTTCCGCTGGAGCCCTGCGGAAGCTGAGGCGATTACGTTCCTTACAGGCACATTAACCAGAGAGGGGGATTTTGGGGGTTTTCTCAGGCTCTCACATTCATCCAAAGCATTGCTCTCTTGGAAAAGCATTCTGTTTGTTCATTAGATGTGGGGGATTTCTGCTGAGCAGAAAGTCTGAGTTTGAATGCCATATGCTCCATAAATCCAGCCCAATAGCGCTGATGATCTGTGAGTTATTTCATTAGCATTATGCAACTCCAGAGGGGCAGAGGCCACGTTAAACTCCATAAAACTTTTTGAATCCTGGGGAGGAGGGGTGGTGGGGAGAGAAGGAGACTCCCATAATCCAAATAACACATTATGAAACTGAGTTTTGGTCAGCCTGACAGGGTTTGCTGGTGAGCAAAGCTTTCACACACACAGATTTTGCAACTGCAGAGGAAAGCCTTGGTACAAATTACAGAAGGTTAAAAGGCAAGAGAGGCTGTTCCTTGATCCATTCTGAAGTGGTGCTGATCCCAGAGCATGAATCACGGAGCCAGCTGAACACAGGATGCTCAAAGGCAGGAGCAGGCTCTCGCTTTGCACCGCTCTTGATGTGAGAGCAACAACAAACCGGGGCGGGAGATGGTGAAGCCCTGACTTGGGAGCACAGCCTGTGTGACTCATGCCCCAAAAAGCATCTTTGAAAGTCTCACAGCTGAGAAGCAGACAGCCAAGAGACTCTTGCTATTCAGAAATTCAGTATACAAGGAATAAAAATTTGTTATGGAGTTACAAATGGCACTACATCTGCAAATATTTTACATTTTCAAATGTTTAGAGAATTACAGAAATACTAACTCCTCCAGCCTCCCTGTAAATGTTCTGAACACATTTTATAGGAGCAGCAGAGGCAGGAAAGTAGCTTTCTGCAAAGCCAGACAGTCAGTAGCAGTTTTGAGGAGACCCAGAGCTAAAAAATACTGCAGAATATTTAAGAATGCCCATTTCATAGCACACACAGATTTACTGCAACAGCGTTCACCCCCACTTTTATTCTTACAGTTTGGGGATCATTATAAAGTTTTAATTAAAATTCCATCACATATTTATGGAAAGGAGATTGGTGGCACCACCACCTATCATAAAGCAAATAAAAGAGAACCCTTTAGTTAGTTTTAGATCCTTATTATCTCTGCATACATTTCATGATATTAATGAATGTTGACAATGAATGTTGTGTCGACAAAACCAGGGACTATGTGAAGGATTGGTAATGAAACATCCAGAGCAAAGACTCCTTTCAAAATCCTAATTTAACTCTTTCTACTTATAAATTCCCAGTCAGCCTTTCAGGACACAGAATCACCACTGGATAGTTTAGCTGCTCAATCAAGTACTGCACATACAAAATAATGAAAGAAAGAGAAAGCAAAAATGTTTAGGAACATCTTATGGGCTCAAATCTGCTCCCAGGAAATCAGTCCTGCACAGATGATACAAGTGAACAAACAAAAATGAAATTCTGGTAAAAAACAATCTATAAAGAGGATGAAAAGTCAGTAAATTACTGACTGCAGGCTCTGCTCAGGAGCTCCTGGCTCCCACTCCCCAGCTCTGCCTCCTAAACCACATTGGTTTGTGCCACACAAACTCCAGCTGGAAAAGGCTCAGCTTTGGGTGTCCTGGTTAAAGAAAAGGCTGCAGCCCAGGGACTGGCACCATTCCAGCTGGGGTTTTTGGCACCCACAGCATGCATCTCTCTCCTCCCTGTGCTCAGGCATGTGCACACCCCCATTAATAAACACGGGCTGTTCCCTCCAGGGAATGGCCAGAAAACTCCAAAGTGGTGACCTGCTGTCATTGCAGCCGAAGCTGTGATGGACCTCTCCTCCTCCTCCTCCTCCCTTTCACTCCCCTCATGCACTCTGAGCCCAGATGGCCAAAGCCAGGCACGGTTTTAGGGACTTCCACTCTGCACTCCGATGGAAGCCAGTGTTTGTCTGTTTGCAAAGGACACAGGAACTGATACAACACATCTGCTCCCACGACACTATTTCTTTCATCTGTTGGAGTTTTGGCTTCTCGGAGAGGAAGTAATTGGCTGTTAATTATGGGGGCTGAGAACTGGTCACATCACAGAACTGTGTTTGCAAGCATGATTCATGACAGCATCATTTCTCAGCAGCTGTCAGCAGTAAAGGCTCAGCACTCACAAGAAACTATTATAATATCATACCAGCAAAGGATGAAGACAAATGCTGTGCACAGCTGAGAAAGCAGCAAACAAAATATTTTTCTTAAACCTTTATTCGATGGAGAATCAACTCGAAACATGCTGTTTCTCAGGAGAGATAAACAACAATCCTGCCAGCACGGCTTCCCAGACCGTGAAACTGAAATCCAAACTCTTCAGATGTCCTCCCCAGAGCTGGATGAAAAATGAAAGACCTTTTCTCATTAATAGCTGGAAATTTTAAACTTGTTCTTAATACTCCCCAGCCTGTCTCTGTTCCTGTGTCTTTCTTGTCTTGTGCTTAAATTGTTTGCTCCTTGGGGAAGACATTTTGATTTGTTATCTTCATATAGGCCCTAGGAGATCTGGCCAAAATCCAGCCCTAAAGTATTTAAAAGCAGGAAAACAACCTGCATCAGATCAGAAGTCCATATAGAACAGCATCCTGTCTCCAGTGACTCCCAGTAGCAAACGCTTTGGGGGAGAAAATGCAAATATCAGAGCATTGTGGACTGAACTCCTTCCTGACTGTGTTTTCCCTGCTCCCTGCAGCTTAGTAAGAAGCAAACAATAAGAAATAAAATGGGCATTATGGCCCTGGTGCATAACAGAGAGATCTAAATGCCATTTATTGTTGCTGGCCCTGTGGATTCTTTCTGAGGGAGCTTTGCCAAGCCAGGGGAAGTTTGTCCTGTCAAGTGTTACCTCATCCCTGCTGATCCCATCACCTGAGGCAGCTCCAGACCCCAGGAGACGTGGGCTGTGCCCATCCCATTTTACAGCCCTGTACAATGATAAACTGAAATCAGTGGCAGTTCAGGTGAAAATGTTGGGCTATAGACTGAGGTGATTGGGGAGTGCCTTCCATGGTGTCCCATCAGCCATCCCTGCCAGACCTGCCCACACACGGCACACAAACACTTTTATCACTTTAAACAAAGTCTGCTCTTGAAAGAATTTCTTCCTAGAAACCAAACTTTTGTGCACTGGTCACTGGAAGGGAGAGTTGCACAAACTCTCTGGGTTTCCACAGCATAAAGAAAAATGAGAAATTCTACAGAAGAGTTCTGCAGAGAGCTCTTTTCTCCTCAGCAACAACCATAAATCTCCTGTTTGCCAGAGCAACCACCATGAGGAAGCAGATGGTAAAATGGGCAGCACCTCTGCCCCAATGTAGTCATCAGCCATGGTGCAAAACAAGGTGGCCCAAAGACAACACACTCTGAGGAACAGGGGCTTTTATGAGAAATTCAAATACTTTTGTATGGGCTTCAAACTTTTTGGTGTGGTTTTACATCCGCAGTTCCCTTCCGGATAATTGATGCTGGGGAAAAGTCTGGTTTGCAGTAGGCAGGAAAAATTAAGGCTTCATGTTGTTTGTGGGCTAAACCAAAATACCAGGACTTGTATGTAAAACACAAATGAGAAGAAAGGAAAAACAATGTTATAAAAATCCCTCAAAGGGGTCTAAAGAGAGCTGACAGATAACGACAGCTCCACAAAGCAGGGCCTGAGCCTTTTTCCCACTGAATCCCTGAGACTCTGAAGGAGAAATTGTGCAAAATGTTTGTTTCTCAATAACCAGGAAACTTTCAATTCAGGACTACTTCTATCAGGAAAAGGGGAGCTCTAGGAATTTGAAGATGATGATACACTGCCCTCGAAAGTCTGATTTTCACATCAGAGAAAAGCAAGACATTTCCTTAATTTCATGAAAACTGGCTCTCCCTGGAAACAAAATACTACAGTATTATTGATGGGGAAGTGACTGCCAGAGAACAAATCTTTTGTCCAAGAACCAGAAAGTGAATATCAATAAGAATTTCTTAAATATCTTTTAAGGTTACACCAGGGCAGAGCTGTGGTGTCACAGTGCCATGAAATGGATGTGTGGACAACACACAGGAACATGAGTCTATGGTTCAGGTTTTGTCTCGTGGCGAGTATGAGCTAGAAAAACTGAAGGTGCAGTGCTCTCAGCCCCAGAGAGTCAGGGCTTATGCTCTAACACCCTCTGACTGAGCTTAATCCAACAGTGACCAGTTCCTGATTCATAAATCTCTGTGTAACTTGTCAGGTCGAGTAACTCAACTCCAAACCCAGTCCCAGTTCCTCAGTACCAGAGTCACATCCTCAGGTCTGGCCAAGACTCTCAGCACAGACACAGAAAGAAATAGAAAAACCACCTCAGACACTCTTGTCCTCACACCTGTTTAACACTCCCAATCCTAAGATAAATTAACCCAGGCCCTCTTGCCAATGTTAACAGAAGTTACTCAAAGAAAAACAGGAGGTAAGTCCTGAATCTGGAAGTTTGGAGGGCACCAGCCTGTTTCTGCAGGTTTTGCAGAGAAGACAAATAGTTCTGATGATAGTTGAGAATTTAGTCTGCAATAAATGTGCCACAGACCATAGAGCACAAGCACCCCAAGAGTTAAAGGTGGTGTTACCTTACTGATCAACAGCCGAAATGTGAAGTATTTCAAAATCCATACACTTATTCAGGTTGTCCTCATAATTCCTGGACCTTAGAGACATCCAGAACCGGGTGAGCTACCCCAAATTTATCACCCACACAAGGGTTTCCAAACTACTTCTGCCACCTGATAGAAGCTCGTCAGGTCTGTAAACGTTTTCAGGTGGTACCTACAGAATAACAACGACTCTGCCCAGATTGGCATCACCTGTGAGGATGTGACTCCCAGCCTGCTCCCTCACTGGTGAAACTCAAACCCATGTGCTCCAAAACATGCTGGGTGTAAGAGCTGAGCACGAGCTGAAGCTGCGCAGCCAAGAAAACACAGCTGTGCGTGGCTGCTCATCCGCTCACAAGGTCCCTCCCAAGCACTGCGAGAGTTGGTGGCTTTTGTTCCACGACCACAACTGGAGCCATTCACCCTCATGTGACTGGAATCACAGAGCCAAAAATCGGCTTGAGAACAGCCCTGTCTTACAGAGTTCGCAATCCCGGCCAAAATCCAATGCCGGTGGTCAGTGCCAAGAGGGTCCTGATCCGGTGGGGAGTGTGGGAACTGCACCAGGCACCCCCAGGAACAGAGCAGGCAGCCCTGAGGGTGACACACAGGCAAACCAGCTTATTCCCTAAGTCGTTCCTTAGATGTTGTCCTTGGGAAGTGGCCCTGGTTGGACACCCTGGGCTGGCTTTGCCACTCCAGAATGAGGATTTAAGGATTGCAGTCAGAAGGGTGCACTCGGTGTCCTTGGAGGCACCGCCTGCCCATCCAATGCCCATTTCCAGTCAGCTTCTGGAGTCATGTTGAAGATTCACCTAAAAACGAAACATCTCAGCTTGATAATCTTTAACCAATTCATCACAAAGAAAAAACAGCATCTTCTGCAGAGCTCAGAGGAAATGTGGACAGTTCCCTTCTGCACAGATTTATTGGAAAGGTTTTAATAAACACAGATGTTGGGAACGGATGGCTACTGTGTAATCATGTGTAGAAAAAGCCAAAGGACAAAATATCCCTTAATGAAGACCCACATACCATGCAATATTCCAAAACAAGGGAGGAAGAAATATGGGTGGTGTTACAAACAGACAAACTGCAAGAATCCAGATGCCAATATTTATTTTTTAAAAAAATTATTTATTCTCCCACCCTATTTGTAAGCAAAAGAGCCTGAAAAGACCTTGCTCTGAGCAACAAGCTCAAGAGACCTACGTGGCATTTGAGCCAGTTTTTAGAGAATTAAGCCCAGTTTTAAACAAGATCATTGAGATGGGAGATGACTCTCACTATTTCTGATATCTTGATTTAATACTTGCAAGGACTGCACACACATTTTTATTGACATTTTAATGTCACAGTCTGTTTGAAGAGCTTTTATTGTGTTTTATAGAATCACAGAGGAATGACTTCGGTTGGGAGGGTTAAAGATCATCTCATTCCACCCCTGCCATGGGCAGGGACACCTTCCACTATCCCAGGCTGCTCCAAGCCCCATCCAGCCTGGCCTTGGACATTTGCAGGGATCCAGGGGCAGCCACAGCTTCTCTGGGCAACTTAAGATTTTAGTCTCTTCTGCTTCAGTTTTTAGGGCTATAAAATAGATAAAAACTCTTCATGAAAATATTTGAGGCAATGAACCCATTGCCCTCTGCAATTCCCAGTAGCAATACTGATTCTGCTGTGACCAGGAATAATCCTGGATTAGAACAAATGTGTTCACCTTTTCCAAAGAGGAGAAGAAAAAATAATTGGATACTGAAGCAAATGAAAAGTCAAAATTTCTGGCTTTTAGTGGTTATTAGTGCAAAAAGACATATTTTAATTTTTCTGGAACTGAGAATATAATAAGTTGGCAGAATACCTCCACAGCATTTTTAGGGAATTTCACTCTCCCTTCCCCCTCCTTAATTGGTGACTTTCATTCACTAATCACAGCAAAATAATATCCAAGGAGAAAAAGTTATTTTAGCTACTCCAATATCCCTGTTATGCCAGTGAACTTTGCTGAAGAACCCCAAACTCAGGCAACTTAAGAATATATTTGTAATATTCAACAAAATAATAAATTCTGCACATGACACAGGAAATAATAATCAGATGATCTCAGCCCCAGAAGTATTTCACTGCTGTGGAAATGCCAGGTTGGAGAGTTCATGTGGAAAAGGAAAAGCCTTGTAACTTCTCCAAACATCAGTCATCACTTCCAGATACCTCTAAATACAGCCATTCATTTCACACTGCAGGATATTGTATTGAAAAGCAAGGCAGGGCCAACGCAGCACCTTCTACCACTAAATATGCACTGCACAAACCTTAGCTAAGTGTGTTTTTCCTATTTGGAATAGGGCTCTTTCATTTCCAAAAAAGAGCTTCATGCTTCTCGCAGAGCAAAGTATTTATAGCCACATGCAAACAAAAAAAAAAAAAAAAAAAACACAAAAGAACTTGAAAAGGCAAATTCAGAGGTATTCCAAGATAGCTCCGTGTCAAATATAGAGTGACTCATCCACCTCTTTCAATGAAAATGTTCATCCCAGATAGATCAAAGGCCCTGAGTACACCAAGCCCTTTTTTGCTAAACCTGGCAGGAGAGTAAAAAGGTTTTCAATCAGCAGCCACTTGGTGGGAGGTCTGGGAACAAATGAAAGCCAGAAGACGCTGGCATTTGAGAGAGACCATCCCCTACAATGCACAATAGGGACAATGTATATAATGTAAGCACAGTTCGCAAGGAATAGAGGAAAGCCTGGCTGGATGTTTTTGTGCAGCTCTACCAGATGGATCTGATATGAGCACTTCTGCCTTATTTTTTGTATAGACTTTCAAAGATCCTCCCCAGTGCCTATCACCCACGTGCTTTCACAGACATGGCTTTGAAGGCTGGGCTCTTTATTGAGGATTTCTTTGGAGTCCGGATGGATCCTGCCAGGCTGCCCAGGTCTGTGTGTGCTGTGCAGTAAAGGAGCCTCTGCAAACTGCGATATTCGTGTTAGCTCCCATTTTACCGCTTGGGCTTCCACCTCTTCCACCACCCCCACAAAGGCTGGGCTGCGGGGGAAGGGAAACCACAAAACACAGGAAAGCAAAATGTCAAAGTCTAATTTAAAATAACCCTGACCTGCTGCAGCGGCTGCTTGCAGTGGGAGAACACAAGGCTAAAAATTATCTCGCACAGTGGCGTTTTGTGTCGTGCTGCGGCCGCAGCCTCTCCCTCCGGCCGCCCCGGCAAGGCAGCGGCTCCCCCGGCCCCGGGAAGGTCCCGGTTCCCTCAGCAGCTCCAGCCGCGGGGGTTCCCCGATTCCCCCGGGATGATCCCGGCTCCCCCGATCCCGGGGGTTCCGTGGTCCCCTCGGGACGGTGCCGGCTCCCGCGGCCGCAGCGCCGATCCCACGCTGCCATCGTGCGGTCGCTGCCGGCTCCTCGCACCGCTCGCTCCTCCGAGCCAGAATCACGGAATGCTTTGGGTTTGAAGGGACCTTAAAGATCATCTCGTTCCACCCCACGGGCAGGGACACCTTCCCCTATCTCAGGTTGCTCTATGCCCCATCCAACGTGGCCTTGGACACTTGCAGGGATGCGGCAGCCACAGCTTCTGTGGGCAACCTGTGCCAGGGCCTCCCTGGCCTCCCTTCCCTCCCAGGGAAGAATTTCTTCCCAATATCCCATCTAACCCTGCCCTCTGGCAGTTTAAAGTCATGATCCCGTCTGTCAAGCACTGCTGGGGCTTGGGCAGACCCGACTTCCTCAGGACTAATTTTGGGGGCCGTGAGCTCTCACAGTCATGCAGGACACAAGGGGCCCGTCCTGTGGGGGTTAAATAAGAATAAACATTTCTGGGTACGTTCCATCCCAAAAGGTTCAGCACTTCTGTGCAGTAAAAAGCCATCATCCCATATTCCTCTCACTGAACACTTTACCTCACTATAGGAAATGGAGAGAACTGTATCCTATAAAATGTTCCTTAACTCCTTCCCCATTTCCTTTGTCCTCCTGCTTTGCTGGCTGTTGTTCACCACTTTGGGCAGCAGAGACAGCAGGCCAGGAGGCCTATTTACATCCTGCAGTGTGCCTCATCCATGGCCAGCAAACGGCCAGAGGGAGCGGGAATACACAGGCTGCCCAAACCATCCCTGGGGAAGGCAGCACTGCCAGACCACAAGGCACAGCCTCCAGCTCGCTCCACACTGGGATACTCCGAGCGCAAGGAGAGGGATGATGCAGGCTCTACTAACACCACACTCACCGGGCCATGGTTTACTCCAACTGCCTCAACAGTTCCATACACAGCTGCCTCAACTTTCCAGACACAGCAATCATCTGGGCCACGATGCTCCAGCTCTGCCCCTGCAGCTGAACCCAGTTTTTAGGAAGTCATTACAGTGAGAAAAGCTAACTTGCAAGTTTCTTGAGGTTTTTTGCTGTATTTTTGTAACTCTTTTTAAATATTAACTGTGCAGAATTGACGATTCCTACAGAAGGAAAAATCCTGACACTAATATGCTTCTCAGTCATAAAGAATTCATGCATTTTACCCTGTTTTGAAACTCATTAACCAAGCTTCTGGAAGCAATTTTTTCATGACCCAAAGTAACAAACAGTTTGAAAATTTCTCTGGGTAACAGTTGCCTACAAAGCACTTAAAATTTATAAACTTCTTATCCAGTTTGTGCCATTTATCATTGCTAAAGTAAATGGAAGCAGCAGAATCGACTATGCATCATGAGTAATATAATGCAATATTAAAGGACACCCAGTGGAGCACTTCGGAGGCTGAAGGATCTAAATCATACACTCGGTGCTGGGAAACCATAAGGAAAATGTGCAGCACCATTTGTCGGTGGCTGGAGCTGTCAGTGCTCAGTGTTCTGTGAGCACAGGGTTACAGGACTGACAGCAGGGATTTACGGTTTGTGTGAATGGGAAGAGAAAGGAGCAGAGGAAAGAATTCCTAAGGAGTGATCACAAGCGTTTCCACGCCACCCAAGCGACACAAAAACTTGCAGGGAGACGAGGAGATGCGTTCAGGGAAAGGAAAAGCCCAACTCGTGCCACTGCTGCTGGGGTTCCCAGATGGGCAGCCTGGAGCAGCCCAGCTCTTTTGGGGTGTCCTTCTAAATTATTTCCTAGAGAAGGACAGATAACAGACCTGATAACAGATCTGCTCAGCAGCACTGATGAAATCTGAAGGAGATTCCCACCTTCATCTCTTCTTCCCACCTTCTTCCCCACTCCTTCACTGCTTCTTACCTATATCCCAGGAGAATATATCGATTTTTTAGCATAATAATCAGCTACTGGAATTACACTTTGGAATGACTTTTTTTTGTCCTCTGTTTTTTAATATATTTTGTTTTTTAATCTTGCATTCCTTTTCTTTCTCTTTTTGTTTTTTCCATCAGTCCCGCTGAAGATGCAAAGAATCATCATGTAAGAAATAAGTCACCCTTCCCATTCCTCTGTTCCTCCTCCAACAATCTGCAAATTCCATCAGCTGAAGGATGTGGGACAGGGATGGATCGGGGCAGACAGGGAGGCACAGACACAAATCCTGCCTGGTGCAGGGCTGAGCTGATACTGGGGAAGAGTTGTAGCAGAAGGATCAGGACAAACCCTAATATGTTACAGAGATTGCGAGATGAAAATTAAAGTTTAAATTCCTTGAGTGTTTATCTTCATTTGTCCATTTTTGGCTCTTAAGATGGACATGTAGACATTATCACCCCGAGCCAAATTATGAGAGGATTTATGGAAGATGAAGCAATATGAACTTCATCTCAAAAGTCTCAAAATGCTATTTAATTCATGTTTGTGTCTTTAATATCAAAATATACATTATTTTTCTGGTATGATGGTCAAATGGTTCTATTGCTCTTCTGGAAAAATCACATGTTATTAGCAAATGAGCAGCTTCTGAAATCATGAAAGTGATTTTCAGAGTGCTCTGTTTTCAGAGTTTTTAATAAGAAGCTTCTCTCCATCACAACTACAGAGTAAAGGTTTGGAAGAAAATAGATAAAAATGTTCCAATTACTCAAAAACACCCAGGAAACAATGAATTTTGAAAGCATACTTATCTGCTTTAAGCTTATGGTCTTTGGCAAAATCTCCTGACTTTGGAGAGCATTTTTGGCTTTTGAAAGCTACCACTTGGATCTCTAAAGCTGCTCTTCACAGCCACTTCCTTCAAATCTTTGCAGAAAACAGCTGGGACTGACACGGAGCAAACAAGGCAGCAGGAGCCACATCAGCACGAGTGCCTTGTGCTTCCCTGGAGATGTTTTTATGGCAGAAGCACCTTTATATGGAACCCCAGCAATGCTTTATCGGTTACCCAAGAACAGAGATCACACCCTGCAGCCAGTGAGCAAATCTGCCCCAGGAAAACATGGAGAGTCCACGTGGCTGGAATGATTTACACCCAGGAGTCAGTGGAAGCTGGGCCTGGCTGGGCTGGGGGGCTCCAGTGTGAACTTCCCAGGCAGGATGAACGTGCCAAGAGGACATCACCCCCTCCAGGACATTTTCCAGTCTCCCACTTATCCAGACTGATGCTACCAAGAGTAAACTTGAGCTGGGGGCATGTGGCACCCTCACCAACATTCCCAGTTTAGTCTGGAAGGAAGGGTTTCCCTTTCCCAGCTCTACCTGACATCCTGGTCAGCTCATCTCCACCTCCAGACTCAACAAAGAACCACTGCAGTGTCCTCCCATAAAACCCCACCCTGTCCTACATGGGGAGCTCACGGAATGGTAAATTAGGCTCTGAGCTTCTCGAGGATGCTTTGGGAAAGCGTTAAAAAGGAGGCCATATTAATATTCTAATATTCCAGCTATATTCAGTGAAATATTAAAGTCTAGTCCCCATGGCTCTGATTTCCAAAATGCCAAGTCCCTGCAGGACACACACACACACACACTTCAGAAACAAAACACCATAAAAAGATCAAAGATCCCTCTGGGAATACATTCTGTGCACTCTTCAAAGCCAAATGTCCCCTCGCTTGCCCCCTTGTAAACTGATTAATTTCAGTGGGAAGAGCGCTTACAAAAGCAGCAAAGCCATGCAGTGAGGAGAAGTGTTTGTACACATTAACTCTGCAAGCAAAACTCTCTGTATTTTTCTCTGCTCGACAGAAACAAAAGGATTTACACTAATTCTCATTTCCAAGCTGCAGTTGGTGTTTAATCTGTTAGCAGGCAGCTTTTCCTTGAGTCGTTTTGCACATGGATGGGATGCAGCCCCTCTCCCTGAATGGAGGAGTAAATGAGAGCACCATCTGGCCAGGCCCTGCCTCATCCAGCCCAGCGCCTGCGGTGCAATTCCAAAATGTGAGGAATGCTCACCCAGAAGACTCAGTTCACATCCTCCCTCCTATTGACTAAAGCTGCTCTGTCCCTTCTGGGCCGCTTTAGAGAAGAATTTGGTGGGAAGATGAGGGCTCTGAAATCCAAACCATCTTCAAATGTGCCTGTGTGTGGTCCGAGCAGGCAGCTTATGCAATGAGAAATGGGAAGCCACTAAAATCATTCTGCTTCTAAATATTTTGACCTTTATTGACATTTATAAGTAGCAGGCAGCTTAATTACCAATTAAAGGAAGTTATTAGCTACAAAAGGAGCCTGTTCTTTTTTCCCCCTCATGGCTCCTTTCCCAAACCAGGGCTGTTAGATGAGATTTCTGTGGCAGGATAAGGCAGAGGAGCCCAAGAGACCTTGGCTACTTTATGGCAAATCTGTACAGAAATCCTTATAGAAGTCAAAAACCTTCATAAAGGGGATACTCCAGAGACAGCCCATGCAGAACAACAGACTCTCCATTGCTATTGGGGTTCAAGCCCTGTATTACAGCACTGTCCCATTTTCCTACATGGAATTGCTTGGTGGACATTATTTCTGGCTGATTTTCTTTCAAGCACACCCATAAAAGGGCCTTCCCAAAGTGGTTTTGTGGGGGTTTTTATTCTTTCTTTTTTTTCTTCACAATATGCATTTAGGGGCTGGCCTGAGGAGCTGAGAATATACAGGACTTGGCTGCTAATCCTGACACACACTGTTAAAACAACTGGAAGTTCTGCCCCAGAGATGGATGAATTCCTAGAGCAAACAAAGCAGCTCCTTTAAAATCACCCAACTCTTCATACAGGATTGCAAGGGCTGGGAGCTCTACACATATTTATTGTCCCACTAGAGCACTGGGATTGTTTGCTGGCTGATGGCACTCATGAGGACGTCTTAATTAAAAAATATATGGTGGAATGATCAATGCTCTCCCATAATTTTAGAGTATCTTTCAATAAAAATGAAGTACAACGCATACCAAAAGTGCAGCATGAGCAGAGCTCTGATACCGACAGATGTAGGTATGATTTTTAAACCAAGTTAGAGCTAATATGAATTTTTAAAAAGCCTCATGAAAGAATTACTCTACACTTATATTATTTTCAGTTCTATAACACACATTAATGCTGTTTCAAGAGTCTTTATGTATGAAGGGAGATGCAATGTAGAGAAGACGTGGAAACCCAAAGCTACTTAAACCCTTATTTCCTCCCTGGGTGAATAACCCCAAGGTATGACTGCCCCAGTAGCTGGGAAGGTGGGTGAGTGATCCAGACCTCATTTTGGAGTATGATATGGAAGATATGGAAGTTCCAGGCACAGTAATTTAGCTTTTCCTCAGCTCTTCTCCTGCTTATATCCCAAGAATTCCCACGATCCTTTCCACCAACCTCAGCTTCTGATTTCCTGACAAATTTCTGGACTTTCAAGCGAGACTTTTAATGCTATCTTTTTCTTTCCCTGAATTTTTACCCCAGATCCTCATGGCTTTTTCCGCTCTGTATTCTTTACACCTTTTTTACCAAGTTGGTTATTCACCCTCACTTTCAGAGGGGAAAAAAATTTTGCTTTCAACACATTTGAAACTTAGAGTTTGATCCTGCAATCACTAAAGTCAAAGGCAGCAAGGGTGTTCTGTTCAGAGGAAGCAGAACAGCCCCAGGTCCCTGGACAGTGTGTTTTCAATCAGGGAGCCTTCACAGTTAAAAGGAAATCATTTGCATCATGTTAATATTCATTGTCCACCTACACAGGATGGGAAATTTGCTGGACAAAAAGGTTAAATGCGCTGATGGAGGGAGGGCAGAGCTGCTCTCTGCTGTACCTGCTGCAGGAAATGACATCAAACCCCTCTGCACTCACAGCTCAGGGGAGCCAGACCTGGTTCTTACCTACGTGGAAGGTCAGCTGAGATCCCTGCGTGGGGATTTCATCCCAGGAACAAAACCAAAACTAAAGCTCCAGGGAAAGAAGGTACCACAGGGAAGCTTTTTTTTTACCTTTGACACAGACACCCAGTTATCAAATGTCTGAGAAGAAATTCTATTCTGACATATTTTCCTGCAGTTTAATAACAAGGAAACCTGTGCAAATATCAGCTGCAAAGACTTGGAAAAGCAAATCAAATCCGAGCTTGCAACAGTGAACAGGTATCAGTAATAATGAAATATTTGCCTGGATTTTGACAGCCTTGAACAGTTCAGTAAATCCCAGCACTCCACGTACACAGCCTGATAGGATTCAGCAGCTGCACTGCCCTTGAGAACTGGGCAGTGGGTTCTGGGAGGAAGGAAATAGCTGCTACATGCAGTAAATAAAAAGAAGTTTAAAAAAAAAATACACCCAGAGTTCTGCTGCAGAATCATTCCATTGAGCCTGGCTAGAAACACAGGCAGCTACAAACCAATCATTCATCTCCAACATAAACACAGATTGGGTTCGACTTGCACTAACATAGGATGAGATTTTTAGTAGATGACATAAATAAATGTATTTTTATATTTCCTGACCACATTAAGCTTGAAATCAAGAGTTCTAAAATGTGAGCCACACACTGTAAGGCTTCTAATAGCCAATAAATTCAGACAGTCACACTGAAGCAATGTTTTCTCCTTAAAGGTACATTTTGCTGCAGTGTATATAAATACAAGGGGACTTGTTTTTTTATGGATTTGTAATTATATGTAGCTGAACACGATCATTCAATAAAGGTTAAAGTTCTCTTAGGAGGACAGCAAGATGGAAACCACTTCAGAAGGCACAATCTCGGATCCCAAATATTATTTCTACATGGAAAGACATTGGTAAGGAGATGGGGGAAGGTTGAGGAAAATTACTTTCTCCAAAAAAAAAAGACCAAGGCAGGAAAGGTAAAACATTCTGGCTCAAGAACATCAGTGTATTCATGTGTTCCTGCCCCACCTCTGCTACACTAAGAAAGCACAAAACCAGTTCTTATCCTGCCCAGTGCATCTACTTCCCATGTGTAAAGTAGGGATTAGAGTGATGGAATTCCTTCAGGTGGTGTTAAAGGAATGAATGATCCTAGAGAATCACCAGTAATACTTAAGAGCTAAAATACTCCCTAATCATAGGTCATTTTTAATCTCCAGCCCTTACAGCACTTCAAAATAGAGCTCAGCATTATCCCCATGATATCCCACACTGGGAAATGGAATATAACAGAGCAAGGGATTTTTCAGCTTCTGAGAAAGGGCCAGCAGCAATGTCAGGAGTGATTTTCAGGTGGCAGAAAAGGTGTGTGGGATGCACAAAGGCTGATGCCCATCAGTCAGAGAGCTCAGGGCCAGGGATCACAAGGCTGAATTTCAGCTTTGCACCCCACACAAGCTCTGGCTGAAAGACACAGTCACTGCCCAGGCTTGGAAGGCAAATCCCTCACCACAGAACGAGGCTGTTTGCTTTTTGGACCCACCACTTTCAGTGGGTCTCTCACAGAGACGTGTTCCCAGTGGGGGAGCCATAAAGAGTCAGTGCTGGCTCCAGGGCCCCTTATTGCCTGGATGTGCTGGAAAAGCCAAATGGAAATGTCTGAGTGCTGATGTCACTCAGTACAATTGCTTTGGAGGCTGCTCAGCTTTCCTTGGGGTGCCCATTCCTTGCAGGAGCCTCGCTGAGCTTTGTCTCATGGCTGGAGGTTTATGAGCAGAGAGAAGTGAAGATGGCAGCTGAGAGCCTCACTTCACAACGAGTCAAATAATCCTTTTAAGGGAGAATTTGTAATTCGTAGACCAGTTTAAAAACCAGCAGTTGAGACTTAGTAAACAGAATGGACAAGCAGAATAAATTTGAAATTGCCAACTGCTTTCAAGGGGAATTGAGCTGCATGTGACAAAATTAATAAGAACCTCCCCAACCCACCTATGTTGAGGTTGAAAAGTCAAGTGTTCAGGGGCTGGAAACACCAGAGTTAAGGCTGCCCTGTGTAGTCCTAATTCACATCTCCTGTGTGATACAATTAAAAGCTATTTTCCCCCATAGCCTCACCCCATTTAGTGGGCAGGATGAACAGAGCTATTCAGTATTTCTGGTTGGTTTTTTTTTACCTTTTTGAGTCAATGTGTGGCCTTGGCTTTATTTATAGCATGCCATTTAAACTCTTCACTGAAAACAGGATTATTCATATCCTTGTGGGTTTTAATATAACACTTATCACAGAAATATTTGCTTCAAAAATATAACAAATGTCTCATGACAAAACCCCTGCCAGTGAGGTGGGATGGTAGCACAGTCCCTTGAGCCCAAATGCTTAATCAGAATCAGAGGTCCCACAAGATTGTTTTGCTTAGGATGAGATCATCTGAATGTAATACAGTGTATAATATATTCTTGGGTTTTAGCAAACCAATAGCAACAAAAACTCCATTTCTCTGGGAGAGAGCTCCAAAACTTCCAGTGCCCTGAGTTCTGGGTTTGGGAAAGCATCTGTTTCCTTTCAGCAGTGGCCACAGCATTTACAAACCTTGTTCTCTGTGGTTTAAAGCACCTCCTTCTAAGACCACGAGGCAAACAAGCAAGGCCTGATCCGAAGCAAAGTAACGCATCAGAGTAAGGCTGGAGTGAAATTATTCCTGACTTACTTGGTTCTGGAGGATTCACACTGAAATTTGCAATTTAAAAGGCAAAAGAATTCCTCCTACCTCTGTTTGCAGGCCTCTGTAGGTGCATATGGTTGTGTAATACACCTAAACCCAAAGAAGTTGTCATATCTGATTGCAAAAACCCTGAAACATCTTTAAATGTGTAGCACACAACAGTGCTAGTGTTCTTTTCAGCAGTTAATCAACCATCAGCAAAGGTTTAACAGACTTTAGCTCAGGCACTACACAATCATTCCTCTCACAGACAATTCACATCTACCCTTTTGAATTGGATCTAGGTTACAAATCAAGTAACTTTTCCTTTGAGCCGTCATCTCTGTAGAAAAAAATGTTGCTTCAGGTTCTTCCACAAGTATGAAACCATTTGATAAATACAATTTTCAAGTTTATACAAGCCTGCAGTCCCACCTGCACATCCTGTCAGGGAAATCAATCCATGATTCCCTGTCATGCTGCTTGTTTTACAGCACAGTCTCAGAGAAAAGTGCTTGTTAGAAACATTTTTAAAAACATGTACTTACTGTTCTGACAGCCCTCAGGACCTCTTGTTCTTCTTCTGGTCTGTCTTGCTTATCTCTCACTGCTCCTCACTGATGCTGTCTTCAGAGGCCAGCTGAAAGAAAAATGCACAATGCCAACAGTTTATATCCACCAGACTGGAAATCTGGCATGTCTGGAGCATTGTTATCATTATTATTACAAATATGTTTTGGAATTTGTATTTTTGGCATAATGGGAAGATTCATTCTAAAGAGTGTAGCTTAGCTTTTTAAAAACATGTTAAATCAGCTTGGATCATATCAAATTCAAGTATTGTGAAAGAAAGTTCACAAATACAATCTCAAATATCACTTAGCAGCATTTAAAAAATACTACTCTTATTAAATACAGACTGTGCTAAGGCTGTATTTAACCCTTCCCAAGACAAAGTGACAGAGGCTCTCAGAACTCACTAAGCCAGGCTGTAATTTGCCATTTTTAACTGACTTACCTTCAGATCAGTCCCCAAAGTAATAAGGAAGCTGTGATAGAGTAAAGCACTGGGGCAGGTATTTCACTTTAAGAATACATTAAATCTCCAGTGGCATCACTTGGTTTTTGACTTGAGCTGAAGTTTCTAAGGAGCATTAGTGAGGCCTTGTCTCTGAATTTATCCCTGAAAAAGCAAAAGTAAAAGCTTTTTTTTTTCTTTTCGCTGGTTTTATTTGTTTGATTTAATTAATAAGCTACAAGGAGGTCAGGCCATGGCACCAAACAACTGTCACTGTAAGAGCTGTGAAAGAATTGAGATAATCCCAGTTCATATTCAGGTCCTCCATGAAACTTTACATTTTACCTAGGGAATGAGGAGCCTGGCAGTTCAGAAAGGAGTTTTCTCAGGCTGTGCTTATGTGAGTAAAGTCCTCCTGTCCCTGGCAGCCCTGACACTGTGGCCCCACTGACAGCTCCTGAGGCTGCACAGAACCTTCTGCATCCCTTTGCTGTGCCCTTCCCCAGCTGCCCTGCCCAGGAGACAGATAGATCCCTGAATGTTCAGCCAGAAATCCCAGGTTCCTGGCTCACTGGTGCGCTGTGCAGAACCTTTCACTGGTGTTTTCAAACCTCCTCATGGGTGAAGGGCTGAGGGAGCCAGTCTGGGTCAGGCTGGCACTGCCCAGGCTTCCCCAGGCTCCCAGTGCTGTGCAATGCTGCCTCTCCCTGGAGCACAGCTCTGTGCTCTGCAAGGCTCCAAACTTTCCTCTCCAGCCTAAACCTTCAGCCCTGGACAGAAGCAAAATTAGTCTGAATGTCTTTAGTTATTAAAGTGCTTTATCTGTCCACCCCCTGACAATTTGTGCCTGTCTGGTGCATGAGAAAGGGCCCTTCTAGGGCAAAACCACAGAGAAAATGTGTTTTAAAACTGAATTTAAAGCACTGGATGTGGATGTTTCATAATCTGAGTTGAATATCCATAGAAAGAACAATTGTATGTTTTTAGTAATGACCTAATTCAACTAATTCAATAATGAACTAATTCAACTCTTTCCAAAACAATTCATGAACTCTTATTCATTATCAACTGACAGTGCTTGGGGACCTTCACTAATTACCACTATTCTTTGGTGCTGGATATATTTGTGTTATGGGTGCAGGGTAAAGATGAACATGGAAAGAAAATAAAACTGTCTTTTTGTTCCTACTCACAAACAGTGATGGGAAAACCTCCAAAAGCTGTCTCGCTGTTTTGTGGTTGTCAGGACACTTCATTTTCTCTCATTCCCAAGCTTCAGAAGCTTCCTCTTTGTGATTGCAAACAGATGATGGCAGAGCCAGCAATTAGACTAATCCAAGTAAATTCCAATCGCTGGTAGCCTGCAGCAGCTTGCAGTGCTCACATCAAATGGAGGCCCACCCTTAGCACGAAGCTGTCAGCAGGAAAAGAGAAATTCAAATTGATTTTTCGAAGCAAACTTCTGTGACCTTCCTCATTGCACCCAGGAGTATCTGTAACATCTGCAATTTATTATATCATGGTTGGGATTTTTAACCAACCACTGAGCCTGGGCATTCCAAATCCAATGTGCACCTTTGACTGTACCAATGCAAAGTTTCAGGAGTTCTGACCATTTGGGAGCTCCACAAAAGGAGGAAGTGTCTGCACCTCTCTGCATGCACCAACAAACATTAAAAATATAAAATTTAGGAGCTTGTTTGAAAATGACGTCTTTAAAATTGGAGCTTTTAGTACAACCAGAATAGATTCTGCAGATTTATCCTGTCCTCGCCAATCTTTACAATCTTTCTTTGAAAAACAGAGGTGGCAGGTTCTCAAACAGTTTAATTTTTTTAAAAATGACCCCAGTAAAACCAGTGGTTACTGATAACAGCTGGGGCTGTTATCAGTAGCTAGGCCAAAAAAGACATGTCCATAAAATGTCAGAGCAGTGTCTTTCAAAATAGTGCAGGAGCTGCTAAATAAATTTGGTGTAAGCTTCAGAGCCACTCATCTCCACCTTTTCTCAGGAATCCCAGTTCAAATACAAGATCTCCCAGACTTTGGAGGTTTTCTTGCAAAGGAGACTGTCTCCTGAAGCTGCCCACAGATTTCCCAGGATAACAGACTGGTGTTCCCCACAGTGGGAGGCCAGCAGAGGTGGGTACCAAACAGTAAAGCAAAGCATCCTCATTTCACTTCCTTCCAATATTTTTCCATAATTCCAATGTTTTTCTCTGAAAAGCGAGACCATCCCATAAGCCCTGTTGAACTTTAGACAAAAAGTTTCCAAAAGCAGCAAATATAATGCAAGGAAAGTCATTTTGTAACACAGAAAAATACAAGCACAGTTATACAAGTGTTCTTGCTCCAAGAACAATTGTAAGTGGGTTTTGTTTTGATTTGGAAAAAACTCCAATATCGCAGTGTAGTTGCAGCAGACCACACACTGGAAAAATTACGTGGTTTTCTGGTGGCTGTATAATAAGAAAGGATTTTCTCTCTGAGACAGAAAAGGCCTATTCAAGGTTGGAAAGGGAGTGTAGCTCTGAAGAATGAAGAATCAGGAAGCTGGGGAGATAGGTCAGAATGGTGTGAGGATGATGTGGTCTCATTGTCTGAACAGCTGCCAGGGAATTAGGAAAGACAGCTTCTCCTTTTTCATCAAAACATAAGGGCTAAAAGCAAAAATCCACTAAAGAGCAGTTTTAGGGTGTTTGCTATTCAGGGTGACTCCATCCCTGGTGTCTCTCTGGAGAGAAGAGGTTTTGCAACACAAAGTGTGGCATAGATAGAAAATAAAGTGAGAGGACTTTGTGCCCAAGTTTTTGTGATATGCTCACACAGAATTCTGCAGCAAGAGAAGCCATAAATATCTACAGCATTTATGGATGAAGATCCACTCCAGGCTGGAGATAAGTGAACAGCAGATAAATCACTCACAGTCAGTCCCTGACTTCACACTCATGCAGTGAGCCCATTGCATAAGCTGCTTTCCAGGTTATTTTACTGCATTTTACTTCATTGGCCAATTTTGGATGGACTCCAACAAGTAGATTTTTTTTAAACATTCTTTTTACCAATAAAACACAATAAAAGATTTTATAGCCTTGATGTGTTTCTGGCACAGTTTAGAAACTGCTGCTAATAAAACTTTTCCAAGAGGAAAAAATGACCAAGCTGTCACAATGTAAATATGATTTTTAAATTTTTTTTTTTAAGTCAGGGTTTTATGCAGGAAACTGGGAAACAACATCACAGGAAAAGATTATGTTGAGAGAAGAAAACCTATGCAAGCACAACTTAGAGTGGAACAGTGTCATGATCCTGGCAGCCCATGTTAAATGCACTTGGAAAGAATTGTGTTTTCATGCACACCAACGGCTGGCTCCTCCTGACCACTGAGTCAGTGACAATTCACCAAGTGACTTTAGCGGTGCCCTAAAGCAGCAGCCTGACTTATAAATATGGCACCAGGCAGCCAGACAAGAGCTCTGAGCTCAGTCCTGGCCTGATCCAAGCTCCCAGTGTGAGATCCATCCAGCTTCTCACATGGAAAGAAGGGTGATCTGTCAGTCTGCTCCCTCTGCCAGTTCTCTGAAGAGTCCCAGCCTCTCCTGGCACGCCAAAGCCTTTGTTCTTGGGGTGTTTTTAGGTGCAATTATGATTTAACAAGGAATGAGTAATGCCCACCCTTAATCATCACAACTCTGGCATCGTTCAGTGCTGTGGTGACTCTGGTTCGCTGCCCTACCCGCTTCTGCAGGAGATAAAATGTGCCAAATGCCAAAAACAGTGATAAAAACGTGCCTTCAGCACCCATGTTCCCGCAGCAGGCTGACCTGTGTGTACAACACTGCCCTTTGTGTGCATCACAACTGTAGCAGCTGCCAGATTTTTAAGGATCGTCCCCTCTGTCCCTGGAAATGGTCCCTCCTGAGGAGCAGGAGGGCAGGCAAGTGTACTGAGAGACCTGCAGGGATGAACAGGGAGCTCCTGGCTGTATTCCTGCTCTCATTCCAATGCACTTTCTGCCTCTGAGATCAGAGGCTCTGGAAGAACTGCAATGTTGTTATTTATTTGATGCTACCAGGCAACATTTTCAGTTATGAAATTGGCCACGCGAGGGCACCAGCACTGCTTGGGGAAAAAAAAAGGCCAAAAAAGACAAAACTGAGTAGCCAAAGGAATAAAGAGGAGTTCGTTTGCAAACTGTACAGCTGCAAAAGCACAGGATAGCAGGTTCCAGGCAGGAGTCACTCACCCACAGTGTCCAGCAGGTCCGGGGGTGCACAGCAGGGAGGGGGAAATCCCCCACCATCAAAAGCCAATGGAGCTGAGCTGCTCCTGCTGCCCCTGCCAGGCTCCCCCTGCTCAGAGATCCCTTTCCTCAGCGTGGCTGTGGGAAAGGCTCCCACACCTTGTTGTATTCGGTGCCCAGAGCCTCCCTCTGCCCTGGCTCAGGCCTCTGGCACAGGGGCAGCTGTGACCTCCAGGAAGGGACCCTTCTCCCTCAGCCCAGAAAGGTTTTCTCACCTGAGAGCCAGGTGAGAAGAGATGTCTGAAACCACATTTTCAGCCCAGCAGCGGTTACCTCCTTTCATGGCCTTTTCAATGCACATTATCTGTGAGAGGGGCTGAATGGTAACTCCAGAACTGAAAGAAATGAGGAGCTGTAGCTTGAGCTGAACATCCAGACTGGGCAAGTTGTTTTTTCCACAAAGACATCACCATAAGGAATTCCTTCAGAAAGAAAAGAAAAAGCATGTTATTTTTCAAGCCTGCATCTTAATGATCTGATTTTAAATGATGCCATGTAAAAACAAAGCTCTTGGCCTCACAAAATCTGTCACTGAGTTCTCCCTGCCAAACACCATCCAGGATACAGAAGTTTGCACCAAGAGAAAATCATAGAATTCAGAATCCCAGAATGGTTTGAATTGGAAGGGACATCAAAGATTACCTGAGCCCACCCCTGCCATGGGCAGGGACACCTTCCACTATCCCAGGCTGCTCCAAGCCCTGTCCAACCTGGCCTTGAGCACTTCCAGAGATGGGGCAGTCACAGCTCCTCTGGGCAACCTGTGCCAGGGCCTCCCCACCCTCACAGAGAAGAATTTCTTCCACATATCTCACCTAAATTTCCCCTCTTTCAGTTTGAACCCATCCTTGGCCCATCACTGCAATTCCCAATGAAAAACATCTACACACCCCCTGTTCAAGAGCCAGTTCTGTATGAATGTATGGGTGAGTGCAAAGCTCATTTTGCTTACAAAGGAAAATCCTCCTTGCTAACAGATTCCTGTGGTTAAGCTAAAGCTCGTCCTGCAGCATTGACAGTGGATACAAAAGGATTGTTCTTTTTTGTTTTCACTGTAAGTGAACAAAATGCTGTTTGCAACTAGATGTTTCTCCCGAGGTTTTGTGATAGCCTGGATTAATTCCATGCAATTATTCTGGGAAAGTAAATTTGTTCTGAATGCCCTGGTAGGTTTGTGGCAGTTCAGAGGAATCTCCCAGATAGGACACATCTGTTGTGAAGAACAGGTAAGGCAGGAATGGGGGGAAATTAAAATAACTCCAGCTATAATCAGGGCAGAAGGGAATACAGCTGCCAGACAAAAAGGGGTGAAAAGGGTTTTACAGGACCATCTTTACAGTCTGAACTTATTAAATCTTTTTGCACTATTTGTAAAGCTGCTCCTTCTGCTGTGTTTGTAAAGGTACCTGCCAGAAAACCAGAGCAATGAAGTGTTCCAAAATGCATCTATGAATTTGAAAAGTAATTGATTGGATATTTCACAATAGACTGTGTATAAGATTGTTCTATTCAATATGGGGTGCTGTAAAATCATAGTCTGTTTTATGGTGCTTGAGCAGTTCTTGAGATACTGAAATTATTTCTAATTCTACTAAGAATAATCAAGCCAAAAGTGAAAAATATATTGATTTTGTTTCATTTTCCCTAACTCCAAATGAGTTCCTAACTCTCAAAATATGAATCAGATAAGTTACAAATGTCTCAAACCATAACAAAAACCCTACAACGTTCTGCTCTGACTCTGAAGGAAATTAGCATCATCCTGTGAAACCACGCAGCCCTACTGCCCTGGGGCAGTGCCTCAGCTGCAGAAAGCAGGGACGGACCCCATGGAACTTTTCCTGCTCTCCTGGCTTCTTTTCCTGGGACTCTTGGTCAGTGCTAATGAGAAAATGAAGGGCAATGCTAAATTTAAATGTACTGACTAAGCCAGAGAGCTGCATTTGACTGTCAATGTCTAAGCTAAAATCACATGTATTTGCAAGCTTTTATATTCAAAATAAAAGTAATTCTAGAGTATTTAGACCTGATTTAAAATGTCTGTAATCTGCTACAAACTTTTTTCCCCCTGCAGTCTAAAGGTTCCCATTTGGAATGCAGAGGTGGAGATATTTTCAATCCGGGACTAAAGCCTTTGATGCTGAAGTAGTTCCATTTTCCCAAGCCAGCTGTGCAGTTCCTGTGTTAATTAGGAGATATGGGATGATCATTAATAAACACAGAGGAACAAGAGGTCTCTGAGGTTGTACATTTACTGCATGTTCTGAAAAGGGGGTCAGTCCTTTGCCTTTTGCCAAACTGGGGGTTTTGTTTTGGTCAGGAGCCAACCTGCAGAGCAGCACAGGTGCTCCAATGCAAAACATGATTATTTTAAATAAAGTATTTGCTCTACTTTTCCTCATGTTCCAACCCCATCTTCAAATTCACCAAAAGGTGCTCAGGAATGTAAACCACATCCTTTAGGGACTGTATCAATTTGGAGAAAACAGTACTTCTCTAAAAAACTCTTCTGAAACTTTATTTAACACTGTTAAAATGAGTCTCTCTAATAGTTTAACTTGATGTCACAGTTTAAAATTGATGCTGGGACTGGAAAAGAGGAACATCATCAAGATAAAAGCTGTAATTAATTAAAACTGCAATAATTGCAAGTATTAGTTTTCCTTTTCAACTTCCCCAGGGCTTGTTGCCATGACATATTTAGGCGGGAAGATGCTACCAGCATCATTGCTTCTTTCTTGTCCCTGGTTGCAGGGCTTTACTTACTGATATTTGTGGGACAGTTTGAAATCCAGAACAAAATAGGTACCAACAAAGAGACCTTTAGGATAAGTAAGATTATAGAAAATGTGTAGCTTCTAATAATTATAATTTTGCACCCTGTTCTTCCCTCATTTTCCTCACCCTGCCAGAAGTTTAACTGCACCTTACCCTCAGCCCAAGCTTTCAGCCTTCAATTAAAGTAGTTCCCATCCAGCAGAAAAATCTTTTCCCTTTTGACCCCCCAAGCCCATTTGTGGAGCAGCAACACCTGACAGAGCTCGCTGTTGTGTTTTCCCAGGTGGACCCTGGCAGAGAGCAGCTGGCAGGGATGAGGAGGGACATCCTGAGGTGCTGGGCTGTGCTTGTGGCAGCGATGGGGCTGAGCGCGGCCGAGGAGTTCCCATGGACCAAGAACAATCCAGGCTCCTTCTACTACGGCACTTTTCCAGCTGGTACCTTCCAACCCTGCTTGGTTTGGGGGCTGGAATGTTCTGCATCTGCTCCTGTGTTTGCACAAGGAAGCAACCCAAAGGTTTTCCTTGTCCTTCTAGGGAAATGGCAGAAGCAGAGATGGAGGTTGTTGCAGAATGCAGGAACACCTTTGGGATCTGGTCCTGGGAATACAGGGATCCACATAACCCTGCACTCCACAGGGCCACTTGAAACAGGAAATACAGAGGAAAGGCTCACAGATTAATAGCTCATATCTACATCTCCCTGATTAAAATGCAGTGTAACAAGTCATACCTGAGAGCTCTTCTCCTTTTTTAGAAATTATCTACAATTAATGAAATAAACTATAAATACCCTTTGTTATGCAGCTAACTTAAGAAATGAGTGAAATAACTGTGCTGGGTTTGTTTCAAGCTGTTCAATATTACCCAATCCACTCTTCAGTATGGATTTATGAACCTTATTCTTTCGTCAACACATATTTAAATACATTTCATCCAAGCAAAATCAAAACTAGAAAAATACAGGCACTGATTGGTTTTCATGCTCAAGTTTTTAAGTCATTTATGAATTGGTATTTTGTGTAACAATATGAAAATAATCTAGAATACTTCTATGTATTTTATATAACATTTAAACTTGTAGTTGCTAAACCCACCATAAACCAGCAGGAAGAAATTATGTGAAAACTTTGTTTTTTACAGTAAGACTTTTCTGCCACACTATCAATGCCCTACCTCATCACTGTAAAATACAGATTTTACAGATTTAATAAATGAAAGGATTCGATGCCTTGTTCAGTGCATCAGAACAGGACACCTTCAGATTATCCCCCATTTTCAGTCCCATATTAGGCACAGATACATTTTCACCTAGAAAACCTTGGCCTCTCCAGCAGCGCTTGTTTTCAGTTTCAGTTCCTTTCTCCTATGAACATTTAGCACCAAGACCAAGTAGCAGGAAAATGTTTCAATAACTCCCCTGTTTTTGCCTTCAGGTTTCTTATGGGGTGTTGGAAGTTCTGCCTACCAGACTGAAGGGGCCTGGGACAAGGATGGGAAAGGACCCAGCGTCTGGGATGTTTTCACTCACAAGAAAGGGAAAGTGTTTAGGAATGAGACGGGAGATTCCGCGTGTGATGGCTACTACAAAGTTAAGGTATTGTTCAAGGGGAATGAATTGCACCTCTGCAAATGTTCTGGGGCCATTCCATGATCCCAGGTTCCCATTTTGAAGAAACAGCTTTAGCTGCTTTAAAGGCTCATTTAACTTAAGAATCCAAGGGCTGATGTTTTTAATTAGTACAGTAAAATCTTCGTTCCTTATAATCTCATAGAACTAATCACAGCACAGTATTTCCCAAACACATCTCAGCTTTTCAGGATTTTTGTGTCCAAAGAAATATTCTAGATACTGTAGGAAGTCCAAATGCTTAGTTAAAAATACAAGAAACACATTTGAGCGTTAAATAAAATTAACATCTTTTTGTGTGAGCATGTATGAGGTTTTCTATGTGTTTTCAAGAGACTTTAAAACTCAGTCTGAATGTTCTCCATTCTTTGAAAGGATAACAAACAAATAATCAATGCAGCTCTGTTCACAACATGCTTCCAAGCCTAATACCATCAAAACCAATTTTCAAATTACTGCACTGGAAGAAAGACAGATACACAGCAAGAGGAATCCAAATTACTGTGAGAAGCTAGGGTTACGTAATTGGAATTGCAACTAATTAAATAAAAGTTATATTCCACTGAGGTTTCTCCACATATATGAAGTCCAAGGGAGAACCAGAGGTCTCAGCAAGAACTAAGAGAAAAGAAACTAATTATGCCTTATTCTCCTAAAATGGGAAAATGCAGGAGAGGTTTCATTTGAGCTCTCAAACCAGCAGAAGTTTGAAAGAACAGCTAAAAAAAATATCTTAGAGAAGCTGGGACTCTGAGCCTCACTGGGCTGTGGCACCAGAAGAGATTGACACAGAGATGATTTGGGCAGTCACTACTCTGGGTTAGTATTTAGAAATACTTCGTAAAACTTGTTTGTATTTGTCCAGTTTCGTGGTCCTCTTTATATCAAAACACTCTTTGCTTTTATCATCAGAATTCTCTTGGCATTGGCTCAAATACCACCAATTTCTAATTTCATTTAACACAGAAGATGTACAATTTCTTAGAAAAAGAACATATATTCATATGGAGTTTAGGGGGTTTCTCATTTCAGTATAAGACAGTAAATGAAAATCCAAGTAATTATGGTTTTGAGCCTAAGCTGAAATGTTTGAGGCCAGGATTTACAGGCTTCTATTATTTTCTAGAACTGCACATTACAAATTCTGACGTAAATATAATTGTGTGGCAGAACCTCAGCTCATTTTTCTGTAGTGCAAACATTCAGCCTTCATAGTTACACAAAACATTACAGGACTTCTTTGGATTGTCAAAAAAAAAAAGTGGTTAAAGAGAAAGGATTCAAACAGAACAAGCCATCACCTCAAAGATCAGAAAATAACTGCTGAAATCCTCTTTTGTGCAACTCTTCCATAGATTTCCTGCATTCAGTGTTATTTAAGACAGATGAGTAACTGAAGTTATCCTGCTCAGCCTCAGGATGTATTAATTACATTTTCTTCTCACAGGATGACATTCAGTTACTGAAGGAGCTGAAGGTCAATCACTACCTCTTGTCTATCTCATGGCCAAGGATTATGCCCACAGGCATCAAAGGTAAGCACAATTTCACCACATTCTTACCAATATTTTTACCTGTGAGGAATTTTACTCCTGAGTAACCCATAGTAGTTGAGCATTCCTGTTAAACAGATTTCTGTTCGTCTGCAGAACAGACTTCAACTATTACAGAATTCCCAGCGCTGAAATGTAAAATTCCTTGGTCAATACTTTAAGATTTCTGTTCTTCCAGTTATTTGGGAACCAATCCAGGTAATTCTTTGTCTGTGTTTTTCATCAGCTGAGCAACTGAATGAGAAGGGAATACAGTTCTACAATGATACAATTAACAGTCTTCTGGAAAACAACATCACCCCTATTGTGAGCCTCTACCACTGGGATCTGCCACAGGTCAGACAAGATTTCAGTTAGTGAAACACCTCAAATAAAGGCTTCTGATAGAAATTATCTCCTAAGGTTAAGAACTAAGAGTACTTAAAAAATTCGAGAAGTCTGCATGATTTTAAGAACTTGTCAATATTCCTTATTTATTTGCATTTTATATGCATTGAAGTTTTGAAAAATCTTTCTGAGCTAGAAATAGAATGAAATAGAAATAAAAGTCTTTTTTAAGCAGCAGCTGACCTTCAAGTACAATTAGTGACTCTTGAAACTCTTATTTCCAAAGGTTCTCCAAGAAAAGTATGGTGGCTGGCAGAATATCAGCATGATCAATTATTTTAATGATTATGCAAATCTGTGCTTTGAGAAGTTTGGCGATCGTGTGAAACACTGGATTACGTTCAGCAATCCTTGGGTAAATCATCAGTGCTTTCCTTCCAATCACACTGATTCCACAGTTCTGTTTTCAAAATTCTGTGGGAGTGACACTAGGGGAGAGTTGGTTAAGAAAATGGAGAGGGAGAGGGAAGGGGTAAGATTTAAACCATTAATCTTTGTGGCCAAAAATCTGTGATTTTGCACAAGGGCAGTTTTAAGACTTGAAATTCCAGGAAAATTTTGAAAACTCCTCAGCTGGAGAGACACCAGGAATTGGAAAGGCAGCTGTTATTTACCCTTCCCCATTCCATCAGCTCAGGAACAAGAAAGGCAGTTGTTATTTACCCTGTCCCATTCCATCAGCTCACTCCTCACCAACACCCTGTTCCCAACAGGCCACAGCACGGTACCAACCAGGCAGAGGGGGAGGAAATGGGAGCCAAGGGGAAGGGAAAAGGGGACTGGAGAGGGACAGCCCAGGCAGGAGAGCACAGGATCCATAGGAAGGAGCACATTCCCTGGCTCTGGTGCCCAGAGAAGGACTGACTGTGTGTGTTTGCAGGCAGTGGCTGAAAAGGGCTACGAAACAGGAGAACATGCGCCCGGACTGAAGCTCGGTGGCTGCGGCGCCTACAAGGCTGCTCATCACATCATTAAAGTAAAAAAACCTCCTGAAACCATGCTTGAAATTATGTGTCAATTAAGGATTTTTATCAGATCTCACTCTTTAAACAGAAATATAGTTTCACAACGTCATTTCCAACTAGGACTCTGAAATTATCACCTGGCTTTAAACCTCCAGTGCATAATCCAAGGCAGTCCCGATGTTAGGTGCCTGATTTAACACTCTTGCAATAATTTGAATTTTCCTTCTATTATAAATGTCTCCTACAGTTTGTTTCAAGCTGGTTGAAAAAGAAAATATCCAGGTTAGTTTAAAAACAAGCAGTAATGTCCTGGCCTGTTGAAATGAATCTGAATGTTGCAAGTGACTTCAGGAAGTCTCTGGTAAAAATTAACTTTCTTCTGCCTGAATAAATTAGGGAAAGACACCCAAAGAGCAGAGGCACAGGACAGAACCCTGTCCTAAGGGCTGTGTGTCACCTCCATGTGGATCTCCGGCAATTTAGGGAAGGAATCCTGCACAAAGGCTTTTGTGATGTCTTACATGAAATGAAAGTTTCTGTAATAAACACAAAAGAAATTCTGTGATATTTTCAGACAGATCTCAGTGCAAAAAGTGCTCATCAGCTTTCCATAGTGCCCATGGCATAAGAGATGAAAACATGCACATGATTGATTCTATTTGTACATTATTTTTACAGACTCACGCCAAGGTTTGGCACTCCTACAACAACACCTGGCGCAGGGAGCAGAGAGGTAATCAGCATTCATTCTGTGATTGTGCTGCTGGTTATATTAAGGGCTTAAAGAACTGCAGAATTGTCCCTTTGTTTTAAGGGATGGTTGGAATTTCCCTAACGAGTGGCTGGGGGGAACCTGTTGATCCACACAGCCAAACAGACAGAGATGCTGCTGAAAGGTACATCCAGTTCCACCTGGGATGGTTTGCAAACCCCATTTACAGAGGGGACTACCCAGAAGTTATGAAGAATTATGTAGGTAAGTCCCAGTAACTGACTAACACATGAATAAATCCACACTTCCAGCACACTACAAGAGAGTAACTCCTGGCCAACGTGTGCTTTAGTCAAGTGAGGGCACAGGTGAGACACAGCAAAGCAACCAAAGGCCCCCGGGCTGGGCACGGCTCCTCAGCAGTTTGGGGACACACCAGGACACTTCAAATCACTGTTTCCCCATGGATTGTACCCAACTTCTCCAAACCAAAAGGATGAAAGAAAAGCAGAAAAGCAATCAAGTGTCCTTGACATTAGCACTAAATTCAGGAAAACCCTATTTGGCCCCAGCACAGGCTGCCCAGAGAAGATGTGGCTGCCCCTGGATCCCTGGAAGTGTCCAAGGCCAGGTTGGATGGGGCTTGGAGCACCCTGGGATAGCAGAAAGTGTCCTTGCCCATGGCAGAGGCTGGAATGAGATGATCTTAAAGGCCCCTTCTACCCCAACCATGATTTATGTTTGGTGAGATAAAGAAAACCAATTTCCATGCTCCTCAGAAGTGTGTTTCCTGTAATTATTTTGATAGGTAGGAAGAGTGCCCAGCAGGGCCTGGGGACATCAAGATTACCAACTTTCTCAGTGCAAGAGAAAACCTATATTAAAGGCACCTCGGATTTCCTGGGAATAGGTCATTTTACTACTCGTTATGTTCTGCAGAAGAACTTTCCCTTTCTCCAAGTGTCCAGTTACCACACTGACCACGACCTGGCTGAACTGGTGGACCCAAACTGGCCAGCTCCAGGCCCTAAGTGGCTCTACTCTGTGCCCTGGGGGTTCAGACGATTACTGAACTTCATTAAGGTGAGTAGAGCAGATCTTTCATTACAAAGGAAGCAAACAAAATGCCTGGTTACGTGGAGAAGCTGCAGGAGCTGCACTTACACTGGTTTAGTTTTAGATTTTCAACAGTTCCATCTATTTGTCTTGTCATATTGACAATTTTCTTTGTCAAAAAAGCACCTTAATTTCAGCTCAGAAAACTACAGAATTCAGTCATTTTAAAATAAACCCCATAGTTCAATTCCTACTACACATTTTTCTTACCTTAAGTAAATCTAGAAAATTGCTTTTAATGCACTTTGCTAAATCACATTTTCTCACAAAATAAAAGGATTTTACGTGAACCAATCTAAACATTTCTGTTCACAGACCCAGTATGGGAACCCCCTGATTTATGTGACAGAGAATGGAGTGTCTGAAACCGTGCAGTGCCCTCAGCTGTGTGACGAGTGGAGGATACAGTACCTCAAGGGATACATCAATGAGATACTCAAAGGTCACTTAAAAACAGCTTTTTAGGATTTGACTTCTGGAGTGTTTTCACCTTATGTCTACTCATTCTTTACATCATAGAGAAATAAATATTCCCAAGTCAAAATGGACAGCAAACCAGACTAATAAATTTTCACCAAAATGCCAACCTAAGCAAACATATTAATACTAATAAATCCAGTAACCTACATGAGATTTAACACTGCAGTAGAACATCAGTTGCCACTTTCAGAAAGGAGAAATTACCATGCCCATAGAGCTCTAGGACCTCTAAGCTAAAGACAACAATTTCAAAGAATCTAAATTAAATTACTTTGTACTTCATTTTTCTGTCCTCCCCATCTCTTCCTGCTATAAACCAAAACATTTACAGAACCATATTTTAAGGACAAAAACCACCTTTACCAGAGTGATTTGTGTTCTGTTTACAGCTCTAAATGATGGTGTTAATGTCAAAGGTTACACTGCCTGGTCACTGCTGGATAAATTTGAATGGAACAAAGGCTTCTCCGAAAGATTTGGGCTTTACCACATTGACTTCAAAAACAAGAACAAACCACGGTACCCAAAGGCATCTGTTGACTACTATAAAAAGATTATCAGTGCAAATGGATTCCCAAGTCCAAGAGAGGTGATGTCAGCTGCTAATTTTGATCTTTTTTCCTTTTTCTTTATGTGCCAATATCACACTGAATTTCAGGGAAAAAATGTATGAACATGGTACAGAAGTGACGCTTTGGTTCTGTAAATTAGGGATCTGTTTAATACAGAGATATTCAGACACTGAAAGTGGGAACAGCCTCAATTACTATTTCCAAAGCATTCCACAAACTCTACCTGGACTTACTGATGCTGTCAAAAATTCTCTGTCAGAAGTTGTTTAGCAGTGCTGACAGATTTCTAGGCAGAAAACTCCACATATGTACTACCCTATTGGAAAATGGAATGTATTATGTGCTGTTAAAAATTTTATTCAACAATTAACCTGGAGAAATACACTGCAATGAAACCCACAAAGAGACAAAGAAACTTTCAGAAAATCATGTGTTGGTAGAATAAAATAGTTTCAAGTTAATTGTAGGGACAAGTGTTGAGGGACAGGGAGGAAGGTGCTGGGAATGAGGAGGATGCTGCAGTCTAACGGAACTGTCACCCTTCCCCAGGTGGAGAACTGGCATCGAAAGGCCATGGACACCTGCTCTGCCACACGCCAACACCTTGCTGCAGGTAATGATGGCTCTGTTTTGTTCTATAAAAGCAGATTCTGTAACTTTCAGGTATTAAATTGCTCTCTGAATATGGCTAAAAGGTATTTTCTCCCCAAAAGCACAACAAGCCTCTAAAAAAAAAAAGCCTTTATTTACTGTCTCCAACTAAAATCACTGGAGCTAAATGGATCAGTTTTGGATGTTACTGAAATACAGGAACTGGAAGAGCTACTACTTAAAATTGAGGTTGGGGATGACAGCATTCTCCTTAGAATAAAAGTGCTAAATGCCTTTTCAAACACAAACCAAACCCAGACAAATCAAGACAACCACACAGACAGAAAATCTCCAAGCATTTGACTTCTGCATAAAGTGGAACTATAAATAAAAGGGCTAAGGACTGGCCTAGGATTAAATTTGGGCTCTGATGCTCCTGGTAGCAAAGAAACACCAACACAACTTAGAGCAGCTGCTCGAGGACACAGAACACTCTGCCTGCAGCTCCCACAGTGCCAGGCTGATCCAGGACACCCAAAAACTTCCTGCTGTAATTCAGGACCTTTCAGAATTCCTGAAGCAGGAATTTTTTAAAGAAAGATCAAATAAGTACTATAGATTCTTACAAGAGGATGAGCTAAATTCCACATGGTAGCAAACATCCCAGCAGTCAGCCTAAGTTTATCGTGCTCAGCCTCCACTTCCAAGTCATGTTCAGTGTGAATGAACTGGGTTTACTGAACTCTTTCAGGCTTTTCAGTGGAATAAAGTTCTATAAAATAAAACCCATTGAATTTTTCAACCAGCTACAGAACAATCATAAAAAGGCTGAAGTGCTTCCCAAGGATTTCTGTTTGACAATTTTCTTTTCTACCCTTTCCCCTTGGGGTGGGAGGAATAAAACTCAAAAGACCAGTAAAATATTGTTAATGCACTGCAGCTAATTCCTAGCAAGCACAATTTTTGCAGCCCTTTGAGCACTGGCATGTCTTCAGAAATTTAACTGAAAGAGAGGGAAAATTATCATGGATTTGCTCCAGCTTTGGCTGACTTAGGAAATTCTGTTTGCTTTGTTTGCTGTTTACCCAAAGTCAACATTTTTATTTTCAAAAAAAATCTTTATGATAACTCTGACTTAGGTATGACTGTACTCCAGAGGATTAAATCTCTTACATATTACTCATTTCTCAAATTTTAGATTCCCTGATTTCTCACATGGAAATGGTGACAGAGGTTGTTCTTCCTACAGTTTTCACACTCTGCATACTCATCAGCATTGTCCTTCTCATATTCTACCTTCGAAACCACAGCTAAAATTGATGTTTGTACACATCTTCATTTGCCAAAAGGACTAAGATGCAACTGTTTTGAGTAGTTAAAATTTACCACAGATGCCTCTTTTTATACCCCTGTAATGAACTATTATTTACCAATCCACCCAGAGCTTTCGCAGTTTTTCTATGCAATTCCCAAACCATCTTTTTGTTTTTACCAAAATCCTAAATACAATCTCTTTCCACATAACTTTCCACTGATTCTAAGTAGCAGATTTTACAATCCTTATTTTGTTCACCAGAAAAAGTTAAGATTAAAGTGATTCAAATCTTGACAGTACAAATTTCAAATTCTGACTTCAGTCTGTTCATCAACAGAATTTTGATTACCATGTAATTGCTATTTGAAGAAAGACAGACACATGATTTTAAAATATAAAAGGACTCAAATATTCCAAGAGCACTGCTTAAATATGAGCTTACACGTCTCAAAGTTAGGATAATATATACCTTGCTATTTAGGTGTGGAGAAGAGTTGTTTGAAGTGAGTAAACCAAGATGAGAACTTCTGAATCAGATTTAAACCACATCTCTCCACTTTGGTTTACAGGAACTAGACTTACCTTATGCAACTTCATAATATATTAAACACAAAAATGTGAATTATAACTAATCTGAGCACTTCCAAAATTAATATTCCACCTTAAATTCCCTTCTACTGCAGGTAGAAAAAAGTACTATAAAAACTTGGTTCCAGAACACAGCTGGTTGTACTGGGCTGCTGTGCTTGAAACCAGAAATGATAGAAATTTATAATAATAATCTATAATTTATAGTTTTTAAAAGCATGAATATTGGGGTTTTCCTTATTCTCACTTACCAACAGTTAAGTTTTTAATGCAAAATATTTCTGTCTCAAATTATTTAGTCAGCATGTACAAAACTATGGAATTGTTTAAATTAGACCACCAAAATGTTACCCCACTGACTAATCAACAACGCAGGCAACTGCCAACGTATTTAAATGATTATACCCAGCCAATTATACTGATTGTTTTTTTCAAAAAATTATGCAAAACATACAAGAAACACTGTTAAAATAACTCACTTCACATTGAAGGATCACATAATTTGAAGAGGAGAGAGAAGTATATCCAAGAGTACTCCAAAATTTAAATACAGGGACAAAGGAACCCAAAGTGGCTGAAGATCCCAAGGCCCTGGATGAAGCTTCCCAAATCCTTTGGGATGATGAAGCATCACTTGCTACCAGGAGAGCACGACAATATTGCTTGGTTTGTTGGTGAAGATAATTCACACTTTGAACAGTGTCTGATTGCATTCTTAATGATCCAAAATAAAATATGAAACCCCAAAGTGCACAACTTTATTGAATGCTTGTAAATATATGAGAAATATCCACCATATTTACAAAATATTTATACTGTACAGTCATAATTGCACTACGTTTTTAACCAACGAGGTGCCTACAGGTAAATTGTGGCTGTGGAGGTCCCACTTAAGTGTAATAAAGCAAATAAATCAGTAAAGATGAACTGTTTGAAGCCCAGAGTGTTTCTAAAAGTTCTGTTGGGACAGACACACTGAACTTTCCCCCCTGCTGTACCTTTTGCTCTCCTGCCTGCTCAGTAACATCAGTTTATGTGAACTGCACCTGACTGCACTGAGTCAGTGTAATAAAATACAGCCTTTCTTCACTGCTTCCATTTACTGTGGAGTCAGAAAAGAGACCTGCAAGGACAGAGGAAAAAGTTGGGATTAGCCACTCTTGTTAGAAATGGTAGAGATTAGTTCATGGAGCAGCTTCAAGAACTGTTTTCAAAGCTGCAGTTTTACTGAGCACTTCATGACAAAAATCAATAATGAGAGGAAAGATTTACCAAATCCTCTAACCAAACCTCATCCCAAAAAGGCAAATCATTTCTATACCAGTCTCTCTGCTGAATTTTTCCCCATTCTGATGCGTTTACACTTGTTCTACATTTGCTGGCAGCAAGGCAGGTCTCCTCCCCTTTGCACCTTCTCTGACTAGAGACCAGCATTAAGAACAGGGAATTTCTCTTCAAAACTATTCTCAGACTCATTGGCAAATATTTTAGAAATAAGATGCAAGATTTTGTGGATATCAATCATCTCATATTTGGAACTAGTCTGTCATTTTAACTCTAAAAACGTAACTCAGCCGAGGTATGAAGGCAAAAAGTCCCCACTTTCTGAATATCTTCAATTCTATAAATAACACCTCACTCTTTAGTAGAAGGCAAAATACCATTTTGCTTTTGCTACAAAGTAAATATAAAGCTCAGACCCACTGAACTCAGGATAAAAACTGAATTTGTTTGAAGTTTGATTATTTCATTTCACCACCAGCACTCCCCACCTGAATTGTTTGCTGTCCCATGTTCCACTGGAGCACTGGTACTGACTTGCCACGTTGTTTTAACCTCCTTCTGTCCATGCCCACTACTTATCTCCACCTTCCAGATTTCAGGGTTATCACTGAGAGGATAATTAAAAACCATCAAAATTGAGTCAGGGATTCAGTCCCATCTGAATTTTATGCTGCAAACACCAAAGTTTCTCTTACTTTTGATAGAATTTCTTCACAAGAGCTGGTCTAATGGGCAGCTGAAACACATGCTTCTCATTCAGAGGGTTTTCCTTGTAATACTGCATGCAAATCCTACAAGAGATATCAAGTTACTTTCTTTAAAGAAATGCTTGTACAACAGAGCATAAACCTTGTGCAAAATTAATTATACTCTCAGAGTTTATTATTTCTTTTCATTTTCAGTTTTAGTCACAAAGCAAAATTTGGGAGGAAGATCCAACTGCTCCGTCTGCAGTCTCACTATCATCAACATGAGGGTGTTTCTTTAAACTGTCAAACAAACTCTATTTGTGATTGTCATTGAAAGGGCAAAAGTAAAAATGAAATAATTACTGTGTCAAAGGGAAGAGGTTCTCATGTCTGAACTGGAGTAAGCCTGTACAGCTGACCATTATTTCCAGCACGTGGTGAAGCTTTTGAACTCGATGGACTTGTTCTTGGAGATGCACTGATGTGGAAATGAAGTAATCCTGGAAGAGCAAAGAGCTTCTGCTCTTACCTGAGCTCTCCATTTCTACAGACACACAACTCACCCTCAGTAAATAAAATCATCCTCCTGCTTCTTTGGAGAAGCCAAAAGTTTTAAGAGTGGCCCAGCAGACTCAGAACAAAGTCCCATCAAAGTGTGAAAAAGTTTCACTGCCTTGACAGTGACCCAGATCAGATATCAAGGGAATTATCCGGGAATAAGGAAACAAAACAATGACATTTCTGCAGTGTGTTGTTCCAGCCTCATCATCTGCAATTCAGTTTCTCAGCTTACATGATTTGCATCCCCTCATCAGCTAAGCCTGCTCTACGTTCTAATGCTTTCAGAGTTTCAAAATAAAAATAAAGCATCTCACCAAGTAGGTTACTGTTGCAAGTTCCTGGCCTGTAAAATTAACAAGAGAAATAAGAATTAAAATTTAATACATTGTATCAGATGAAATATAAGCAACATTCAGGTGATCAAACAGGGAATTCTACCAAAGAAAAGTACAAAGTCACCAGGAGTGTGATGCAATTTATTGATGTGATCATTCATTCCAAACAAGAAAAGCCCTGTAAAGTGGCATGGGCAAGGCATGGTTTTATTTATCACCAAGGTTGCACAATGAAGAAACGCAGCATGTACTTTGAGACAACCCCCCTCCTAAGGACATGCAAGTTTACAAGTAGTGAAAATGAAAAAGCAAATGAAACAAAGAATGAAAGCAGGATGACAGAGCAAAAAAAGAAATGAAGGGTAACAATGGTAAAACACAAAGCTCTAAGTTCTTTTGAAACAAATGAGTTTTTTAAGTTTTGAAATTTAAAAGCTGAAAAGTTCCATTATTGAGGAAGCTGGAAACTGCACTTCAGCAGATGGGAAGGAAGAGAGATTGAGGTTACCAAAAAGTTCATTATTTCCTGCATGGAACACCTTTTCTCTTGAGTTTCTAGTCCTGTTACCAAGTGTCAGGCTCACCTATGAAAAAACTGACATAATCCTTCTTCATCTTCTCCAAGCCAATCTCCAGGAGCATCTGAATGGGAGTGATGTCACTGAGGGGAACGTCCTCCATCTTTCCATGATAGGACTGTTGAATCAACTGACTTAAAAAACTGCTACTCCCTTGATGAATCTAAAAATGAAAGAAGTCTTCTTGTGATGTAATTGTGCATGAAACATCATAACCATTGTTCAGAAGTTCAGCACCAGGGAAACAAACTGTGACATGTGAAAGCAATTGAAAAACAACACAAATGAGGGGCAGTGAAGAGACAAAAACTTTATTTTACTTGAAACTATCCCAAATTTTAACATCTATTGTGAAATACAAATACGTACCCATGGCTGTATCTCACCACGTTCCAGGGATTTTATGACTAGTGTGAAACAGTCTATTAACTCCTGATAGGAACTGACACCTGGAAAGAAAAAACCACAGTGTTTTAATCATCAATCCAGGCACTTCCTCTGGTTGTGGCCAGAGAAACAGACCAACACACCCTTGCAAGAACAAGCCCCCTCATTTAAAGAATAAGAGCTGAAATTACAGACTGCACTGCTTTTTGGCAGCTTTGTCATATAATGACTTTAAAAAAGGCTACTCTAAAAAACTAATGATCAGCAGAGACCACTGAACTCTACAGACACTGAAAATGGTCCTTCAGATCTAGAGAAAAAAGGACAAAGTTTTCCATTTTAGAGCAGATGGGTTTTGTTTTAGAGAAACTACCAATGGCTTAGTACCTTTTGCAGTCAAATAAAATGAAATTATCCCCTGCTAGATGCTGGTCTGCCATTGGAAGGTTGTAAGAAAATACATCATCCTACATACCTGAAATGGGCTCTTTCAGAAAGAGACTGTTGCTACCAATTTTCTTAAGAGCTGGTGAGTTCTTAAAACTCAGAAATGGACATGAATTTCCCTGAGAAAGCAACACTGTCTAGCAGATAGAGAAGAAAATGAAAGGAAAACAGATGGGGCACAATACACTCACCTTTCATTTTGCACCATAATTGCTCAGTAAAATCCAGGTCTCCTCGCTCACCAAAGATCGATTTTATGCAACTGTCCACAGCAGCTGTGTCACATTTGATTTTCTGAAAGAATTTATTGGTCTTCAATGAAAAATGGTGCCTGAGATTCAAAAACCTTCCAATTCCGAATTTGTCCAGAGATCAAAACCGAGTACATCACTAATTTTTCCCATTTTCCAGGGAAACTACCACACAGTAATTTGGAAGTATATTTTAATTTAAAAGTGAGTTTAATTCTTTCCAGAATTATCACACTGGGTAACTGTGAGCCTTGGACCAGGAAACAAAACTCACAGTCAGAGAGACTTTAGATCTCAGCCAGGTATTGTCTGTGTACCCAGCAGTGCCCTGGGAGGCCAAAATCCAAAATTCTCAGAACAGAGAACCACTTCCCTGTAATCCTGACACAGAATATTTCTGCTGACACAGAAATCAATATATTCTTACATTACCAATAAAATGCTGCTTCTCCCTTAACAGAAAATAGACCTAAACCTTTCCTTGTAGGCTGAGAGAGAAAAAAAACTTAATATAACCAAACATTTTTTATAATTTGAACTTGCCCGTTGCTTTACAATATCATAAGCCTCTAGATAAATAAGACACATATTCAACTGATACTACTAAATTGGCCTCAAATCACTAAATTAGGCAAGAAAATCAAATTAAGGATAGAATGCAATGGCACAAAGGTCAGAATTCCTGGAAGAAATCAGACCTTCTCCCATTATTTTTACACAGCAGAAGCAGAAAGCATCTTTCTTTACACCTTTACAGCTGTGTATTTACACATATAAATAATACAGGAGAAATAGCCAAAAGCTGAAATAAGCACAGTTGTGAGGGAAGTGAAATGACAAAGCAGCTGTTAGGAAATTGCACACACCTCTCTTTCACTCTTGTTTCCAGACAGACAATCTCCATCCAGCTTCTTCTTTAAATCTAGTAGAGGTAAAAAAATGAGTTCCACCGCTATGAAAAGTGTCATCAAACCAATCATATTAATCCCTAGGCACATTGTAACTAACAAATACCCTGAATGATAGAATTTATTCATTTAAAAATGGTTTTAGTGGGTAAGGATACAGTCTGAAAATACTTCTAAAAATATTTTTATTTTTATTACTTTGATCCATGATATCAGGACAAAGCAAAATGACAAGTATGTATTAACCTATTTAACTACTCTGTGCAGTGGTGACAGCACAGAAGTGAACATTTCTAGTACTGATGCTTTAAAAGTTGTATGCGGAATTCCCTTTTATTCCTATGAAGTGCTACACCCCTCCCTCCCCACAGAACAAGCAGCAATTACCAGTCAGAAATTCCTGGACCAGTTTAAGAGCTGATTCAGACTCTGATGGCTCAGGCCACTCAGTCACACCCATCTTCAAACCTTCAGCCAAAGCCTAAAGGCAGCAGGAAAATCACAACAGAAATCAGTTCTTCCTGGCAGTCCTGCACATGTCACATTTCACAGATAACTTCACCAAGAATCACAAATCTCTGCACAGCTACAGGAGTTACAAATTCCCAGAGTTTCCTGGATGAATTGCCCTCTTTGCATTCAAGATTCCTAAAACTTAACTCAAAGTTTCAGCTAAAATAAATGCTTGAAGTTATCTTTGAAACATCTGATGAATAAAGCCAATTAGTGCCACAAAAAATCCCCACTCCATGCAAACCTGAAATGGGAACTTCTCCTCTGTACTCACCAAGAGGGACTGCAGTTCTCGGTACAGCTGGAACACAGGACTTCTGGGGTCCCCTGACTCCAGGGCAATATTCTGGAAGTTCCACAAGTTTATCTCAGTTTCAAACTTTAGAAATCAAGTGGCCTAAAATTTTCCTTAGTGAGAAGTGTGTTAGCATAACTTATAATTTATATTATGAACGGGCTGTGTTGTTTATATTTTCTATCCTTGACCCTACTCATGATGTAAGTGGTGCAAAGAGCTTGGGTTTATTTGCTTTTTCCATCCTGACTTACAAGGGTGGCAGCAGAGCCCAGTGGGGGAGTCTCCAGAATCTTATCCACACCATTCCATGTGATATCCACATAGATATTGCTTTCAGATTCTGCAATGGTGTCCTCTATTGCAGCAGCTGCAATCAGCTCATACCGAGCAAATCCTTTTGCTGTCACCTAGAAAGAACAGATTTCAAAAATAAAAACAACAAAACTACCACAGGCAAAGTAATTTTAAAAGCATTTCACAAACACAAAAAAGGGTTAATACCAGACAAATGCATTATAAACATGACCTGAAATCAGACAGTTGTACTACACAATCATACTAATGTGAGTTTCTATAGAGGATCTAAAAAGCTTTCCCAAACCAGCATCATAAATCCCAAAACAGAGTTTTTAAACTTAAATTGAAGCCGACAGAGCATAAAAACCTACAACAGATGAATGATGTCTTATTTTATGTTCCTTTTTGAGCTCTTCCAGGTTTGCAAAATGGTTTTTATCAGCTGTAGGACCTAGGAAAGGAAAAAAGTGAGAATCAAAAACCCCATTTGACACAATTCAAATTTAGCACTTCAAATTCATTCCCAAATACTCCATTTGGTGAAGCATGACTCATGCTGTCCTTTAGAAAGCAGGAATTCTCCCTGCCTTTCTCCTATCGATTATAGGAGCTGGTATGAACCCACATAAATGCTTAGAATGAGTCGGTGGTTGCGTAAGATGCTGAATGGCAGCAGTTTAAATTTGCTGTTATTGCACCTGAGTACAGGTAGGCCTGCACACTACAGGTGCATTAAGTAGAATAAAAAGCTATTTCCCCCCCACAGCATTGGTTAAAAACATCTATTGTCTTATTTTAGTCCCTTCCTGTTCATTAAAACCAGGAATATAGAGCATTTCCAAGCCAGTATCACACAAAAAACAAAGACCCCATCATGACATCAGCATTCCCACATTTTTGAGCCTTCCTCATTTAATTTTCTGTGCACCATGATCACCTTACCATCACATGAAACCATGTAGATATTGACCCCTGTGACTTTGTTTCCAGCCTTGAGGGGCTCAGCTCCAATCCAGCAGGTGTGCTGAGGATCAGAACCATCACACCTGACCCAGAGAGGAGGGAGCACAGCCAGGTCACTTATTCCCAAGTAGGTCAGGTTTGGATTCTGCACCATTGTGTACAAGGAAATCAACTGCCTAGAAATAGGAACAGGGAGAAAATAAGATACCAGCAGATAACACAATGTATTAATGTAGACTGAAGATTGCAAAATCATAATTGAATTTTACATTTTAAGCTAATTAGAAGAATACATTAGTTAGGTAAACCATACTTTGGTACCATGCCTTAGTATTTTAATAACACCAAAGACCCAAATCAGATTTTTAGGGCTTTTTATAATAGAAGCCTTACCAAAAAACAAGCACTAAAGTCTTAGTGAGCTTTTTTTCTCACCTACACCCAGTGAATCCCATTAACCCAACAGCTCAGCTCAGAAGTGCTTTTCCAGTGCCTGGATTTTAAGCACTTGTAAGCACTTCTTAAGTGCTTTTAAAAGCGCTTTTAGCCATTAAAAATAGGGAGGCCCTTTTGCAGGATGGAAAACAGTCACAAGTCCTCATAAACTAATGAGTAATTTTATTTTGGGGATTGAAAATACAGGTTCTGAATATTAGAAAAAGATATAAAGTTACAAAACAAAACTCCCTCAAAAGGGGAGGGAAAGCTTTCACACTTACTTTGCTCTTCCAACAGAGAGAGCCAGTGGTCCAGGACTCTCCTTTGGCAAAAGCTCAGGGGAATAAACAGCATCATCTGTTCTTGATTCCTCCAGGGAGTCACTTTCTTCATTGTGTGTCTTCAAGAGAAATGTGTAGGTAAGTCAAAAACTACAAGATGTGTGAAAAAAATCTGATGGGAATTCAAAAGTCTGGATTACATTTAATAAAATGAACATGTTCCATGCACACTTACTGCTTTCTGCAAAATATATATTGCACTGCTTCCATTCCAAAATCTTTCAATGGGACTTTTGCAACTGCCACCGACCAATGAGATCTCTACATCAGTCTGCAAAAAAAATAACCAAAACTTTTTAATACACTGTATAGAGACACTGCATTTCAGCATTTTTTATATCAGAAATTGCAAAATCAAATAATTCCACAGAGTATTTCCCAACCCCATCGCATCCATTCATGACCTAATTGCAGCCTTCCAGTACCTGAAGGGGGCATACAGGAATGATGGAGAGAGACTATTTACAAGAGTATGGAGTGACAGGACAAGGTGGAACAGCTTCACACTGACAGAGTACGTTTAGATTGGAAATTAGGAAGAAATCCTTCCTATGAGGGTGAGGAGGCCCTGGCTCCCAGAGAAGCTGTGGCTGCCCCTGGATCCCTGGAAATGTCCAAGGCCAGGTTGGACGGGGCTTGGAGCAGCCTGGGATAGTAGAAGGTGTCCCTCCTATGGCAGGGGACGGGATGAAATGATCTTCAAAGTCTCTTCCAACCCCATCCAGTCTACAATTTTACCTCATAGAGATAGGGATGTTCAGGGATACTGTCCTTTCCTTCTTCACGTATCCTGAAAGAAAACGTTGAGATGTGCGACTTTTCCCCTTAGCATTCCTCATTAAATAGCAACATTACCCACATACATTAAGCACTCCAAGGCTACAACCGGAGCCTCAGCAGGCTCTCCCCAAGCCGAGGCCACACATCCCTCAGCAGAGCAGCGGAGACCCCCGGGCACTGACCCCGATCCCCACCGGAGCAGGAGCCCGCTCAGCCCCGGGAGCAGCCCCGATCCCCACCGGAGCAGGAGCCCGCCCCGCCCCGGGAGCAGCCCCCGTC